>OY998242.1:68427740-69011285 GCA_963922005.1 Cornus suecica
ATAGACTTATATTATTCCGGTGATACAGACGTGAGTATACACTGTGTTTGTGCGCATGTATGTACTCTCAGTGGACGTAGGCTTATTTTGGTCAAACCACTATAAATCTTTGTGTCC
This sequence comes from Cornus suecica, assembly GCA_963922005.1. NCBI lineage: Eukaryota > Viridiplantae > Streptophyta > Magnoliopsida > Cornales > Cornaceae > Cornus > Cornus suecica. Next base: position 68,427,858 of record OY998242.1, read on the forward strand.
ATTGTTTGGTGTGTGTTTTTGTGCGTTTTCTGATTTGCAGGTACACATGGCTTCTAACAGTGTTCTTGGGTAGGTGTAAAAACCCTAACAAGTGATATCAGAGCTTCAGGATTGAGAAGTCAGTTCGTTCTGGTCCAGAATTGAAGTTGAAAAGTGCCTAAAATCATAAACCAACCATACCAGGAGCTTCATATCAACTATAAAAAGCTAGAAGTGTCAAGCACGTCTCCGGAGAGTGCTGCACGCGCCCCTAAGTGTCGCCTGAAGTTCCGGCTAGATTTTCGGCTCCAATGCGCAGCAGTTTCGGTTCAGGGCCATTTCGTGGAGTATATCTATATAAGGATTATAATATATCAATGGAAAGCTTTTTCGAAAATGAATGTTTCGGAGCAAAAAAAAGTCCCATTAGTGTAGGCACGTGTATGCACGCGCCCCGAAAAGGTACTGACGTCGTCAGCAATTTTTTATTTTTTGTGCAAATTTGTTTTTTTGCCCATTTGGAGTCGTTCTTGACCCATTTTCGACGCGGTCAAAGGCGCTCTTAAGATTTTGGACCGCTTCGGACGTAACCGTGTGATCGGTTTTAAGTAATTTAACTCCGAACACCTTGAATAGGCTCAGTTGGAGCTTTGGGAGAAGAAAATACAGCAATGATCGACAAGTTTGACGGTACAAACTTTGCCTATTGGAATATGCAAGTTGAGGATGTGTTATTCCATAAAAATTTGTTCTTGCCATTAGAAGGGAAGAAACCGGAATCGATGAAAGACGAGGATTGGACAATCCTAGATCGAAAGGCTCTCGGTACGATCAGACTGACGTTGTCAAAGTCCGTTGCCTTCAACATCAAGAATGAGAAGACAACAAAGTCTCTCACGGATTCTCTTTCGAAAATGTACGAACAGCCATCTGGAGCGAATGTCGTACATCTCATCACTCAATTGGCAAATCTGAAGATGTCCGAGAATGGGAAGGTTAGTGAACACATCAGTGTTCTTAATGAAATTGCTGAGCAGTTGGAATCAGTTGAGATGCCAATCACTAGCAAAATGAAAACGGCTTTTCTTATAGGCCAATTGCCAGAGAGTTGGAGCGCTACAAAGGCTACAATCAGTAACTGTTCAGGGGTGTAATCGTTACAGTATGATTCCGTAGTGAGTATAATACTCACAGAAGAGATAAGAAGACAGAGTGAGTCAGGCTCTTCTAACATTGACTCAACCAATAATTTCCCATGACAATTTATTCATTATGAACTTTTAGTCTTGATAGTTTTGGACAAATCCCATAGGTAGCAATTTTCACGAAAACGGGTACCTATGTAAACTACATATAATATTTTCTTTTCATTGTGACTGCTTCACACATATTTTTATTATATTTCTTTGGACTTTATTTGCCTTAGACCAAGTGAGGAAGAACTCCTACTCCCCCCCCCCCCCCCCAAAATAAAACATGACACCTATACAAATATAAAAATAAAAATAAATCTCTCTTTACTCTTCCTCTCTCTTTTCCCTCAAGACAGACTTTATGCTTACTTCATCTCTCTTTTCTCACTACACACGCGCCCTCTTTAACAAATCACAATCACAATGACAATCACGCATATTCCTTGTTTAGTTTGTTTATAATTGCATAAAAAGCTTATGTATTTTATGGTAATATATTTCGACTCCCTGAAATTTGTTATTAGCCTCTGTGTAATGAAACATATCATTTTATTTGTGTTCTTTTTCTATTAACAGGTTAATATATCAAAACTCTTGTTGGTTCAGTTACAAAATTCTGTGAAAACTCAGAAAAAAATACGAAATATAACTTTTTAAAAATAATTTTTGAAGAACAATTCTCAATCAAACTATCTATCATTTGAGCCCAACATTTAACTGCCACATTCAGAATAATAAAACAGAAAATTAATATCAATAAAGAACTATTTTAGAGCATGTAGCTAGACTGCAGGGGTAACTGAAAATTTATATCTTAAGTGTTATGATGCATACCTCTCCCACTGCAGATTTTCGAATTTATGGTTTAAACAATAAATATTGTAGCCTTGAACAATATTACAAAAGATGTACTACATAAATTTACATATCAAATTGGCCTTTGAGGCAGGTTTTGGTTAAATTGATTCATCTCCAACCTTGAACATATAAATTTGATTATGATCATTTCGGATTCGGTGAGCAAGCACTAATAAGCAAGACATTGGCAGAACAAGGCTCTGTCTCTTCCATGCTTTGTTGGAGGTCGCGACAATTTGGTACGGACTCCTACAAAAATTGAAAATCATAACAATGAGAAATGAAAATTATAGTAAGCAAAATTAAAATTGTATTATTAATAAGAATGTATTACTGAGTCAAAACATCAAATACTTGAGTTTCATATCCAGCTTGATGCTCTGGTAAGTTATCACTGGAAATAGGATCCTATAACATTTTAAGTAAATAATGATAATAAGTACAACAATAATTACCTTTTAATCAATTCATTAAATTTTGAAGTTATACCTTCGCGATATTTTGTTGTCTTGTTGAAAATTTTCCAACTTTGGTATTTGAGATTTTTCTTCGCCTTTCAATCGACCACGTGGTCGTCCAACCGTGGCTTTTCTTTTAACCTCAACAAATGGTGCAAAAGGTCGACCATATTCATTTGTTCGATAAGTAGTGTCAAAGCACACAACATCTCCAAATAAACCATAGTCATCAATTGAGCGTGCATCGGCCCAAAAAATATTAGTGATCAAATCATCCTCATCAACTTGTATTGAACAAAAATATGATGCATCTTTCATTTGCATGTTATGAAAGTATTGCAATATGACTCCGACATCTCCTTTTTCCATTGTCATCTTCCGTTTTCTATGTACGTAATTTCGGTAATCCATTTCAATGAAACCAATATGATCTCTCCCCCCAATTTCTGTACTCATTAACTCCATGGTTGATTTTATTGGCAACCCTGACTTGTCTGCATCTTCGACATGTGCTTTCTGAGCCTTAGAAATTTTTCGATTGACTTTTAAAATATGTTTCATGGAAGTTCTTATAAACTCATGGTTATGAAATTTTTTCAATGATGAAACCTTCAAATTTTCATTATTTTTTAGAAGACAGACCATATGAGCTAAACACCCAACTCTTGTAATAGGTTGGCGGTACGACGGATTTTTGATCATTTTGTCCTTTTTTATTTCACCTTCTTTTGAACAACAAAAACTAATCCTGGTGACAACACCATTCTTATTTTTCTTTGACTATTTCTTTTTACGTTGAAACCAAGTTTACCTGCATAGTTGAGGTAAAACCTATATGCTTCATTACTGGAACTAAACTCCATTCCAAGTTCTGGTTCATCTTTTTTTACCTCATCCATCAATCTGTATTATAATTAGGTAATTATAATTGGTTCTAAAGTTTTAAGATTTCACTATCAAATAGTTCAGAAAAAAATAAATTAAATTCAACAATATGCCCAAATTCAAATCAAATATTATAAAAACATATATTTCTAAAAATTAGACTTCATGACTATATGCACTCATCTAGATTGGGTGAAAATGATGAAAATCATCAATTCATTTTCATTCTTTTTTTTTAAAGGCCATTTTCATTCTTATTCAGTATAGCTACTATCATTTTTGTTCCAAACTTGTTTACAAACAAAGCTTGAAAGAGTTGATAGAGAGGCAGGACGAAGGTGGGTTTAATAGAGGACGTGTGAAATTAATTTCTTAATTAGAATTTAAGACTTAAATATTTATTATAAGCACTCACGTTATACACAAAATTACACAGTGCATCAAAATGGAAAAATAAAAACTAATGACGTCGATTTTTTTTCTTTATGATTCTTCTCCACATTCTTACCTGGTGATCTAGATTCTTAGATACAATCACAAAGAATCTATAGTGTTTTGAAAGGAAAAAAAAAAACAAATGATAGCTAGTTACAGAATTCTGTGACAACCCACACACGCAAAAAAAAAAAAGAAGACAAAATAGAACTTTTTAACTTACTAATTTTTAAAGAACAATTCTCAATCAAACTATCTATCATTTGAGTCCAACAATTAGCTGCCACACCCAGAATAATAAAACAGAAAATTAATATCAATAAAGAACTATTTTAGAGCATGTAGCTAGACTGCAAGGGTAAAATTGCATCTACATCTATTTGCCGCTGCAGGGGAAAAAAATCAAATGGGAAAATTGAAATAACAGACCTACCTCACGCCGACACCCTCGTCTTCACCCATCGTTGCCGCTGCTTTGTATACACCTTCGTTTCCATCCACCGTCGCTGCCGGTGTGTTGTTTGTGACCGTTGGTGATGATGGAGAGGAAGAGGCGAGAAAGGGGCTAGGATAATTAATTTTATCAAACAGCTCTCTAAACCCATACCTCATGCTGACACCCTCGAAACCCCCGTCTCCACCTGCCATTGTCGCCGCACCTTTGAAGAGGCGAGAAAGGGGGTAAGTTTGATTTGATAGAGAGGGGCGCGTGTGTTGGATCGGAATGGGCAAGTCTGTCTTGAGGGAGAAGAGAGAGGAAGAGTAAAGAGAGATTTATTTTTATATTTGTATAGGTGTCATGTTTTGATTGGGGGAAGTGGGAGTTCCTCATCACTTGGTATAAGGCAAATAAAGTCCTATTTCTTTTGCAGCTCAACACATATCTAGAGACGGTAACCAAAAAAATAAATAAGCCTACTCTTACTTGAATCATTTGACCTTTTCTGAATATCCAAAATCCTTATTTGAAACTTGGGAGAGACAAGAAGCGATCGTTCCTGGAGAACGGAAATTATGGTTAAACATTTGACTTGTAACAAAAACCATGCCTACAATCGAAGCCAAGTTCTGCTTTATCTCCAATCCAAATCAGTACAACTCAAATAGCTTAACAATTCATCTTGTCAATTGGCCAATTTTGTTTAGTATGAACACCAGAAGTTAGTAAAGATTGTGGTGGTCCAACATATGTGATTTGAACAGGAAAATACTTTTATTTGACATTCACAAAATATCATGTCAAGTTTATTTTCAATTTCCTTGTGGAAGGTGTAATACCCCGTAATTTTATTTATTTATATTGGATATATTTAATTTAATTAATTAATTAATTATAAGTTAATTAGTTGGGCTTATTAACTAATGGGCTATAGAATATTTTTGGGTCCATCGGAAAGATTAAATATATATATATTTATATAACCAAAATAAAACCCTAAGAGAGTCCTACGTTTTCTATTAGCCAATTCTATAGAGGGAGAGTAGAGAGAGAGCTGCGTAAAAGAGGAGGGGAAACAACGATCGATCTGTAGTTGCGTATGATTTGGTTATTAAATAAGGCAAGTAGAATGTTCTTCTCTTCCCTTTTGGGCCTGTAATCACATCCTCTATAAATTATATTTATTTTTCTTAAATTTGTGTATATATCTATATATTTGAATCTTCAGATCATGTAGTTCAATCCATATATGTATTTATTGTGTGTTATGCGAACTACAGTGTGCTATATATATATTTATATTTATATATCATGTTTTGGTTTTGTGCGCAACCTACCTGGGTCATGTACTGATTGTTTGTAGGGGATTATAATTTCAATTCCATTGATTTAGGTTGGGCATATATATATATATATATATATATATATATGTTAATAGGTGGACTAAGATATTGGATTTATGGAATCATTGCCCAATGTATCAAGGAAAAAGGAAAACAAATAAATAAATAAAAATAAAATAGTAATTGAATAGGAGAGGAGCCTAAGAATAGCATTTGAGGGAATTAGCACAGTGTGCTTTGAATTATGGTGCAATATATGACTAATTGTATGTTTATGGGATTAATTAAATGCACACATATATATAGCTAATCTTGACAATTATTTAGACTTTGTCACGTGTGGGTATATAAATAGGTGACTTTATATTTATATGTGATTTAGGAAGCTTTGACATATGTACAGTATAGGAATATACATATAGACATATAGCTTTGGTCACATTTAATCATTATTAGAGTATTGGCAACCTGTACACCCACCCATTTAAATATAACTTGAGGATTAAATCAGTTATGGGGCATTGTTGTATGCACATGAATATAGATATAGTTAAGGAGCTTTGCACGAATTCTATTGTGCAAAATATGTTGTGGCATAAAAATAGTGAATTAGTTTAGGATTATTTATTTTGGCATTACCCATTTTTATTACGAAGTAGTGTTGGTGCCTATTTGACCACTGTTATAGTGATAGCTAAAGGGTGAAGCAAATAAGTAACTAAATTATATATTATTTACGTGGATTGCGTTGATATAAAACCTAATAAATTATCTCAAAATAAATAATATTTTATTATTTTATTATTTATTTTATTTTGCTTTATTGAGGAATGGAGGAAACCACGATGGGCTGACTATTAACGCAGTCTCATCTGTACCATGACATGGAGTTCAGGTACGTGGTTATGGTTCGGCATGGGTTAGTTGTCTATGGACTTGTGGCTTAGTTATTGTATTATTTTATTTGCTTTGTCTATGGATTTGTGATTTGATTTTGGTTGCGTTTTATTTGTTTTATTTATCGACTTATTATTTAATTATGATTGTACCCTGTTTGTTTTGCCTATTTTCTGGAGGATATTTATTTAGGTGTCGTACTTAAAGTTATAGGAATTATAGTATTACTCTTATTTGTTTATCGTGTGTAAATGATGGGATTATTTGTACTCTGTTAGGGATCATGTAGAGTTTACTTTGCTCGTGGGTATGACCCACTATTATTAACATTTCAAGTCCTCGGCACTTCTAGTCACAGGGTTGAGGGTTCATCTCGTTTCATCTTGAGTTATTTAGCTTTTCGCTTTGTTTCAGTGTATGGACTCTATATTAGTATTTTCTTTTGGACTTATATTTTTGTTTACGATTTTAGGGGTCCATAGATATGAGATTCCCGAGTTGTACCTTTTGGGGATTTGGATTTCTTAATTTATTTATTCAAAAATAAATAAATAAATAAACTTTTGAGACTCTATTATTTCTTAAATATATCTTTTGCTTCCGTGCTTGTTTATTATTGAGTGTTGATGCGCCTTAGTTTTCGGTATAGGTCTGACCAACTTATGCATGAAAATTAGGGGGTATCACAGTTGGTATCAGAGCACTCTAGGTTCAAGTGTCCTAGGGATGTTTTCACTAGGTTTTCCGAGTTGCGTATTTTGATATTTACAGAGCCTAAATTTAGGATTCGTTGTACTCTTTTAAGTTTGTTGTTGTGGTATTAACGACTCGTATTACTGTTGTTTCAGTATGCTACCTCGTAGGAGGAGGAATGCGAATCAGGGTTAGGGCAATGCTCAGGATGGCAATGCTGAACTTCCTCATAATCTCGCAGCTATTATTGCTCAGGCTGTTGCTACATGGGTGGCGACCGCTCTTCAAAATCAGCAGCCTCATCTTCCGCCTCCTCAGTAGTCTCCCATTGTTGAGCAGGCAGTACAACCTGTTACATGGGAGAAAGTTTGGAACACTTTCACTAAGGGTCATCCACTAGAGTTTTCAAGGTCTACTGATGTAAAAGTATCTCACCAGTGGCGGAAGGATATTGAGCGTCATCTCTGTATGGTTGAGTGTACAGAGGTTTAGAAGGAGATGCTTGCTACTTTTAAGTTAGTTGGTGATGCTTTGCAGTGGTGGGAGTTAGTTACCACCTCAGAGGAGAGGGCCACATTGACCTATGCTCAGTTCCAGGCTCGCTTTTATGAGAAATACTTCCTTTTTGCAGTAAGGGCAGCTAAGAAAAGGGAATTTCTTGACTACAGCAGGGAGACAAGACTATAGCGGAGTATGAGCAGGAGTTCACTAGTTTATCATTGTTTGCACCTGAGGAGGTCAACACAAAGGAGAAAAAGAAGAATTTTTTTATGCACGGTTTGTCATGGCGCATTCGGCAGGTGATTGTGGGTAATCCAACTTACACCACTTATGCTCAGGGGGTGGATGCAGCACTACAACATTGTCAGATCAAGAGGGACTACCAGAAAACTAAGGGGGAGAAACGCAGTGACAAGGACTCCACTAGTCAGACAGTGGAGAAGGGAAATAGGCAGAGTGGTAGACACAGTGAGAGGGGAAGATTCTAGGGGTATCAAGCTTGGAAGAAGCAAAAGGGTGACACATATGCTAGTAAGGAGATGTTTTCTCATCAAGGACATCAGGGTGGAGCACCTTGAGCAAGACAGGGGCAGCAACAGGGAAATTATTAGAGGATATTTTTTGGTCTTTTCAAGGGACATTGTTATGGGTGTGGGGAGTATGGGCACTCTACTAGGAGTTGTCCAAAGGCTACTCAGGGTCAGCAGGGCCATTAGAGTTAGACTGGTCAGCTAGGGCAGAGGCAACCACCACCATTGCCGACACCACAGATTCCACGTATTCAGGGCATGGCGTACCCAGCTTTACCAGCACCCCCACCAACACAGGGGTAGCCACAGCAGCAGCTGCATTATGGCAGGGTGTATAACGTCATGCCTCATGATTCTCGGGCACCTCAGGCTATTGAGGGTACATTTCCTATTTATGGTAGACTTAGTCAAGTTCTTATTGATACTGATGCATCACATTTTTTTGTGTCTTGGTCATTTATTGTTTTATCTGGATTATGGACTCAGTTTTGTAGTCGACCCCTCAATATTTCCATGCCATTAGGTGTTGATGCGATTTTACAAGAGAGTTGTGGGAATGTTCCTATTGATATTGGCAGGCTTAGATTTCTAGCTGATTTGTTAGTGCTTGATATGCATTCTTATGATGTGATACTTGGGATGGACTGGTTAACTCACTACCATGCTCAGTTGGACTGTCATGGTAAAATGATAGTCATTGCGATACCGGGTCAGGAGATGTACTTGATTGTTATGCCTCATCCACATGGAGGGTCTAGTACACAGTTATTTTATATTAATACAGAGACTCAGGAAGAGATCACTGTATCTATGGATAGTATTCCCGTAATGCGTGATTTTCAGGATGTATTTAGGAGATTCCAGGGTTACCACTGAGTCGTGAGATTGATTTTGTTATTGACCTAGCTCCAGGCACCAGGCCTATTGCTAAGGCACCGTATAGGATGGCACCGATGGAGATGCAGGAGTTGAAGGATCAAATTCAGCAACTTCTTAGTTAGGGTTTTATTCGCAGGAGTACTTCACCCTGGGGAGCACCAGTGTTGTTTGTGAAGAAGAATGATGGTTCTCATCGTCTTTGTATCGATTACGGGGAGCTCAATAAAGTCACAATCCGTAACAAGTATCCATTGCCTAGGATTGATGATTTATTTGATCAGTTGAAGGGGAGCCACTTACTTCTCGAAGATTGATTTGTGGTCTGGTTACCATCAGCTTCGTGTTAGGGAACAGGATGTGCCCAATACAGCATTTCTCACCAGATATGGGTCGTATGAGTTTCGCATTATGCCTTTCGGGTTGACCAACGCTCCAACTATTTTTATGGATCTGATGAACAGAGTATTCAAGCCATTTTTAGATCAATTTGTCATTGTATTCATTGATGACATATTGGTTTAATTTTGGTCTGAGGAGGAGCATGATAGACATCTACAGACGGTGTTACAAACCCTTAGAGAGCACCAGTTGTATGCAAAGTTTGAGAAGTGTGCTTTCTGGCAGAGAGAGGTGAAGTTTTTGGGCCATATAGTGTCAGAGAATGGGATAACAGTGGATCCAGTGAAGGTTTCAACGGTTTTGGAGTGGGGACAACCTACCTCACCTTTAAAGGTCCGTAGTTTTCTAGGATTGGTAGGTTATTATCGTAGATTCATTAAAGGTTTCTCTAAGATCGCCGATCCGCTCACCAACTTGACTAGAAAGGGTGTGCCATTTGTTTGAGATGATCACTGTCAGATAGCTTTTGATAAACTAAAGACTAAGTTGACATCTGCACCTTTTCTAGCCACTTAACGAAGTGGGGTTGAGTATCTTGTCTACATCGATGCATCGTTGCAGGGTCTGGGTTGTGTATTGATGTATAAGGAGAGACCAGTATCTTATGGTTCACGTAAGCTCAAGCCACATGAGCTTAATTACCCTACCCATGATTTGGAGTTGGCAGCTGTGGTTTTTGCATTGAGGATTTGGAGACACTACCTTTTGGGTGAGACTTTCAGATTATTCAGTGATCACAAGAGTTTGCAGTATCTATTTATGCAGAGGGAGTTGAATATGAGGCAGCACAGATGGTTGAAATTTATGAAGGACTATCACTTTTCTATTCACTATCATTCAGGGAAGGCTAATGTAGTGGTAGACAGCCTCAGTAGTCAACTCTATGCTAGTCTTTTGGCTTTGTTCGAGACTGAGTGGAATTCGCTGAGGTCAATTGATGAGTTAGTTGACGCGTTTGTGGCATGTGTTGTGGTGACGCCTGCTATCATTCGGAGGGTAGTTGAGGCCTAACAGGAAGACCACCAGTGTATGGACAGAGTTGTAGAGTTGGCATCGGGAAAGATTCCATTTTACTCAGTTGGTTCAGATGGGGGGTTGAGGTACAAGAGTCGATTAGTTGTTCCTCCTATTGATGACTTAAGGAGAGATGTGATGAGAGAGGCTCATAACTCTCCATTTGCAGTTCATCTTGGAGGAGATAAGATGTACTAGGACATGAAACGCTAGTTTTGGTGGGCTGGTATGAAGAGAGACATAACCATTTTTGTCTCAAAGTGTAGTACTTGTAAGATGGTTAAAATCGATTACTAGAAATTACCAGGAGCGTCGCAGCCACTTCTAGTGCCTGAGTGGAAATGGGAGAGTATTTCTATGGATTTCATTGAGGGGTTACCTACCTCACAACGAAACCATAACTCCATTTGGGTGATAGTTGATAGACTTACAAAGTCTGCTCATTTTTTACCTATTCTCTCAAATTACACATCAGAGCAGTTGGCGAAGCTTTACATTACAGAGATAGTAAAGCTTCATGGGATTCCATTGTCTATTATATCGGATAGAGATCTGAACTTTGTATATGGGTTTTGGGAGAGCTTCCAGCAGGCTTTGGGTATAGAGTTGCACCTTAGTACAACTTATCATCCACAGACAGATGGTCAGTCAGATAGAGTTAATCAGATTTTGGAGGATATGCTTCGAGCTTATGTCATCGATTTTAAGGGCAATTGGGAATTCTATTTGCCAATTTCAGAGTTTGCCTATAACAATAGTTATCAAAAGACTATTGGTATAACACCATTTGAGGCATTGTACGTTATCAAAAGACTATAGATCTCCGGTGTGTTGGCTCGAGGTTGGAGATAGCAGATTATTTGGTCCTGAGTTCATTAAGGACACCTCATAAAAGATACCTCTTATTCGGGACCGTATAAGGACCGCCTAGAATAGGCAGAAGAGTTATGCTAATCGGAGGACTCGAGCTTTGGAATTTAGAGTGGGGGATCATGTTTTACTCAAGGTGTTTCCCATAAAGAGAGTAATACGGTTCATAAATAAGGGAAAATTATCACCTCGTTTTGTGGGTCCATTTATGATTACTGACAGGATTGGACCAGTGGCGTACCGTTTAGCACTGCCAGATCCTATGCACAAGGTTCATAATGTATTCCATGTTTCAATGTTGCGGAAATTCTTATGAGATGAGGATGTGTATTAGCATATTGATGTGGGAGAGATCGAGTTGGAGCCGGATGTGACTTATGTGGAGCAACTTTATCGCATTATCGATCGAAAGGAGCATGTACTTCGTAATAAGATCATTCTTCTTGTGCGTGTTTAGTGGAGCCATCACAAAGAGGCAGAGTCCACTTGGGAAAGGGATGATGAAATTCATACAAAGTATCCAGAACTATTTAGTTCAAGTATGTGGTGAATTCCGGGGATGGAATTCATTTATTAGGGGGGAGAATGTAATACCCCGTAATTTTATTTATTTATATTGGATATATTTAATTTAATTAATTAATTAACTAATTATAAGTTAATTAGTTGGGCTTATTAGCTAATGGGCTATAGTATATTTTTAGGTCCATCGGAAGGATTAAATATATATATATTTATATAACCAAAATAAAATCCTAAGACAGTCCTACGTTTTCTATTAGCCAATTCTATAGAGTGAGAGTAAAGAGAGCTGCGTAAAAGAGGAGGGGAAACAATGATCGATCTATAGTTGTGTGTGATTTGGTTATTACATCAGGCAAGTAAAATGTTCTTCTCTTCTCTTTTGGACCTGTAATCACATCCTCTATAAATTGTATTTATTTTTCTTAAATTTGTGTATATATCTATATATTTGAATCTTCAGATCGTGTAATTTAATCCATATATGTATTTATTGTGTGTTGTGTGAACTGCAGTGTGCTATATATATATATATTTATATTTATATATCATGTTTTGGTTTTGTGCGCAACCTACCTGGGTCATGTACTGATTGTTGTTGGGGATTATAATTTCAATTCCATTGATTTAGGTTGGGCATATATATATATATATATATATGTTAATAGGTGGACTGAGGTATTGGATTTCTAGAACCATTGCCCAATGTATCAAGGAAAAAGGAAAACAAATAAATAAATAAAAATAAAATAGTAATTGAATAGGAGAGGAGCCTAGGAATAGCGTCTGAGGGGATTAGCACAGTGTGCTTTGAATTATGGTGCAATATATGACTAATTGTATGTTTATGGGATTAATTAAATGCATATATATATAACTAATCTTGACAATTATTTAGACTTTGTCACGTGTGGGTATATAAATAGGTGACTTTATATTTATATGTGATTTAGGAAGCTTTGATATATGTACAGTATAGGAATATACATATAGACATATAGCTTTGGTCACTGTAAATGCCAATAAATGCACAACACCAGAATTCAATGCTTTATTCCATTTTTGCTTTTTCTTTATATACATTCCCTTTATGGGCCTTAGCCCCTTAGGGCAACACAACTTTTCTTACCTCATTATTACATCATTATTTATGTTTTTTAAAGAAATGTATGTTGAAATGGGCCTAGTCTTCGGGCTTTTAATAACATTGTTGGGCCATCAGCTTGATGGACCCAATGCTTGATGGGCTTCAGTGGGCAGGAGATTTCCACACCTACACAGGCCCTCTTCTTGGTAGTGTGCTTTCGGACGGTCAGGCCCATTACAAAGAAAATAGGGTGGAAAGCAAGGTACATTACCCCTATTGAGGTGACGTGGAAAGTGTATTTTATATAACGGCTGTATCATCATTTTCCTGTTTAAAACTCATGGCTCGGGTGGCCTCGATTGGCGTGAAGGGGGCTGAGGAGGCGGTGTGACGCTTCGCTTCACGTGGGCACGATTTTTCAAAGGTTTTGGTGACCTCTATAAATACCCAGGTTCATTTATTGAATACTCATTTCTTTTCAAGCCAATATAGCTCTCAGAAAATTCTCTGCAACTTAAGTTCTTCACTTATCATTGCCAGAATCTGTTCATTCTTCCAGGAAAACTCACAAAATCTTGTCGGGATTCATCCTAGAGTAAGTTCTCTTCTTTTAGTTTTCCTACCTTTCTGTCAATATGTCTGATAATGATGACACTTAGTCGGGTAGCGACCGTCTCCCTTCTTCTGTGGATCCCGATGCTTCCCTTAGCTCTCCATCGGTAGAGGTGGTTAGGATGGTCGGATATTTTGTCTTGTATTCTCCTTTAATTTGTCGAATGACTAGCTGAGAGTCGTTGTGTACTGCTAGGGCCTGGATCCAGAGGCTTTGGGCTAATCTCAAGCCAGATATGACCGATTCATACTTTACCTCATTGTTGGTGGCTGGGAACTGTAGTTGCACCGACATGTGGAGGTGCGTACCATCGGGTGTCAGGATTTCCAAATCGATTCCTGATCCGGCAGGGCCGGCTGAGCCATCCACGAAAAGCTTCCAAGTGTCTGGCTCAGTCAGCTGGTCGGGTTATTCAGTTTCGTCTTCGAGCAGGAAATCTGCCACTGCCTGACCTTTGATGGAAACCCGAGGTATGTAAGTGAAGTCATATATGCCCAATTCAATTGCACATTTGGAGATTCTCCTTGAAAGATCAGGTTTCGACATAATAACCCGGAGAGGCGTGGTGGTCGGGACAATGATTGGATGAGCTTCGAAGTAATGCCTTAGTCGTCTTTTCGCATTCACTAGTGATAGAACCAGTTTTTCCTTCCTGTTGTATCGGGTTTCTGCTTCAGCCAGGGATTTGCTGGTGTAGAAGACTAGCATTTGAAGGTTCCCATCCTTTCTGATGAGGGCTGCATTGGTCGACATAGATGATACTGCTAAGTACAGATGCAAGACTTCATAGGGACCTGGTGTGGATAAGATCGGAGGTATGGTCATATACTCTTTTAACCTCGTCAGGGCTTCAGACTGCTCAGGACCCTAGACTTCCCCCTTCTTCGCCTTTATTGCTTGAAAGAATGGTCTGCATCGTCTGTGAGTCGTGAAATAAACCTTCTAAGTGCCACCACTCATCCCATCAAAACTTGAACTTCTTTATGTGTTCGGGGCTCCCTCATTTCTATCAGGGCATTCACTTGTGTCGGGCTGACTTGGATCCCGGTTCTGTCCACGATGTGTCCCAAGAACTGTCCGGATGATACACCAAAAGAGCATTTCTCAGAGTTAATTTCATGTCATGCATCCTGAGGGTGTCAAACACTTATCGCAAGTGGGTAAGATGGTCTTCTTTTTTCCTACTCTTGACCACAGTGTCATCAATATAAGCCTCTATTACTGTACCCATCATCCCCTTAAAGATCCTGTTGACCAACCTTTAGAAAGTTACACCTGCATTTTTCAGTCCAAAGGGCATAACTTTAAAGCAATAAGTACCTGTTTATGTGATGAAAGAGGTATTTTCTTCGTCCATCGGGTTCATTTTTATCTGATTGTATCCCAAATAAGCATCCAAAAAAGTTAGACAATCGTAACCGGCGGTAACGTCAACCATCTAGTCGATCTTTGGCAGTGGAAAGCTGTCCTTCGGGCATGCCTTGTTCAGGTCAGTAAAATCAACACAAACCCTCCATTTACCATTCTTCTTTTGGATGACCACTACGTTGGCGAGCCATTCAGGGTATTTGACTTCCCTGATAAAACCCGCCTGAAGCAATCTGGACACTTCGTCTGCTACGATCTGGTTCCGATGCGTTCCAATGCGCCTCTGTTTTTGCCTGATCGGTCTCACGTTCGGGTCGACGTTTAACGAGTGTTGGGAAATAAGAGGGTCGATGCCAGACATGTCTGTATGTTCCCATGCAAAGACATCGGCGTTATCCTGCAATAACTGTGTCAGTTCTCTCAATTTAGAGTTGGTAAGGTTTGTACCTGCAAAAGTAACTTTTTTCGGGCTATTGGGCACAGCAGAGATTGGCTGTAATGGCTCAACCACGATCGGGGTACCCGGATCCCTTTCCTTTGATTGCTATTTGGGGCCCAGATTATGTTCCCTATAATAGGGCACCGCTGGACCTTTTCCTTTCCGGATCTCTTTCAGTGTGACCGCATAACACTCTTTGGCGGCCACCTGGTCACCTATGATGTCAATGGTGCCAAAACCATTCGGGCTTATGCATCTCATCACTTGGTGAAAGGTTGAAGGCACACCCCGCATCCGGTGAATCCATCCCCTTCCCAAGAGCAGATTGAATGAAGGATTCACGTCCACTATAACAAACGTCTCAGTTAGGGTTCTTTGAGCAACAAATACCGGCAACTAGACCTCCCCGATTGGCTCGATTTACTTTCCATCGAATCTTGCAATAGGGCACCGGGACGTCACAATTTCATTCGGGTCGATTTCAAGCTTTTCGAAAGCCCATTTGGTGATGACGTTTGCGCTGCTCCCAAGATCGATCATGACTCTCTTCACAAGGCAGTTGGCTACCATCAGGGTCACAACCAAAGGGTCGTCATGTGGGGTCTAGATGCTCCAAAGGTCCCATGCAGAGAAAATGATCTGTGTTTCTCCTATCATGTGGTGGACATCATTGATTTCGTTCACTTTTCTTATCTTGCGGGCCCTTCGCAGCTGGCTCTGGCTGGATCCTTCGATATTCTTGAAGGCAGGTCCACCAAGAATTATATTGATGATTCGAACCGGCTGTGCGGTTGCGAGATTCCTGGGGGTGCTAGGAGCACGTTGATCGGCCCACGGTTTGTCCTGTTGGACGTAATCCCGGAGCTCACCACGAAGCAACAGTGCCTCGACCTGCTGCCTCAGATTACGACATTTGTTTGTGACATGCCCAAAATCCCCATGGAAAGCGCAATGCTTCGACTTATTCCTTTGGTCAAGTGGTTGTTTAATGGTTGGGGGTTGCTGGAAGATCCTTTTGGTCTTGTTTTATTGGTAGAATTTGGTAAGGCTGACCCTCAGGGGGGTCGTTCTTTCTTCAAATTTGGAGCGTTTGAATGGTTTCGGGGCTGATGGTCCCGAATGTGCTGGCGGTCCTAATGAAGTTGGATGCTTTAGATCGGTCGTCCGATCCTTTGATTGGGCTTCAATGCTGACCAAGGCCGCCCTCCTCTGCTTGACGGTTTCCTCTTCTTCAATCCTCAGATATCCCTGGGCTCTGGAGTTTAACTCCCCAATGCCCGATGGGGGGCGCTTCACCAGAGACTGGTGGAACTTAGTCCCTAGAATGAGCACTGGGAAGACTCAACGTGCTCTTTAAGCCTATCGACACCTTGCTGGTTCTGGGTGGGGTCGAGCGCCACTACCGGAGGGGCAGGTGGTGGTGGAGCTAATCTCACCATGAGCTCTGCGTTTTGCTTCTCAAAAGGCAAGCTACGCTCCTCAACAGCTATCAGGCGTTGCATGAATCGCTCAATGGATTGGGGACCTTCTTCACGGCTATCAGCAGTGGTCGGAACGTCTGCCTGCGAACGGGTGACCGATATATTTGTGTGAACGGAGATTTTTAGAAGGTGGTGAAGAACGGAGACAGCTCTCAGATCTTCAAATTGAAAAAAAAATAAACTCAGCTTAATAAGATGGGAAGAATGAGATGGTTTTCGAATGCTTGAAGGACATATTGAAAATTTCAAGAACTCCTTGACTTTTCCACAGACGGCGCCAATGTGTAAATGTCAATAAATGCACAACGGCGCCAATGTGTAAATGTCAATAAATGCACAACACCATAATTCAATGCTTTATTCCATTTTTGCTTTTTCTTTATATACATTCCCTTTATGGACCTTTAGCCACTAGGGCAACACAACTTTTTTCCCCTCATTATAACATCATTATTTATGTTTTTTAAAGAAATGTATGTTGAAATGGGCCTAGTCTTCGGGCTTTTAATAACATTGTTGGGCCATCAGTCTGATGGACCCAATGCTTAATGGGCTTTAGTGGGCCAGGAGATTTCCACACCTACAGTCACATTTAATCATTATTAGAGTATTGGCAACCTGTACACCCACCCATTTAAATATAACTTGAAGATTAAATTAGTTATGGGGCATTGCTGTATACACGTGAATATAGATATAGTTAAGGAGCTTTGCACGAATTCTATTGTGCAAAGAATGTTGTGGCATAAAAACAGTGAATTAGTTTAGGATTATTTATTTTGGCATTATCCATTTTTATTACGAAGCAGTGTTGGTGCCTATTTGACCATTGTTACACTGTTACAGTGATAGCTAAAGGGTAAAGCAAATAAGTAACTAAATTATATATTATTTGCGTGGATTGCGTTGTTACCAATCCTAATAAATTATCTTAAAATAAATAATATTTTATTATTTATTTTATTTTGCTTTAGTGAGGAATGGAGGAAACCACGATGGGCTGACTATTAACGCAATCTCATCTGTACCATGACATGGAGTTCAGGTACGTGGTTATGGTTCGGCATAGGTTAATTGCCTATGGACTTATGGTTTAGTTATTGTATTATTTTATTTGCTTTGTTTATGGATTTGTGATTTGATTTTGATTGCGCTTTATTTGTTTTATTTATCAACTTGTTATTTAATTATGATTATATCCTGTTTGTTTTGCCTATTTTCTGGAGGATATTTATTTAGGTGTGGTACTTAAAGTTATATGAATTATAATATTACTCTTATTTTTTTATAGTGGGTAGATGATGGGATTATTGATACTCTGTTTGGGATCATGTAGAGTTTACTTTGCTCGTGGGGTCTAACCCACTATTGTTAACATTTTAGGTCATCGGCACTTCCAGTCACCGGATTGAGGGTTCATCCATGGTTCGCAAAAACAGTTTCGGTTGCTGTAACGGTTTTGATTTCGGTGTAACGGAACCGGGTCCGTATCGGGGTTACATAACGGTTTCGGTTATCGCAAGCGTGAATTTTTTAAAAACTTGCACATGGTGATAAAAATGTACTGATATGGTACTTTTGACAACATAAGTAAACTTTAATGATTTTTTGATAATTTTAAGTAAATTTTATATATTTTTTAAAGATATTTAGTACCCAAAATAAATTATTAATGAACTTGAATGTGTCATCAATCTTCTTATGAGACTATTCATAATATTAATTTTAAACAAATAAATATTCAAATCATAAAAGATATAATTTATTTTCAAACTAATACAGAATAATTAGAATAAGTATATAGTTCACCACCAAAATGAATAATTATGTTTCTAGTAGTTGTGAATATTTCAAAAATCAAAAACCATCATTAAAAGTAAAAATAAAAAATGTTTCTAGTAGGACACCATCATTAAAAGTGATAAAAATAGTTATTAGAGATTTCTATAATTTTTGAGAGAAGAGGCAAAATAGTAACTTCCAAAATCTAGAGTGAAGGGTAATTCCGTCAATTCAACAAACACAATACAATTCAGTCCAATTTGATTAGTATTCGTCTTCACTCCAAACTCTCCTCTCTGAGACTTCAACTTTCTTTGTTTCTCTCTCTACAGAGCTTCCACCACCTGTGACTGTGTGGGAATGAGGTTGGACAAAAAGTGCTGAAACATGGAATGGGAGGGCCGCAATGTTGGCTGTGCTTGTTCTGTTGGTCCTAGAAGTGGCCACTGGGCAGGGGTTTCTTCACCAATGGGGCATATTACCACTTTTTCACTAAACCGAATATGTACCTCTCTCTCTCTCTTCTCTATTATATATATATACATACAGATGTTGTTTAAAAAGGAAGGACATTGAAATTTTGAATCTTAGATTCCATAATGTTTGGAACCTGAGAAAATAGAAGCCTCCACAAATCTGTGCGTAGTAGGTTTGACCTCATATTTTGGTAAGTATTCTGCTGCCTCATCCTTGTGGAGGATAAGGAGTTTTCATGATCCCAAAGCAGCTGCAGCAGGTTGCAAAGGAGCTTGGGCAGTAAAAAGGAAAAAAAGGTTAAAGAGGGGGAAAGATTAAACCTAATTGGACTATTATAAAGATGCTAGTCTTCTAAACTTTGAACTCTGTAACAACATTGAAGTCTAGATTCAAAAGCTTCATTTTGTTTCCTCTAATCTCCCTCCTACGCCGTCAAACTATACCTGTGTGTATATTATTATTTTTTTATTTTTTTTGTACACTTTTTCTGTCTTCCCCTTCTCATATTGAATAGTGTGATATCAACATTCGCACTTTGTAATCTCTGTACATTTTTATTTTGAGGCATAAATTATTTTGGAAACAAGAGACTTCTTCAGTGATGGGTATGAACAGAAATGCACAGAGTATGTAAGAATAAATAGTTTTTCTATGCTGGTGGGATTTGGGGGAATTTGGAATATTGCATTCATATGAATTGAGGTTCTGTTTGAAATGGATATTCATATTCTAAGTTCATATTTTATGCCATTTAGTTCTTTACCTTTATGTTTGTAAGAAAGAAAACAAAATCTGTATATGCTCACACAGACAATTTTGGCCCCAGCATACATACTTTCTGATGCAGGGGATCCGAGTCAGACGATGCCGAGCTGTCAGATTGCTCATTAATGGCGCTGGATTACCTGGAGCGGGAGGATCAGCGCAAGAATGGCAAGAAATCGTAATCCAGCCTAATTGGGGCAGTTTCCGTGCACGTGTCGGTTTTTTGGCCATAACTGGAGCTACGAGTGTCGGATTCGCGCCCGTGACCCCAATTCGGAAAGCTAATCTCGGCGCGGACGTCGTGGCCACCCAGCTACGCTCGGTGCACATCGTTTCGAGCCCCAAATCCGCTGTTTTCCTTTTCGATTCTTTATTTTTAGTTATTTTTTGCTACTTATGGTAATTTTTTATTTGTCAATTAGGAGATGATTGTGAACCCGATTTGGGCCAGATTTTTGGCAATCTTTTTATTTTTTTCCATGTTTTGTTTTGGTAGGACTTTTAGGGTTTTGCTATTTTTGGCAAAAATCCCATTAGGGGTCGATTTTCAGCTATTTATACCCGGCTTGTGGGTTGTTTTTATTCATTCTTGATTATACATAATTATATAAAATTCCAGAGTGTTCTCTGAATTTTGGGTCGAATTTCTCCCTTTTCTTTCTTGCAAATTACCCGTTGCGCTAACCTACAGAATAATCTCTATTCTGTCCGGCGTCACTTTCTTACTTTATATATATATATATATATATATATATATATATCCACACACATACAAAGTTTGCCCTACTATTAGCTTGCTTAATTTGAGCTAGCATGAGAGAGTCGGATAGACTTGTTGGTTCTGTTGTACAAAACCAATGCACTCGGATGGTTCGCGGTTTAACCCCCAAAGTATGAACAATAATTATTAATGATCTTGTCTATCTGAATCGGATGTGGGAAAAACTTCTAATATTATATTCCCACAACTCGTAATGGTAGTGTTGCAATTGGGTTACTTTATCTACTGTGGTGTAATACCTGGACTCATTTGGACCAGGAGTTTAAGGTGACGAATTGATACCAATTGTAACGGGTATGGTGCTTTAAGGTTCGAAAAAACAAAAATCATCATGTTGTGTTTGATATGTAGGAATGGACTCGAAATGCTCATTCCAACCATATTTTTTTTTTGGTAGGTATTATAAAGTGGAATGGTCATTCTTTTGGAATGATTCTCCATTCCATTACTAAACCTATGGAATCGGCATTCTATTATTTAAAGAATATTTTTAAAATATAAAATTACTAAATAATCCCAGCATCTTTTAAATAAACAAACAAACCACCATCTCCCCATCCACCGCTACCACCTTCTTTACCTTCTTCCACTACCATCACCACAATCACCACCACCACCACCACCACCACCTTCATTGCTTTCTACCATCCCCGACACTACATTCCACCACCACCATCTCCATTTACGTTCTCCACCATTTTCATTTCCAATGTCTTTTACCAACACACCACCATCACCGAACCACCACCATTGTTTTCCACAATCATCACCACCACCCCTTCCTCCACCATCACCACCTTCTACCACCACATCACCGCTTTCCACCATCATCGCTACTGCCACTCATCACTTTTCACTACCACCACATCCGTTATCCGTCACCACTATTCTCATTATCTTTTATTATTTTTTTTTATAAAAATAATTAAAAAGTAATATCATAATATTATAATAATATATTATTACTAAAAAGGGTAATTTTGGAAATTTTTATTTTTAAGTTCATTCCATTGGTAATATGGTTCCTTTTGCAACCAAATAATAGAATGAGAGTGATTATTCCATTCCATTCTCATTCTATTCCTACTTTCATTTTATTATATTCCTGCGTACCAAACATAACTTGCGTATATAAGTAATGTCGATACTAAATGTTATATTTTCATTTCACTTCCTCTCCAACTACAATCATGTTATTGAATGAATATGAAGAAAAGGTACTTTATTTTTCTTTTTTTTGTTCCGATAACCGGGGTGTTCAGGGCTTTTACCTCGATGAATCCACGGAATCCATGCAAAACGATCTCTCCACACGGATCGGGTAAAGTTCGGACTATGTCAGCGATCGTGGTCCCAACGAATCGTTTGGACCCAATAGAAATCGAACATGAAACCTAATGGTTCTTGAGGCACTAAGTCTCAAATACTATCCAAATTTGGGCTTAAATAAAAGTGTTACCCGTACTTCGAAATGAACGGGACCAAGTACCAATGTGTTTTCCTTAGTGAGGAGACTAATTTGGTATATTATCTTGTTCAGAATATTAAGTATTGAATGAGAAATTAAATTCTCAAAATGACCCACTTGAACTTGGGTATCGATGTTTGTCCCACATGGAAGAAAAAGTGAACTTGTGTAGTGCTTATATATAACTACTTTGGACTTTGGGTTTGGGCGCAAGGGCATCCAAGGTTTTGTGAATGTGGAGGACTTAGGCTAGCTTGGATTCAAGCTAAGTACCATACACTCACGCGCCGCCCCGATCCAGGCCTTGGGCACATGTGCGGGTGTGGGTTTAGTTCGGCCCAGGCCCATTCTTTCTGGACAAAATTTTTCTAAAATCTGGGTCGGGTTTGACCCGAATATTAACCGTTTTGACTGAAGCTATGTGATTGTACTGAATAGTTGTGACAAACAAGTGCTGAGACAGTTGACAATTACAGTGTCTTATCCAAAAATGTGCTTGGGCAGTTAGGACAGTTGCAGTTGTAGTTGCCCTTTGAAGTTGTATATCTGTTAATTCATGGTTGTTCGTGGTCTATAAATAGGGCATGCCAGAGTTCATTTCAATTCATTCCAAACACTTTGAATCTTCTTTCTAAGTGTTTTCTTTCTCCTTTTTCTTTACTCTTTCTCTACATTTTCCACAATACTAGTGGTAGTATTGGTAGTAGTATAACCATAATACAAAAACTCAATTGTGTTCGCCGGTTTTTAGAGGTTGGAGTGTTACTTCTTCAAAGTCGAAAATCCGTTCTATCTTGGGAGGCAGTTGCTCATCAACCTTGAGCACTGAGAGTGAGCAAATCTGTCTTAAGGAAACTATGGTTGTACAGGGCTCAGATTCATTTTTCCTATTCTATTTGCATTTCTAGACTGTACTGTAAGTTCTGTGTTGTTTTTCAATTTGTATATCAGTTTCTTTTTCTATTTATATACATATACTTATATATATATATATATATACAGTATTGCTTGCTTCTGTTATGTATGTATGATTCTGCTTCTGATCTATATATATATATATATATACATAGTATTAGAAAGTAATTATATATATATATATATACATAGTATTGCATGATTAGTGTATAACTTAATAACAATTGTTGCTTCTGAAATGTAAGTAAAGGTTGTTAGCAAGAATGGTGGGTATGAATGTCTGGTTTGAATGGTGGAGTCATGCTGATTGGTGTACTTCCTTTTCATGTTTGAAATGAAGATGAATATTTCACTATATATGAGGAACACATTCGGACAATGAAGGACACACCAAAAAGAGGAGAAGGCAAAGAGATATTGAGCAGATGTGAGGGTGTGAATGACACCAAAAGAGAAAGAAATAGGTGTATGTGATTGCATTAAGAGAATGTGCGATGGACATCGAGAGAAAAGGTGTATGCGATTGCATCAAGAGAAGTTGCAATGGACACCTATGTAATATGTCTTTGTTCTTGAATAATATTGTGTGTCTATGGACGTAGGTCAAAGTTGGGGCTGAACCATATTAAATATTGTGTGAGTAAAAACAAGTGTGAATGATCTTGGGCGGGATTAATTCCTAAGTGTGAGTTGTGAATTAATTCCTAACAGTTTTTGCTACACCAATAAGGATTGTTGGTTCTTATGTCGCGATCTTAACGGCATTTGCTTTCTATCTTTGGGCATTCTAGTGGAGGACTTATCGGTTCTTGTTCGAAGCATTCATCTTCAAATGGATGTCCCTTGGCAGGTACAACCCTACTCGCTTCTTTGAGGTGAGAAATGAAATGGTTGGTTGGTATACCATTAACTAAGAAATGAAATACCTTAAATTTCTTTCTTGTTCAATTTATACTGGTTGCAAACAATTTGTTGGGGCTAGACATCAAATATAATTCGAATTTTACTCGATTCATATGGAGGGGTAGGTTTGCACAAATCTTGTGAATTAGTCAACGGTTATCGAAAAAAAAAACTAGCCCAAATTAAACGAAATAAAATTCACTGAGTGATTTGGTCGATTTATCTTCAGATTGTGTGCAGTAATGTATCTTTAGCTTTTATCGTATAAATGTTGTAATAGTTCTTTTTTCCTAGGCGTTCAACTGGTCTTTTAATTTTTTTATGTAAATATTATATCAAGATCAGATTGTACTTATCGCCATTGTTCATCAAAATCAATTATGAAAGTGTGGTCCATGGAGATTCTTTTTGTGAATGTAAAATTATCTTGATAAAAAAAGACTAGAATGCTCGTAACACTTCAAAATATGATATGATTTTATCTGTTTTAGGTTAAGTCCGTACGGTTTTATTTTTGGGCTTTTCCCAAAAGATCTCATATACCAAATTAGGGCTGCAATTTGGGCGGGCCAACCAAGACCTAGCCTGAAATTTTCGTGCTGGGGCTGGGCTGGGTTCAATTTGGTCCAATGTTGGGTTGGGTTAGTTTGGGCCACAGCTTAATTCAGGTTGGGTTCGGGACCCGAATTAAAATGTGAATTAATCTGAACTCTTCAATAATCAATCTAACGGCTGAGATTAAACCATCCACAACTACAAACCCTTTAAATGTGAAAAAACCCTAAACTCCTTTCTCTCTCATCTCCCATTGTTCTCTGCAATTCTGGAAGTGCTCCCTCTCTCTCTATATATATATACATACAAATATCTCCAGATATATATATATATATAGGTCAGATCTCTCACACTCTCTTTATATATATATATTGCAAATCGATCTATATATATATATATAACTCAAATCTCTCTCTCTCTCTCTATATATATATATATATCACATCTTTATATATATAGATCATATTTTTCTCTCTCTCTTTCTCTTTCTCTTTCTCTTTCTCTTTCTCTCTCTCTCTATATATATTTATGTTATATAGATTTAGAGATGGTGTGTACTTGTGATTGCATATGTGTATATTCAGAAATATGAAATGGAAACTTGATTCATAATCCTTCTCTTTATTTATTTATTTTATGCAAAAAAAAAAGAAGAAGAAGAAGAAGAACAGACCCGACCCGAGTATATTCAGATATA
Source organism: Cornus suecica (assembly GCA_963922005.1). Lineage (NCBI taxonomy): Eukaryota > Viridiplantae > Streptophyta > Magnoliopsida > Cornales > Cornaceae > Cornus > Cornus suecica. The sequence continues at coordinate 68,453,084 of OY998242.1, forward strand.
TGAAATGGAAACTTAATCCTTCTCTTTATTTATTTTTTTATGCAAAAAAAATAAAGAAAAAAAAAAGGAAAAGAGGAGGCTCTACCTGATGAAAAGGGGTCGGGTCTCGACCTGAGTTAGGTTTCCTCCCATGGAAGCCCAGACCAGATCTCAAACCCAAATTTAAACTTTTTTTTAAAAAGGAAGCTGAAAACTCGACCCGACCCGACTCGTAAAATGGGTCTGGTCACAACCCAAACCCAAATTTAACAAAAAAAACACACAAAAAAGGAAAAAACATGGGTCAACTTGACCCAACCCAGTAAAAGATGGGTTGGGCTCAACCCGAACCCTAAGTATCCTCAGTGGTGGCCCGACCCGACACCGGATCCATTTGAGTTTAGGTTGGGTTGACCCAAATTATAGCCCTATACCAAATGAAAACAAGCACATATAAACACATTACTATTTTTATATCAGGCTATGTGTGATGTGACAATGCTTTATTTATTTATTTATTTTGGTGATTACGTTTCTTTTCCTATTTTTTTTTTCTAAATACAAAAAGTTAAATTTTGAACTAATGTAATAATGGTCCGCAATTATAACTATTGATATATCCATTAATTATAGGACAAGGTCCTTCTGTATTATCTCTTTTTTGTTTTATTCATAGTAAGATGTGATAGTTAACCAGCATCAATATCATCACTTAACAAGATTTTGAGTGATACACTTACTCAAAAACAGTAATTGAATGATGTCTCTGAAAAAAGCTGTGGATAGAATATTTAGAGAACATGATTCAAAATTTTAATTATAAGCCTATACTTATCGGGGAGATGATGTTTCCGTTCTCATTATGCGCTTGGACTATAATATAAAATTTATCTATCAACTTTCATATTTACATATATATATTTTATGAATTTTCGTGAACCCAAAAATAAACACTAACTTATTACAACAAGAGTGAAAAGCTTATATCATCATTATTTTCAAGCCAAATACTAAGAACTTATATTGTTGCTACATTAATAAATCCATTTATTTCATACTATCATGTGGATGGATATAGATACACAATGACAAGGATCAACATATATTTACAAATATATAGATATAAGTTTCTAGGTATGTAATACTCGATCAATTAACTAGTTTTCTTGCATTTTGTCTGTTTTTTTCTACCCGCAACTTGAAAACACCGTGTCAAAACAATTTTTTGTATGAATTAGGATATAAAAAAAAAATTCAGTTAGTATCTTACTGTACCTTGTCTAGTGAAAATTCAATTAATTGATCATACTTGATTTAATTGGAATCGGGCCCCACCGAACATATTTTTGTGGGCTCAATTACCCATCAGATCAATTTTTAAGGAGCAAGTCTAGTAAGATTTTAACCGGAATAAGGTTTTGTTTGACAAAAATTTTAATTCTATTTTAACGTAAAAGAAAAAAAAGTATAAGTCATCTTCAAAAACTGATATTTTTAAATTTCTTCAAAACATACTTCTAGAATTTTGTCAAATATTATTTTAAAAAAATTTCTAACATATTTTTGTCAACATAAACAAAAGAAATTTTTAAAAAGACAATTCAAACATGGCATAAACCCTTGGGTTGGAAGGATACATGCAAAAATTTGTGTGTGAGAGAGAGAGAGCGCATTGAAGAGCAAAAATTCCTTATACAGTAGTCAACACAAAGTTGGTCAGGGGTTGTCCATAGGTTTCAAGGCATTGATTCTTGCATCCCGTTTCGCACTCACAACGGTCATTACACTTGTCATGAATTGAGTGCACTTTGACCATCAACAGCACCACCACTATCACCAAAACACAGACTTTTGATGCCTCTCTTTTTCCATCTCTTATTTCTCACCAACCAAATGATATATATCTACAATAGTGGAGTTATAAAGGAGCTGGACTAGGATGGCAATGGGGCCATTCCTATTAGCGTTTAATTTTGTTATTCTCATACCCACCATAAATTTGATTATTAAAAGGAGTGGGGTAAGGCTAGGTGGGGAGTGGGGCGAGACGGTTTTTCACACTTCAAAAAAAATTATATAAATGAAGGCAATGTGTAAGTTCTTAATTTATATTTTGAATATATTATTATTATACGAGAAACAAAGCAAATCATGTAATTTTTAATATAATTGAGATGAAATTAAGAATAAAAGAGTGAAATGATAAGAAGACTAGTATTGAGTGAAGTATAAAAAAATGAAGGACTTATTTTATATTTGATTTATATTAATAATATATGATAATATTGAAAATATATTAGTAAAAGAAGAAGAAGTAATACAATCGGAGCAGGGCGGGTGAGGCGGGGCTGGAAGACCCCTCCCCCCCGATTACCAATCAGGGATTTTCCCCCACCCCCATACCCGCCCTCATTTATTTAATCGGATCCCCAAACCTACTTAAATCGGGGCGAGACGGGGCGGTTTCCCACGGGGGCGTGTTTTTTTGCCATCCCTGAGTTGGAGGGGGGCATAGACCCTCCCAATATTTTCAAAATTTATTTTACTTACCCATAAAAATATATATTTTACACATAAACCCATTAAAAATTACATATGCCCCCTTCCAAAAATTTTAAAATTTTCTTTTAGTAGCCAAAAAAAAAAAAATTATAAAAATTACCTATGGCCCCTCCTATATATATTTCATGGCTCTGTCCCTGTATATCTATATGTTGGATAAGCATCATTCACTATCAAAATAATAATAGAAATCATTTATGAGGTTCATATTTTTTTTAGAAGATGATGGTGTACTATGAAGCACGGACATCTAGGGTCGTCGTGCCCGTGTCGGCCATACCAAAAATACGTGTCCTAACTCTTTTTTTAAAAAAAATTTGGACACGCGGTGGACACTTGAGGGACATACGGTGGACACACGGTGGACCGATTGATTCCATAAAGATAAAGGAACTTATGGAGCCGGTAATTTGGTGGGTCATTTATTGATGAGACCATAATATTTGGTATTCTTGGCGTTAATAAATCCTTTGTTAGTGTCATGCCTCGAATTTCCAAAGACTCCCAAATTGGGACATCTGAGGAATCCGGGTCGTGATCCATAAAATAAGTGACCAATTAAGATCCTAAACAATCATAAACCGAATGGAATATTATTAACAATAATAATTCCATACACAACAAAGCGGAGGCTAAATCAAATGATACACAAGGCACGTCTAGGTGCCGCAAGAATACATCTCTACAACGATGCAACAATACCAAATACAAGGAAGGGATAGGCCAATAGACTAACTCCCATAAAATACAACAGTCCCAATATAGGGGACAAACAAAGGAAACTAAGATGGAATAATACTACGTACATATGTCCCAAAACCCGTAACAACATCCATGCCACAAGCCAGCCTACAAGGAAACCTGATACCTAGCCGAAACAAAACCTGCAAACTAATGTAAACCACCAGGGCAAACTAACGCCAGGGTGAGCTCATTGAGTCTCGTAGGAGAATATATCCTAACCGTTATACCCTCCGACCGTTCAAGTCGAGTGAGAACCAACCCGTGTACATGCATCTACCCTAGGTTGGTCAATCGTCCCACATCACAATCACATCAGTATGAGACCCCCGAAATAAATCCCTCTAGTCCCCTACCATGCATCATTAAAGAAACTAGCATATAACGAATCCATAATATCATATCATATGGCAAACGTACACTTATATATATATATATACATAGACAATAAACAAGTACAAGTCAAGCTGTCCTAGCCTCACGAGAGAACACTATGATTAGTACCCACCAATCCAACACTAGTAGTCTACATTACTCACATGACTGTACTCTAAGTACACAATACCCTATCGTAACATAGCCAATCACTCTAGTGGCCACAACAATAACCATAGGCTCCAATGGAACTAAAATCACCACGATATCCATAAGAAGGAACATCCACAACCAGTACTAAGGAAACTCTAAGTCCTTACGTACCCACATAATCATCATCAATGCATATATACACAATACACATACGACACCTCAATCTCTTCATAAAGGCGAACCACACTCACCTCAATAGCACTACACATGCCACTACCTCAATCTCATGATACTATCCTCAAGGAGATCAATTCAATCACTAACGTCCTCACTATAAACAAGGAATGATAGCTACTCAACCACGAAGGGTGCGTGAACACTACCCTCAAGAATGACCACACAAGACCATGACATCAATCAAGGGATGAAACTCTAATGTTAACCAAAAGAATAACCGAAACATCTCGTCAACATGGAGGGACATCCACCTGTGACGAGGAAAACAACCAATATGTATGTGCACTAAGACACACACATCATAACCGAAATTTGGAATGAAAGAAATTATGAGATACACATACCGAGAAAAAAACACTCTCAAGTCAACCGAACAATCCCAACTCTACGATTCCTATGACGTCCCATAAGGACAAAGAAGGAACAAGTAGCACGTTGGAACCACGGAACCCAACGTCTGTCTCCAACCCCACATGTCAAATGATGACACAAAAAGGAGTGGCTTGGCATCATGCTACGACCAACGCTCAAGAAAGGTGGATTTAAGCCGATCTTTCAACCTAACAAAACTCATGCAATATAATATGTATATATATATATAGGTCTTGTTTGTAAGTTTATTTTGTTCGTATTGTTGAAGTGATAAATGAAGTACTTATGCAATATAATATGTATATATATTTAAAAAGTATGTTTTCTTATAGATGTGTTTGAGTCGTGTTGTATCCTATTTTTTAAAATTTATCGTGTCACCAAGTCCGTGTCGTGTCCATGAACTGACCTAGGGTTTGAGTTGAGTGGGGGCGCAAATGTAATATTCAAAATTTAGAGATAGATAAAGTGGAAAATAAAAATTCAGTGAGAGCTTTAGGGATATTTTGCAAAAAGTTTAATGGGGTAAGTTCATAAATTATCAAAATTTTAGAGAAAATTAACCCCCCACCCAATAGATGGTGTATGTTAGGAAGGGAATTAAATTTATGATACGGGTTATAATCATTATTTTTAGAACTTGAGCCATTTTCATAAATGATTGACCTCTTTCTATTTTTAATTCTTGGTTAATTTCTTTCCCATAACTACCATTTAATTATGGGTAATGATATTTGTTAGGCGTATTTGCAAAAAGTTTCAAAGATTGTTTTGATTGTTTTTGTCTGAAAAGTTATTTGGAATGATATTGGATTAAATTTTTATAAGAGTTTTCGAATTTTGGAACAACTTTATCAAGAAGGTATGAGTACCAATTTTTCCAAAATACTTCTACTTATCATGTTCTAGAAAAATGAGTTTTTGTCAAACAAGACCTATATAACACATTAAATAGCTAAAACCCATATAAGCGAATATTTTACTCATCAATTAGTTCGATATATTCAATGCATTTGTAATGTATATCACAACTTTACAAAAATTACCTACTTTTGATTATTAAATGTATTTTATAAAAGAAATTACTGTTCACCCTTTTGGAAAACCATAAGGCCCTGTTTGATAACCAGTTTTTGCTGGTTTTGTCTTGGTTTGTTTTTGTTTTCAAAGACAAAACTTGTTTGGTGGGTTTGGTTTTTAAATTCAAAACCAAAACCACTTAAAACTTTGGTCTTGGGTTTAGTTCAAAATAAAGTAAAACCAAGATAAAAAAAAAGTTGGTCTTTCTTGGTCTTAGCCCACAATTTTTGACTTTTTTTTTTTTTTTTTTTTCTCTCTCTCCTATATATATATATATAATTCATGTACTAAAATTAAAAAATAATATATATTAATATATATAGAATAAAATTTTATTTTTTATTTTATAATAACATATATAAAATAATATTATTAAATATATATTAAATATATATAAAAATAATATATATATAAATATATATAAAATAATCTATAAAATTAAAAAATAATATATATTAATATATATAGAATAATATATATATTTTATTTTATAATAATATATATAATAATATTATTAAATATATATATAAATAATAGATATAAAAATAATATATATATAAAATAATATATAAAATTAAAAAATAATATATATTAATATATATAGAATAATATATATTTGTTATTTTATAATAATATTATTAAATATATATATAAATAATATATATAAAAATAATATATATATAAATATATATAAAATAATATATAAAATTAAAACATAATATATATTAATATATATAGAATAATACATATTTTATTTTATAATAATATTATTAAAATAATATTATTAAATATATAAATTCAAAAATAATATATAAAATTAAAAAATAATATATATTAATATATATAGAATAATATATATTTTTTATTTTGTAATAATATATATAGAATAATATTATTAAACATATATATATTAAATATATATATAAATAATATATAAATTCAAAAATAACATATATAAAATAATATATAAAATTCAAAAATAATATATATATAAAATAATATATAAAATTCAAAAATAATATATATTAATAATATATAGAATAATATATATTTTTTATTTTATAATAATATATATATAAAATAATATTATTAAATATATATATTAAATATATATAAAAATAATATATATATTTAAATATATATAAAATAATATATAAAATTAAAAAATAATATATATTAATATATATAGAATAATATATATTTTTTATTTTGTAATAATATATAAAAAATAATACTATTAAATATATATATAAAATAATATTATTAAAGATATAAAAATGAAAACATAATGTATATATAAATAATATATTGAATAATATATATTATTATTTTATAATAATATATATAAAATAATATTAAATATATATATAATAATATATAAATTAAAAAAGAATATATATATATATAAATATATAGAAAATTAAAAAATAATATATATTAATAATATATAGAATAATATATATTATTATTTTATAATAATATATATAAAATAATATATAAAATAATTTTATTAAATATATATATATATATAATATTTTTAAATATATTATTAAATATATATTTAATAATAATATATAAAGTTATATACATAAAATAATATATAAACTAATATATAAAGAAAGTTTTTGTTTTCTCAAATCAGACCAGAAAGACCAGAAAGACCAGACCGCTTACCAAACAGAGTTTTAGATTCAAGATAAGACCAGACAAGACCAGACAAAATCAAAACAGACAAAACCAGACAAGACAAGACCAGATAAACCCCTTTCCAAACATGCCCTGAACCTCTGTTTTTTCTTTTATACTCGAATCTAGTTATAAAAAGAAGTGTCAAGTGTTATTGAAAATTTTGACCGTACGCATATTTATATTGAATTATATATTGTATTTCTGACTGAAGAAAAAGAATAAGCATTTATACTCACAAATGTTCTCACTCTCCATATTTTGTTTTCATATCACTTACACACCATGTATGGACAAACATAGACATGTTATAAATGTATTATTACATATACGTGGGGGTCCACCACTTGTAAGGGATAATGTGGTATGGGGCACCTGAATGTGTAATGGCTTTCAAAGCAACCCTATGGCTCCTGCAAGAATAGAAATAAAATGAATAGTTCCTCCTAATATTTTTATTCTTTGTATAGTTTTACAAGATGTTATCAGTATGGCTCTCTATACTGAATTGATGGTTAGTCTCTACTAATTTGTATTTGTACGAATATATTTTTTTTCTAGTAATGATAAGAAAAGATAAATAAAATTTCAATCTAAAAATTTACTACATGATATATATATACTTGAATCTGTTATATATATACATATATGTTGAAATTATTTGAGCAAGGAAAACTACATACCATGATTCATGACCTAAAACAGAAGCTGTTCTTGTTGAGAGTGAGTCTTCTTCTCCTTTATTCCATACTCTATACCGTGTTTATGTGATCTATCAATATAAAAAAGAATGCGAGCTGAAGGACGAAAGCAGGCTCTCAAACCACAATTAAAATTTCATAAATTCACACACATGCATGTGACCACTTTAAAGGTACTGACGCGCCTGACTTCATATTGTGTATTAATATTTATATATATAGGAAGTTTACCACAGCACATTTATTACACATACATACTTATATATATGTGTTAATTACAGATTGACCCCTGAATTATATATTGACCCCTGAACTTTACTGATATTATAGGTTGCACCCTGAAAGTTACTGGAATTACAGGTTTACACCCAAATGTTGCTGGAATTACTGGTTGACACCTAAACTTTGCTGGAATTAAAGTTTAACCCCGAACTTCACTGGAATTTCAGTTTAATCTCTGATCATTGAACTTTGTAATAATTATATTTTTCAATCTGTAATTATTTTATAGTTGGTTCTACCACCTATTTATTATAAATGTTTCACACAGTTGAGCCAGAAGTCTCCCAATTTGTTTTTATTATTTATGTGATTGAGCTAGGAGCCTCCCATCTTACTTTACTATTTATGTGGTCGAGCTAGAAGTCTCCCACCTTACGTTTATATGGTTGAGCCTGGAGAGTCCCACACTTTAACTTATTATTACCTAGTTGAGCCTGAAGTCTCTCATATCTTATTATTATTTTGATCATACTGCGGTAGAGCTTGAAGTCTCTCGCATATGATTTTAATGAAAACCTGAAATTTGAATATACTTAATAATCCTATAAGCCAGAAGCTTAATAATGATTTAATATTTACAAGAAAATTGGATTTTCTTGATATAATAGCTTGTAGTCTATTGCGAGCCCGAAGTCTCATAATTATCAGTGGCCAGAAGTCCATTACTTTTGTGACAACTTGAAGTTGCGTCAACTTACTAAATTATTTTTTATTGTTATGTGAAAGAAAAGGGAAAAGAAATTGAAGTTAATTTTCTTGATGATTTTATAGATTATGACTAACCTGTGGACAAGTCTAACTTAGATGTTTCAGATTTCTTTGTTGACCCTACTGGCCGGAAGTCTATTAATTTTGTGTCAACTTGAAGTTGAGAAAATTTACTAAAGGTCCTGCAGACCATATTGACGGCTCTGGAAGAGTTAACAATTTATTGTCTAGTGGAATAAAATTATATTTTGATGATGCATTATATTCTTCCAGATCCATGAGAAATTTGTTAAGGTTTAAATATATTCACCGAAATGAATATCATAATGATCATGTTATCATCTTCTTATATCATGCCATAAACATGTATTGAAAAAATTCCCAACTTTCTCTTATGGGTTATATTCTACAACTATTAGAATAGTTGAATCATATGCAATGTTGCACCTGAAGTACATGCACCAAGTGCTTCAATTCATATATGTTTTGAAAAAAAAAATGGTCGCAAAAGGATTCAAACAGTAACCCATGGGGAATTCAACTATATTTGACTATGACAAATTTGAATTACCTTTCCACTAAGCCACTTGGTTGGTTGTGTCATATATCTACTTAAATATATATAAAATGAAGATGTCCATGTCTCTGTATCTATCCACAAAAATGTCTACAGTGTCCTTGAAGGCATTGTGAATTAGTAACCAAGTTGTTATATCTTGAAACATGATGAATGACTCTAATGACTTGAGAAATGGCTTGGAGCCTTGGGTCCCCCTTTGAGTCCATTTTCTGGAGCAAACTTCTTCTTATTTTCTATGTGTCTTCAATGGCTTTGGCTTCCAAAGTCTCAAGTTCTCAGATCAAAATATTTTGTGTTATATATTTTATCAGTGCGTGAGACAATATTGCAAGTAACATTTCTCTTCACATCACACTAAAATTGGTTCTCATATTACCCTGAAATTGATATTGGTTTTGATTATCCATGAGATCTCTAACCCTTGACAGGAGATTTACTCAAAACGCAAAGTAAAACAAATTTTCCCATTATCAGGGGGAGAAATGATCAAATTCAGAAAAGTATGTTGTAAACACTCTAGCAAAATTTGATGTCCCTGTTAGACAAACTATTAGTGTTGCGGAAAATGCATTTATGACATGCCTGAAGAATGGTAAACTAGTCGGTACAAAAAATATTGTTCCCTGGATGAGAATGAAAGAAATAATAATGACGCTCCAGAAGAGGTCACAACCCCAGAAGTGGCTAATGCCCCAGAAGTAGCACAAACTCCAGAAAAATTATGACCCCAGAAGTGGAATATGCCTAGAAGAGGCAATAATGGAAAATAATGTTGGTGCTCATAAGGAGACCATAAATATCAATATGAATTTCATGATAAGGCTGAGGCCCAGGGACCAAGAGAGAATAAAATTATATTGGATGATGAGGCACATGAAATTGAAGAGCCATTGGTACCTGTAAATAAAGAGATATCCATAAATCATGAAAAAATGCTGGAAAAGAAATGAAGTTGTTGTAGACAACATTTTCACATATGCGGTTGCTCTCGATATAAATAACGAGTATTCGGAACCTCAACCGTCAAAGAATATTGACGAAGAAAATGATTGGTCAAAATGGAAATATGCAGTACAGGCATAGCTAATTCTTTAGCAAAATGTGCAGTAGTTGGATCTGTAGTCTAGACGCCTGAAGTTGTCCAACTTGTTGGGTACAAATAGGTATTTTTATGAAAAATAATGCCTTTGATCCTGATCAGCGACATTGGATGCGTTTGCCGATGATGGCTTCCAATGACAGCTTTATACGTTCGGACAAGGAGTCCCTGGCTGTTTGCACTCAACATCTTATTTTCGAAAAAAAGGTTGATGTCCCATGCAATATCTCATGTCATGTCTTCTGTTATATACAAACACTTGGTCATCCGGAATGAGGATAAGTACTTCAAGATGTTTGTTTGGATATGCCAGCCTTGGGGAGATTGCTATTTTAGCTACTGGTTACAATTCAGGGGGTATTATAATGAACTCGGAAGAGCTTTATAATTCGTAAACTGGAACTTGGAAATTATTATCAAGCATTCATAAACCACGGAAGAAGTGTTCCACAATATTTATGGATAATATTTTTTTATGTGATTGGAGGAATCGAAAGAAACTGTCATATTGAGTTACCGCTAATACTTCTACTGTTCAGGAGGAGAAAATATTTTGCAAAGGCCAAACTGTGGAAGTCATGAAATTGCCGTTATTGTTTCAGCAATTGAAAATATTAACTCTGCAAGTACCAATCCTGTTGAAAATTTTTGAATGGGAAAACTAAATTCCGCAAATAACCAACAGAGAAACATACTGGTGGCGTGAAAAACATAGCAGGTTAGTCGTCAATTCAGAGAACAAGATTTGTATGTTGTACTCTTTTTCCTTCGACCAGATTTTTTCTGGAAAAGTTTTAACGAGACAACCATAATGCAATACCATCCACTTTTATTACTTCATCGGTGAGTCATGCATCATTATGTTTCAACAAATTCATTAGTATTTTTTATTTTATTATTTATCAAATTATTTTAATTTTCAACATGAATAGTGATTTAGCTTTTTACTGCTTTTATTTATTTTTCACCTGACTACTATATATAAATATGGGTATCATTAAAAGTATAATGAATTTACTGTGAAAATTGTTCTCCTATTCGACCAGATTTTTTCCCATTGGATTTTACTAGTAAGGTTTTAACGAGGTAGCCATGATGCAATACCATCCACATCAGCATATTGTACTCTTTTCCCTTTGACCAGGTTTTTCCCATCGGGTTTTCCTAGTAAGGTTTTAATGAGGCAGATATGATGCAACATTTTCAGCTACACAGAAGACTGTACTTTTTTTCCTTCGTTATGATTTTTCCTACTGGGTTTTCCTGACAAGGTTTTAATGAGACAGGTTTATCCTATGCAATATCATTTTGCAGCTACATAAGAATTTTGTACTCTTTTTCCTTTGACTAGATTTTTTTTCCATTGGATTTTTTTGGCAAGGTTTTAACAAAGCATATTCTTTGTGTTATGGACCCCAAGAGGGAGTGTTATAAATGTATTATTACATATACGTGGGGTATACATGGGGTCCACCACTTGTAAGGGATAATGTGGTATGGGGCACCTGTAAATGAATGTGTATGGGCTTTCAAAGGAACCCATTCTTTTATAGCCTATAAATATAGGCTCTATGCATGCACTGCAAGGGTGTGAGAATAGAAATAAAATGAGCAATTCCTCCTAATATCTTCATTCTCTGTTTATGGCTTCCTACTATATACATGTTCTTATATATAGTTTTACAAGAAGACATACTTTAAATGTTGGCGTGAGCTGTCAATGGGCTATCTTTGGTAACTAATTAGAGGAATTATATGATCAGATTGTTATTTGAATCCCTTATGTCAAGGGATATGGACGATTGTTTTCCTTAGATAGTTGTAGTCGTTTCTTTTTTCTCTCCTTTGTAAAGTTATATATCAGTGTATTGGTTGTTGTGAATAATATAGAAGAAAGAAATTCTACCTTTTATCATGGTATCAGAGCGGCAATCCTTGGACCTTTGCTGCGACTAAAACAGAAAAAAAATCACATAGCTTCAATAAGAATCTATGGAAGACTCTTCTACCGACGTGGTGCAACAAGGTTGAAATTCACTTGACATTAGAAGATCTGATGACAAGGATGACAGAAGTTTTATAAAAAAACCAAACTCAATCCCACACATCAACCTACGATCTCCCTGTTGCACAGATCGACATTAAGTTGGATGACACCAACTATGCCTTTTGATCCCAGGTTGTCGAGATGTATATCTCTGGCAAAGATAAACTGGGATATATCAATGGAGACCTCCCACCGCCTCCACCAACAGATCCAAGTTTTCAAAAATGGAAGACCAAAAATGCAATTGTCAAAGGATGGTTGATCAACTCTATGGACCCACCCTTTATCAGCAATTTTATTCGATTCCCGACTGCAAAATTGGTATGGGATATTCTATTGTTACGACTTATTTTGATGGTACTGATTCTTCTTAGGATTATGATTTAAAAAGGAGGGTGACTAGAATGAGACAAGCTAGAGGATCCATTGAAAAATACTATGATGATCTGGAAGGCTTATGAAGGGAGATTGATTTCTGTCGTCCTAACCCGATGAAGTGCGTTGATAATCTTCAGAAATATATTTCAATTTAGCAAGAAGATAGGGTCTACATATTTCTTGATGGATTAGATAACAAATTGGATAAAGTTCGGAGTGATGTACTACAACTACGACCGTTTCCTATGGTTGAACAAGTCTATGACCACGTTTGGAGAGAAGATATCAGGCAGGAAGTGATGATAACGGGTATAGAGACTTCCACCGGCGCTGTCATGGCGTCTAAGGGAGTTAGGGCAGGACAACCACAACCACTGACTCTCCAAATTATAAAAAATGGGATGCCTTCTACCGGAACAGGAAAGCCAAACATGACGTCCAAGGTGAAAATGCAATTTAAGGGAGGTGGTTGCACACACACTGTGGGAATACGAAACATACCTGTGAGACATGCTTTAAGTTACATGGCTATCCGGAATGGTGGAACGAGCTCAAGTCTCAGAAACAACGCGAAGTTGTTGCGAATGGAGGCTCGGGACGGGCAACCATGATAACAACCGAACCTCAATTATCCTTTATTGCTCAAGAAGAACTCTCACATGATCCAACCACCCTCAACAATTAAGGTAACTGTTGGTATGCAATACAGAGTACTAACTAGGATGATTATTGATAACTGATTCTGGAGCAACCGACCATATGACATTCAGTCCGAGTGATTTTATCAAAATCACTCAACCAGGGAGGACTCGTCTATCCAATGCGAATGTGGTTACATATCCAGTTACAGGGGCTGGAACTGTTACTCTCTCACTATCAGTCTCTTTATCTAATACATTACTAGTTCCATCTCTTTCGAATAAATTGATGTCTGTAAGTTAAGCCACTGAGGAATTAAATTGTGTTGCTCTAATCTACCCAATTTTTTTTAATCTTTTACAGGATATTCTCACCAAGGAGATCATTGGGCGCGGTACTAAGAAAGGGGGGTTATATTACATGGATGACTTCAATTATGGTAAAACCAATACTATAAATAATACCACCGGTAACAAAGAGAGACAAATTTGGCTATGGCATCATCGTTTGGGGCATCCATCCTTTAGTTATATGAAGTACTTATTTCCAGGTTTATTTTCTAATTTACATGATTCAAACTTTAAATGTGAGACTTGCATTTTAGCAAAAAGTCATCGTGAACCGTTTCCTACAAGTTTGAATAAAAGTGATGTTCCTTTTGCTCTAATCCATTCTGATGTATGGGGACCCTCCCCAATCACTACTTTATCTGGTATTTGTTGGTTTGTAACATTTATAGATGATTGTACTCGAATGACTTGGTTATACTTGTTGAAACCTAAAGATGAAGTTTTTGGTGTGTTTCGGTCCTTTCATGCCATGATTAAAACTTAATTTCCAGTGAAAGTTCAGATTTTTTGTTCAGACAATGGTGGAGAATATACCGATCAAGATTTTTAGGCTTACTTCCAGATCCATGGTATTCTCCATGAAACATCCTGTACTCAGAATCCATAACAGAATGAAGTTGCCGAACAAAAAAACAGGCATATCATTGAAACAACACGTGCTCTCTTAATTGGAGCGCATATGCCGAGTAGGTATTGGGATAATGCTGTCATTGCCATAGTCCACCTACTAAATCGTATGCCTTCGAAAGTGTTGAATTTTAACACTTCACTACAAGTCCTCTCTCAACATGTCTCCTTACCGACTGTTTTACTGATTCCTCCATGAATCTTTGGTTGTATTGCCTTCGTTCATATCCATAAAAATCAATGTACTAAATTTGATCCTTGTGCAGTTCGTTGTATTTTTTTGGGATATGCTACAAATAAAAAGGGGTATCGCTGTTACAACCCCGCCACCAAATGCACATATATCCCCATGGATGTCACCTTCGTGGAATCTAAGACTTTTTTCTCCCCTTCTGTATCTAACTCTTCTCTTTAGGGGGAGATACGAGATGAAGAGCAGAATTGGTAGAATTGGCCGATTAAAGACACTCGAATACAGACAAATGGGGAGTATGATGGTGCATATGTTATGGCATCAATTGTTGTAGAAACTAAGATTATGGCAGAAGACACTGAACTACCAGAAATTGAACCCCCCTACTCTTCAGTATTCGAAGACCCATCTCCTGAGAATATTCCTGAGGTAAGCTCTCTTTCTACACATTCTCCTAGTAATGATTTAGATACTTCTATGGGTTATAACTTAGCTTTCAAACATAATCACGACAAGCCACCAAATCGGTACTCACCAGAATTCGAAGAGAAGAGATCTAGATACCTGATTGCAAACTATGTATCCACTCAAAAGCTGTCAGAACCTCTTAAGGCATTTACACATAAGTTGTCCTTATACCATGTTCTAAACAGGGTTCAAGGCGCCTTAACAGACCCAAAATGGGTTCGAGCAATTAAAGAAGAGATGGAGGCTCTGAATAAAAATGAAACATGGACCCTTGTCCCATTGTCAAAAGGAAAACAAATAGTAAGGTGCAAGTGGGTGTTCTCCATCAAATACAAGGCAGATGGATCTACCAAGAGACAAGGTGAGATTGGTGGCAAAAGGATATACATAGACTTATGGCGTAGATTATCAGGAGACCTTCTCACCAGTGGCAAAACTGAATACTATTAGAGTTTTGTTATCTCTTGTAGCAAATTTGGACTGGCCGCTACACCAGTTTGATGTAAAAATGCATTCCTTTACGGCAACCTTGAGGAGGAAGTCTACATGGATATTACACCGGGGTATACTACTGTAAGAGTGGAAATGTCCAGCCCAACTGAGCCCATCTGGCATCAGGCCCATCAAGTTTCTGGCCCAACAAGATTTTTATGAGCCCAGTAATGAAGCCCATTTAGAAAATGTATATAAAGAGAATCCAAAAATTAATAAAGATATTCTGAAAGGTGTTGAACATTTTTGTGCATTTACACATTGGCGCCGTCTGTGGGAAGCAGAGGAGGAGTTCCTGATTTTTCAAATGCCCTTCGGTACCTGTAAAATCGCCTCTTTCTTCCCATCTCAAAAAGCTAAGTCTATTTGATAGGCAAAAGGATCTTCTATTTGTTAAGTTTAAAGATCCTCCACCTCCAAAAACCTCCACTCACTACCTCCCCGGACGAGAATGCCAATCACTCGTTCACAGGCAGGCATTCTGCCCACTGAGGACAATCGTGCAGAGGATTCCCAGACCATGGAGCAAATTCTTCAACGCTTGGTGGCTGCTGAGGAATGTAGCGTGGCCTTGGAGAAACAGAATGCAGAGCTCAGGGAGAGATTGGCTCCACCAGCAGCTGCCTTACCGGCAGTTACACCAACCCTCCGGTGGCAGCAGTCGACCATTCTCTGAACCAACCTGAAGAGCACGCCGAATCTTCTCAGCGTTCAAGAAAGGCTCCAGCAGCCGACGAGTCTATAACCCCCCAGAAACTTCAAGCAATGATGGACGAGTTCCAAAGGAAAGTTCTCGGGGACTTGAGGTCCCGATCTACGGACGACATGGCCATACAGGCGTCCACTGAATTGATACAGTCACCCTTCATTCAGGAAATAACCCAAGAGCCTTTCCCAAAGAAGTTCATTATGCCACAATTCACCCCTTATGATGGCACAAGGGACCCCGAAGAACACATATACCAGATTCATCAGAAAATGACCATGTACGCCGAGAACGAGTCCCTGCTATGTAAAGTGTTCTCCACAAGCCTTGCTGAGGCTGCCCTATTATGGTTTAGGAAGCAACCACCCCGATCCATTGGCAGCTGGCAACAGTTAACCAGCCTCTTCATCGCCCAGTATTATGGAAACAAGAGACAGAAGAAGACTATATCCTGCCTCTTCACCATGATCCAGGAGAAAGGAGAGTCACTGAAAAGTTTTCTATCCCGATTCAACATCGAATCCTCTTCTGTGGATAATTGTGACCAGCACTCTGCAGTTGAGGCATTCAGGATGGCCCTCATTCCTGGAACAAAGTTCCATCAGTCTTTGGTGAAGCGCCCTCCATCGGGCATTGGGGAACTAAACTCTAGGGCCCAGGGATACTTGAGAATTGAAGAGGAGGAAACTATCAGGCAAAGGAGATCAGCCTTTGTCGGTCTTGAAATTCAGTCCAAGGATCGGTTGATCGATCGGAAGCGATTAACTCCACCGGGATCGTCAGCCCCAACGGGATTATTGGTCCCAAAGCCATCCAAACGCCCCAGGTTAGAAGAAAGGATAACACCCCTGAAGGTTAGCCTTGCAAAAATTTACCAGGAGAACAAAGCCAAAGGAATTTTCCAGCAACCCCCTACCATGCGACAACCACTTGACCAGAGAGACAAGACAAAAGACTACGCTTTCCACGGTGATTTCGAGCACATCACGAACGAATGCCGTAATCTAAGGCAACAGGTGGAGACGTTACTACTTCGTGGAGAACTCCGGGATTACGTCCAACGAGACAGGCCAATGACCGATCAACGCGCCCTCGGCGTCCCTCGAAACCCCTCGGATGCATAGCCGGTTAAAGTCATCAACATGATTCATGGTGGCCCCCCACCCAAAGAGACCGAAGGATCACGCCGAAGCTATCTGCGGAAAGCTCACAAAATGAGAAAAGTCAACGAAATCAGTGAAGCCCGCTACAAGGCTGAAGAAACTCATATCACTTTCTCGGTGTCGGACCTTCGGGGTGTCCAAACCCTGCATGAAGACCCTCTGGTTGTGACCTTAATGGTGGCCAACTGCCTTGTGAAAAGAGTCGTGATCGATTCTGGGAGCAGTGCTAACATCATCACCAAATGGGCTTTCGAAAAGCTCGAAATCAATCCATCTGAAATTATGACATCCCGATGCCCCATCGCAGGTTTTGACGGCAGGCAAATTGAGCCGATCGGTGAAGTTCAGTTACCGGTGTCTGCCGCTCATAGGACCCTGAACAAGACATTCGTTATGGTGGATGCCAAACCTTCATACAATCTGCTTATGGGAAGGGGATGGATTCCCCGAATGCAAGGTGTGCCTTCCACTCTTCACCAGGTCATGAGATGCTTAAGCCCTGACGGTATAGGCACCATTGATATCAAGGACGACCAGGTAGCCGCCAAGGAATGTTATTCGGTCACTCTGAAGGAGATCCGGAAGGTTCAGGCCCCAGGAGTACCTCGATCGAAAGAGCAAAGTTCATGCTCCAAATAGCAATTAAAGAATGGGGATCCAGGCACCCCAATTGTGGTTGAACCACTACAACCGATTTGTGTTGTGCCCGACAGCCCGAAAAAAGTTACTTTTGCAGGTACAACCCTCACCGATTCTGAATTTGAGGAACTAACACAATTGTTGCAGGACAACTCTGACGTCTTCGCATGGGAGCATACAGACATGCCGGGGATAGATCCCGATGTTTCACAGCACTCATTGCATGTTGACCCAAACGTCAGACCAATCAGGCAAAAGCAAAGGCGCATGGGGGCACATCGGAACCGAATTATAGCAGATGAGGTATCCAGACTGCTCCAGGCCGGCTTCATCCGGGAAGTCAGGTATCCCGAATGGCTTGCCAACGTTGTGGTTGTCTAGAAGAAAAACGGCAAATGGAGGGTTTGCGTTGATTTTACCGACTTGAACAAGGCATGCTCGAAGGATAGTTTTCCACTCCCAAAGATCGACCAGATGGTTGATGCTACCTCAGGCTATGACCGTCTAACTTTCCTGGATGCCTATTCAGGTTACAACCAAATAAAAATGAACCCGAAGGATGAGGAAAAGACCTCCTTCATTATTGAAACAGGTACATACTACTTTAAAGTTATGCCTTTCGGACTGAAAAATGCAGGTGCTACTTTCCAGAGATTGGTCAACAAGATCTTTAAAGGTATGATGGGCATAGTAATCGAAGCCTACATTGACGATACTGTAGTTAAGAGCAGAAAGAAGGGGGACCACATCACTCACCTACTCTAAGTGTTTGCTACCCTCAGGTCCCACGACATGAAGCTTAATCCAGCAAAATGTTCTTTTTGTGTATCATCTGGACAGTTCCTGGGGCACATCGTGGACCGGACTGGGATCCAAGCCAGCCTGACACAAGTTAAGGCCCTGATAGAAATGAAGGAGCCCCAAACACATAAAGACGTTCAAGTCTTAACGGGAAGAGTGGTAGCACTTAGCAGATTCATCTCACGACTCACTGATCGGTGCCGACCATTCTTTCAAGCAATAAAGGTGAGGAAGGGAGAGATCTGGGGTCACGAACAATCGAAGGCCCTGGCGAGGTTAAAAGAATACTTGACCATGCCCCCCATCTTGTCTACACCAACCCCCAATGAAGTCTTATACCTTTATTTAGCAGTATCCTCCGCTTCAACCAGCGCCGCCCTCATCAGAGAGGACGGGAACCTTCAAATGCCAATATTCTACACCAGCAAATCCTTGGCTGAGGCAGAAACTAGATACAGTAGGCAAGAAAAACTGATTCTGTCACTGGTGAACGCCAAGAGAAGGCTAAGGCATTACTTTGAAGCCCATCCGATCGTTGTCCCAACAGCTACACCCCTACGGGTTATTATGTTGAAGCCTGACCTCTCAGGGCGAATCTCTACGTGGGCCATCGAGTTGGGCATATACGATTTGACATACATACCCCGGGTTTCCATCAAAGGACAGGCAGTAGCGGACTTTTTGCTCGAGAGTGAGACTGAGGAGCCAGACCAGAACAGTGAACTGGATACATGGAAGATCTTTGTGGATGGATCAGCCAGCTCTTCCGGATCAGGAATTGGCCTGGAAATTTTAACACATGATGGGACACGCCTTCATATGTCGGTGCAATTGCAGTTTCCAGCCACAAACAATGAGGCAGAGTACGAGGCCGTCGTATCCGGTTTGAGGATAGCCCGAAGCCTCAAGATTCAGTCCTTGGCAGTACACAGTGATTCTCAACTAATTGTCCGTCAGATCAACGGGGAGTACGAAACAAAGGACCCGACAATGAAGTTGTATCGAGCGCTAGTTTTGAAGGAGACATAAAGTTTTCATAGAGTTACCTTTACCCAAATCCCCAGGAATGAAAACTCTGAAGCTGACCACCTGGCCAATCAACCTTCCTCAGCCGGAGAGGATCTAACCCGGGTTGCACTATTGGATTTTATTCAGAGGCCCAGCATTCAAGAGCCCGAACGAGTAATGCTCATCCCATGGTAGTCCAGTCGGATGGATCCCCTGATAGATTACTTACGTAATGGAACTCTTCCCGAAAATAAAGCTGAAGCTCACAAGGTCAGGAGGAATTCGGCCCGGTACTCAATCATAAACGGGCAACTCTACCGAAAGTCCTTTTCCGGTCCTTACCTGAGATGTATCACATCGTCAGAATCTAGAGCAGTGATGCACGAGATTCACAGTTGGGCTTGTGGAAACCACTCCGGCGGCAGGTCCCTTGCCCATAAGGTACTGTCTCAAGGGTACTTCTGGCCCTACCTGTCTCGGGATGCCGAAGAATACGTCCGAAGGTGCAAGCCCTGTCAAATGCACGGGGATGCTGTCCATCGGCCACCTGAGTTCCTGCATCCCACTATAGTACCGCACCCATTCACCCGATGGAGAATGGATATAGTGGGACCCTTACCGAAAGCAATCCGGTTGAATGCGTACGTCCTTCTGGCAACCGACTATTTCACCAAATGGGTGGAAGCGGAAGCCTATCCCACCGTTAGAGGAAGTCACGTCATCAAATTCGTATGGACCAACATTATATGCAGATTCGGGCTACCAAGAACGATCATGATGGATAACGGAACAAACCTGGACAACAAGGGGGTTAGAGCATTCTTTGCCAAACATGGTATCAACCAGAACACGTCTTCCGTCGGCTACCCATAAGGGAATGGGTAGGCGGAAAGGACAAATCGAACTATATTCAACACTCTGGCCAAAAAACTTGAAAAAGCCAAAGGGGCCTGGTTAGAGAAACTGCCCGAAGTTCTCTGGTCATACAGAACGACCCCCAGACAACCCACTTGAGAGACCCCTTTCGCCATGGCGTACGGTGCTGAAGCTGTGATCCTGACAGAGATCCGGGTTCCAACCCTCCGGAGCGAGGCCTGGGTCGAAGGACCAAGTAACCAGCATTTGGCTCAGAATCTTGATCTTCTGGATGAAAGAAGGGAGGCTGCCGGGATCAGGCTGGCTGCTTACCAACAGCAAGTCCGAAACCACTTCAATCAAAGAGTCAAAAGAAGAGAGTTCCAGATCGGAGACATGGTCCTTAGGCGCAAAATCGGGCTTATAGGCAAGCTCAGGGAGCCTTGGGAGGGCCCGTACACCATCTCTGAAGTCATCGGTTGCGGAGCATACCGAGTCCGAAGAAATATTGATGGCGGAATGGAACCAAACTCCCAGAACGCCTCTCGCCTCAAGAGGTACTACCCTTGATGGGCCAAGTCCTGTTTTTACTTGGATCTTTTTGTAAAAAGGCTACAACAACTGGTCAGTAAAAATCATTATTATGGCCAATTAAATAAATCATAAAATCTGCTGGATGCCCAAAGTCACAACACAGATCCTGAAGAGATCATTGTTCCGAAAATAAACTAAGTGTTGCATTGACTTTCGCATGGCCTGAAGTGCCCGAAGTCACAACACAGATCCTGAAGAGATCATTGTTCCAAAAATAAACTAAGTGTTGCATTGACTTTCGCATGGCCTGAAGTGCCCGAAGTCACAACACAGATCCTGAAGAGATCATTGTTCCAAAAATAAACTAAGTGTTGCATTGACTTTCGCATGGCCTGAAGTGCCCGAAGTCACAACACGGATCCTGAAGAGATCATTGTTCTAAAAATAAACTAAGTGTTGCATTGACTTTCGCATGGCCTGAAGTGCCCGAAGTCACAACACAGATCCTGAAGAGATCATTGTTCCAAAAATAAACTAAGTGTTGCATTGACTTTCGCATGGCCTGAAGTGCTCGAAATCACTACACAGATCCTGAAGAGATGATTGTTCCAAAAATAAACTAAGTGTTGCATTGACTTTCGCATGGCCTGAAGTGCCCGAAGTCACAACACAGATCCTGAAGAGATCATTGTTCCAAAAATAAACTAAGTGTTGCATTGACTTTCGCATGGCCTGAAGTGCCCGAAGTCACAACACAGATCCTGAAGAGATCACTGTTCCAAAAATAAACTAAGTGATGCATTGACCTTCGGATGTCCTGAAGTGCCCGAAGACACAACACAGATCCTGAAGAGATCACTGTTCCAAAAATAAACTAAGTGTTGCATTGACCCTTGTATGGCCTGAAGCGCCTGAAGTCGCAACACGGATCTTGAAGAGATCACAAAACTTTGTAAAAATAAACAAAATAACCAGGAATCGTTATAATTGTGAAAGTCAAAAGTCAATTGGACAAAAGCTATTATCTCTCATTCAAAATGGGCCCCTGTGGCCAAGGCTTACAATACACTTCATAAACAGTAAATCCTAAGGTTCAACGCTGGTGCCCGATACATTTGGGTTCACTAAAACGATGGCGCCATCAGGAGCCGGAGGATTAGGAGGGGCGGTGATGCTCATTCCTGGGAGAGGCTTGGTCAGGAACTCGCAGAAACGAACGTTGTCTGGACCGCCAACCGGATCGTCGTACGGAGGAGAGATGCCCGAACTCTCATCCAGTTCTTCCACCGAGGCAAAAGTCCTTTCTTCGACGGGTTTCTGCATGTCACTAAAGCATGACCTCCAACCAAACCCGATTCGGTATTGGGAGGTTTTGCAGAAACGCTTATACATTTCGTTCCCACCCCGGTGACACATCTCCACCACCGACCTCTCCGTTGCAAGGAGATTCTCCATCTCAGCCCTTTCCTCTAGGAGCTTCGAATTGGAAGCCGTCAAGCTCTCATTATTAGCTTTCAGGCTTCCATTCTCAGCCTTCAAGGCCTCCGTCTCAGCAAAGAGGGCCCGCCGAACTGCCTCCATTTCTTTAATTTTTTCTTGAGCCGCCCGAAGCTGCTGCTCTATAGCGACTGCCCTCCGGGACTGGACATCCAACTTTTCATTGGATATGGACAATTGGTGGGCAACCTTCATTCGGGATTCCTCCTTCAGTCTCAGGAGCTCGTTGGACTTCTGGAGCAACTTGGTGTCCTCCTCCATTTTTGCATTATAGGCCTGTGTCAGGTAGAGCATCTGCCAAAAGGTTAAGTGTTAGCCTGATAAAGAAACAAATAAAATATTAAATGCAGTTGAGGAATCTGTAGATTCAAGCACTACCTTCATTGCAATCTCTGGACCTGTTAGGGCCAACTCCTCCCAATCGATGGTTCTCAGTCTCTTTCAGTCAATGGGTGTCCAGATCTGAGAGCCCATAGCCCGAAGGGCAGTGTCGTTGTCAATGGTTGCATGCCTTGCAACCAGAAAGTCACCGCCCGGGAGTCTAATCTTCGGCGCCCAGGGCACGGGTAGCTCCTTTTCAGTTGCGGCCCCACTGTCATCCAGTACGATGGGAGACGATTGTGTCGTCGTTCGGGCCCTGACTGACCGTTTGGGTAGATTCTCCTCCGATCGGGGATGTCGTGCCCCCGTTAGGCTCGTTTCCCCTTCAACCAACCGGAATTCGGGGATGGGAACATCCCCTGAAGATTGAGCAACCTCCTCTGATCCTTGAGGAGGAGTCTGGCCGGTTTGCACATTTCCCATCGGTGGAGATGGAGCTACCGGGCTATTCTCCACAGGAGGTAAGAGAACAGGACCAGCCGGAGGGGTTGGAACACTTTGTGATCCCTGCCCGATCTGGATCTCACCGGGGGCTGAATTTGTCACTTGAGGCCCAACTGCCCGCTTAGGCTTCTTCTTCAACACCGCTTGCGGGATCCTCAGCATCTCTGTAGATAGGGCCTGCAAATTAGAACCTGTTAAGAAACTGGTACACATCCTCAAAGGCTGTCCCCAAATTTTTGATTTAAGCAATTCAAAACGGGTTCTGATATAATGTGAGGTTTTATATTCGTCGGGAGCTCCCATAAACTCAAGCACATGGAGGCCTAACTTATCATTGCACTGATCACAGTTGCATGCCCCCCTATGGAATGGCTTGAAAGAAGGGAAAATGTGTTGGTTAAACTCATTGGGGACTTTGAATCTGGATGAGCTTGGGAGTCTCCAACTCCCACTCACAAGGACCATCCTTTCTTTCCACCCTTTGTTGGATTTTTCAGTACCATCACAGATTTTCCTCCCACTAAGGGGAAAAAGATTGTACCGGCCTCTGTACTCCTTCTGGGCCTGTATTTTGTAACAGAACAGAAGTTCTGCCAGACCAAGGTCAAGTCCTAGATCCCGATTGATCATCAAGATCATGGCCAAGACCCGGAAGAAGTTAGGTCCCACCTGAAGTGGGGCCAAGCCTAAGGTAGCTAAGGTATAAAGGAAGAAGGGCTGGATCGGGAATCTAATGACCTGAAGGTGAAAGGCCGACAACAAAATCTGATGATCCAAAACTCCCTCACCCTTCCTAAAATCATACTTTTTAGGGTAATTTTTAATAATCACCCCATCGGGTACCCCGCATTTAACCCTTAACTTTTTTAATACCGTCTCTACCCTGTTCATAGGAGGAAGGGGATCAGCATAAAACTGATCTCCCGAAACCCCTGCAACCGGATTCCCGGCTGCTGCGACGTTCTGGTTAACTTTCGGTGGGCTAGACATAATTGTCCTAACCACCTCCACTGAGGGTGAACTGAGGGATGCGTCCGGGTCTACAGAGGAGGGTAAACGGTCGCTACCCGACCGGGTATCATCACTATCAGACATTTTGAAAAGAAAGACGCTAAGATGAAAAGAAATAACTTACTCTAAGCTAAATCCCGAAGGATTTCTGACGCTTTCCTGAGAGAGGAGGTAGACTCTGGCAATGATAAGTCAAGATCTCAAGTGCAGGGAGTTCTCTAAAATTTTTTAAATTGTGAAACGGAATGAATCCATAGCACTGCAGTCATTATTTATAGAAATCTCAGGGGCGCCGGAAAAGCCGTGCGCTTGGGAACCGAAGCGTCACCTTGTTTCACGTGCGCCTCCATAGCCTCCCTTCTCGCCAACCGAGGCCACCCGGACCACGAATTTCAAATGTTACAATGATTGTACAGCCGTCATATTAATTGCGTCAGTCACGTCACCCCGATCAGGGGTGATGTATCTTATCCCCACTCTGTATCCTTTTTAATGGGCCGGGAAGATCGACAACCCATCATAAAGGATCGGGCCTGTGTAAGAGTGGAAATGTCCAGCCCAACTGAGCCCATCTGGCATCAGGCCCATCAAGTTTCTGGCCCAGCAAGATTTTTATGAGCCCAATAATGAAGCCCATTTAGAAAATGTATATAAAGAGAATCCAAAAATTAATAAAGATATTCTGAAAGGTGTTGACCATTTTTGTGCATTTACAACTACATCCGCTGAGACTGGGGTTGTATGTAAGTTACAACGAGCACTATACGGGCTAAAACAATCACCTCGCATGTGGTTCGGCTGTTTTAGCCTGACTATGAAAAAGTATGGGTTTCAACAAAGTAACTCATATCGTACTTTTTTATTGAAACACCGACTGGGAAAAGTAACTGCTCTTATAATCTATGTAGATGACATGATTATTACAGGAGATAACGTGGAAGAGTCGCTAGACTTTAAGAATAGTTGGCAGCCGATTTTGAAATGAAGAACCTTGGAGGACTCAAGTATTTTTTGGGAATTGAAGTGGCAAGATCAAAACAAGGTATATTTCTCTCTCGAAGGAAATATGTACTAGACCTACTGTCAGAAGTTGGGTTATTGGACTATAAGCCCGCAGATACTCCAATCATTCAGAATCACAAACTCAGAGAGCATACTGATCAAGTGCCAACAAATAAAGAAAAATATCAAAGCTAGTCGGTAAGCTAATTTACTTATCCCATACTCACCCAGACATTGCCTACGCTGTAAGCATTGTGAGTCAATTTATGCACTGTCCGAATGAAGATCACATGGACGCAATAGTACGGATTATTCGCTATTTAAAATCATCTCTTGGAATATGGCTGATGTTCTCCAAGAATAACCATTGTAATATTGAAGGGTACACGGATGCAGATTGGGCTGGATTTGTTGATGATAGGAAGTCTACGTCGGGCTACTTTGGACCGACATTTCATGAAACAAAATCTGAAAAATAAGATAATTTGTTTTCCGTTTGTGAAGTCTGAAGACCAACTAGCGGACATTTTCACAAAGGCTATGTTGAGCAAAGTTTTATGCAACTCACTTGACAAGTTGGGCATTAGAGATATCTATGCACCAACTTGAGGGGGAGTGTTGGCGTGAGTTGTCAATGGGCTATCTTTGGTAACTAATTAGAGGAATTATATGATCAGATTGTTATTTGAATCCCTTACGTCAAGGGATATGGACGATTATTTTCCTTAGATAGTTGTAGTCGTTTCCTTTTTCTCTCCTCTGTAAAGTTATATATCAGTGTATTGGTTGTTGTGAATAATATAGAAGAAAGAAATTGTACCCTTTATCATTAAATACCATGTATTAAATACTTTTAAAAACATAGACATGCTCCTAATTACCTACATTAAGAAAATTTACTACACTTGTTTTGTTTTTGACATCCTTACTGATGCATAAAATCCTATAATAATCTTTACTAAATAGAGAATATGTTCTTTACTTTGAAAAGCAAAATAGTTAATTTTTGTTTTATTTTTTTTGAAAGTTAAACATTACTCGCACATTATGCCTCCACCGAGGCTTGACATTTGAGGGTTAAGATTCGGTGCCGCTTGACCATGAATGTAACACCTTGTGTTATTTTCCTTTTTCCTAAAATTCATTTTGATTTAATTTCGGTCATGACGTCATGGTTATTCTTGGTATTTCGTACGTGTAAATTTTTCGCGTTTACGTTTAAAGTCGACTGGACGACTTTACCATTTATCCGTGATGACTTCGTGGACTTTCTTATTGTCAACTACGCGGGTTATTTCGATGATTGGGTTTAGTGCTTCGACTGAGCAACGACACGTTTTTTTGTTTGCCGATGTTTAAGGGTTCCGATGTTTGGGTTCATACCCTGGTGTATTTATTTCAGACTGTTTTAGTTATTTGGCATTCCGTGGATTTTCCGGTTCCTGTGATCACACTTGGGATTTGATTCGTTATTTTTTTTTGGGGATTAAACATGCCCATATAGATTATTATTTATAATTATATAGATGTGCAGTTTTATTTAATTGGTATATTTATTATTTTGATATATATATACATATATTCATATATATGGTGTCACACCTTTTAGTTTATTTAAGTTTTTCACATGTCTAGGGTCTTATGGATAATTGAAATTAAGTGTACAAGATTCACAAATTCAATTGAAGCTATTATGTTGTATATATATAAGATATATACACATATATGTATATGTGTGCTGTGAGAGAGACGTGCAAACCACTTTCTTCTTCCTCCTCCCCTATCTGGGATCGTCTTCTTTTTCTCTTCTCCATTAGCGCAGGCAAGCTTTTTCTTCACCATCATTTGTCGTAGACGAGAGAGAGAGAGAGAGAGAGAGAGAGAGCCGCTGATGGAGAAAGAAGTTGGGCCTTGGTGAAGGGGGTCATTAGTTATGGAGGAATGGTGAGCTGGCGGCGGCGACATGGCTGAGAGGGGTAGACGCACGACGCTCGAGGTGGTGTAGCCCTGTCGCGAGAGGCGGTGCAGGGCAACCCAATTTGTGCGAGTCTTGACTGGAGATTTTTGGCTGACTTGTTTGGGCCCTTTTCGATGTCGGTTTGTGAGAAAAATTTGGGGATTTGAGCATCTTTCCGTGTACAAGAACATACTAAAAATTGGGCTTGATTCGTTGAGCGGTTCAACGGGAAATCGAGAAAATAGGTACGAATTTTTGATTCGTTTTTCATAGATATGTTCAATTCCATGTATCTATTGCTAATGGGTTTCATATATATTGTATAGGTCGTCGAGGCTGACGTTTTGGTATATTCAAAATTTTATTTGGACAACTTTTGTTAGCGGGCCCCATATTCGGGCGCCGACATTGTTCACGGTGGGTCCCATTTCGGCCAAAATTATTTTGGGGGTAGAATTGAGCACGTGGCTTGGATGACATGTTGGTGTAGCCGGCTCGGTCGTGGGCGTTACGGTTTGTCCGTGGACACGCGTCGAGAGGTAGGAAAAATTCATTATCGGTATAGATGACTCTAGACTAATATGTGATATTTGTATTTGAGCATGCTAATGGTATAAAATGAATTAGAAATCCTCTGTAGGATTAATTATCATGCTTGGATGTTTCTATATATATATACGAGTATAAATATATATATATATAGAGGAGTTGTGTTGTGACCATGGATAATGGATTAGACTAGTTCCATCTAGTTGATTGGAATTAGTAGGGCTAGACGTAGTTTAGTAATACATGTAGGCACAGTTGTGTACGGTTTCATTTTATTTGATTAGTGGGACCGTATATGTGATTTTGGGTGATTTGTGTAAAGTGAAATCTGTGAAATTGTTTTAAGGAAATTAAAAGCATGTTAAAGGGGATGAAATGGAGGTAATTGTGA
Source organism: Cornus suecica (assembly GCA_963922005.1). NCBI lineage: Eukaryota > Viridiplantae > Streptophyta > Magnoliopsida > Cornales > Cornaceae > Cornus > Cornus suecica. The sequence continues at coordinate 68,481,771 of OY998242.1, forward strand.
TATATTCTTTTAATTGAATTAAAAGCATGTTAAAAGAAATAAAATTGATATTCTTATGGATTATTGCTTTAGTGATTTAAAAGCATGTTGGAGAATATTTTCATAAATATGATGTATTACATATTTATGTTGATATATGATTTTTATTGAGGCCCTGTATGCATATTGAGTACACTGTGTCATGTGGAGTGCATGGGTGTCGGTCTATGCGGGTCGTGTAACTATGTGTCAGTTTGACTTGTGTCGCATAGTCAAATGTCTTCATAAATATGATTAGATACATATTTGTGTGGGTGTATGTAGTGCATGTGGAGTTCACCTTTTGTATTAAGAATTCAATTGGTGTTGGTCTACGTCTGTTTGTGTATTTATGCTTGAGTAGACTTGTTTTGGATCGTCGTAACAATTGGCCAGGGGGTTCTTCTCGCTCCTACGAAACTAGTCTTCCGAGAAACTGAGAAGATAGGGGGAGGACTTGTCCAAATCCTATTGCACAACCGCGTCGTGTTTGACGTCTTCCTTGTTAAAAGTGTAAGTGTCAAAAACACTTGGGAAGAATGGTACGATAAATCTCTTTTCATTCATGAGAAAAAGTGAAGTGTTAGAGAATGATCCCGTTGACCTTTAGAGTAGGGTGTGTGGTCGTGTGTGTACCACGGGTGATGTTGAGTCACATTGCATTCATGTTGCATTTATGTGATTCTATTTGACACGTAGATCATGATAGTATGGCATGTGGATTTTGGAGCAGGTTTATTATGTGATATTATTACATGTGGATTGTGAAGCATGTTGATTATAAATATTCCAAAATAAATTCATATTTTTATAAAATGCTCAATTGAAAATGGATAACGTGAAAATATGATTTAGATGAAGTAAATGTTAAATTATAATGAAATGTAAATTCTTAAACTTGTGATTATGTACTTTTATGCTCGTGGGGGGTTTAAGTAGAATGTAGTGACCTCTTGGATAGTTGAGGTTAGTGATGGACTATAGAGGTTATTGTGATTTGAAGCCTTTGAGAAGGCGGGTAATAGTCTTATGGTCTTGGTTGGTTGCGTAGTACTGACCAAATAAATGTTTCTTTTACACTTAGAGAAAGGTATTATTTATTGTACTTTTGAGGTTATGAGTTGGTTAGATGAGGTTATGATTGAACCTGTCTGGTTACGTGGCAATGGTCTCTTGATTCTGTTAGCAATCTCGAGAGTTAGTATCAAATGTGAATTTGAGGTTTGAATGAATCAGAAAAGGTATTGATTGAAACTAGTTAGTTCTATGATATCGACCACTAATTTTCCCTTTTTATGATCTTAAGAGGTCTAAGTGAGTTTATTATGTACTTGAGGTACTGTAGCTTTACAGTCTTATTTCTTGTGCTTAGTTCATTCTCCTAAGCATTTCTTTTACTGTTCTTTGTATACTAATATATGTTTTTGACTTACATGTCATTCCTTGAGACGTCGGTTACGACATGGTGCCAAACCTCTTCCTCGTGCTGTCATTTGATTTTATGTTTGATTTTATGTTTGATTTTATGGAGTTGGAAACATAAAAACTCATTAGTATTTAAAAGGAAAAACCCATTTTTGCATACCCTCGTAGCCACGATAAGTTTTTGTACTTTTAAAAGTGATCTTAGGTTCTTCTTTAAAATATTTTTAAGTTTTAAAATTCGATGATGGCGACTGACGGAGACCAGGGGCAAGATGGTCATTTTCACGGTGTGGATTCTTAAAAAAAAATCTATTTTTATAATTCTCGAGATTTCGAGATTTTGAGGCTTCTTTCTCAAGATCTCGAGTTGTAGTGTTTTGAAAGGTGTTTTCTTGTTTCACCTTCACTTACGATCATTTCTAAGTCTTGGGTATGAGGCTTGTTGTTTAGTGCACACACGTAGTGTTGTCTTTCCTATGCTCTTGACTTCTTTTGTCCAGGTGTTTTCCCTAAACACTTGTGGTGTTTGTAACCTTGACATCGTTGTCTCGGTTATCCGTTGGTTACCATTGGGACCTCTCGTTGTTCTCCACTTTTGGTTTGATTTCATCACCTTAAGCTTGGAGTTTAATGTTGTCTTGAACATGAAGTTGTTCATGGTGTTCTCCTCTTCGATTTAAGCCAAATATTGGTAAGTGTTCTACTCTTTTTGTGAATTTCTACTTCAAACCCTAGTTTTAGTTTTTCTTGATGAACCAACTTTAATATTTGGTTTCATCTTGTTTTGAGTCTTAACTCATTGTTAGGGGATTATGGTGAAGCTTTCCACCAATCGGCTTCTTTGATTTTGGTATTGGGTGGAAGTTAGGGTTTCATGGAGTTCACTTTGTGGCTTGCTTTGTTCTCCATTTGAGGTAGGGAAAAACTTATATTCTTTCTCATCCTTTGGTTTTGCGAGTGCGTTATTTCGATTCTAGGGTTCCTAACCTTAGATGTAATTGTTAAGTTGTATATATATATGGGTATGATTGTGTATATGTATAAGTGTAAGTATACATATGTGAGTATGGGTATTAGTGGTGTAGCCTTGATGGTTTAATTAGGCTAACTACATTGGTTAGTATGTTGAGATGTGGATGTTGATGAATTGTGTTATATGGGATCATGAACTTAGAGTGTTATTCTAGTTCCCTCACTCTTGTTAATCTTGAAGTTACTATCTTGAACATTAAACTTGTTTATGAAAGTGAGTTAATGTGTATCATTGCTTTAATTGAGATAAAAACATGTTAAATGAATGAAATTGTTATCCTTGTTAATTAAAGAACAACTTGATAGTTTGGAACATGAACTGCATATGAGAAGGTATCCTTGTTGATTGTTGCTTTATTGTGATTAAAAACATGTTAAAGGATCAATAACATCCATGTTAGCATTTTAGGAATGTGTTCATAAATATGAAGAGATATATATATATATATATATATATATTTATGTTGGGGCCCTTGATATATATTGAGTACATCGTGTAGTGTCAAAAACACGATGTTGGTCTATGCGGGTTGTGTAATCATGTGTGAGTTGACTTGTGTCAGATTGTCGTAAAAACTGGTCAAGGGTGCTTCTCGCACCACAGAACTAATCTTCTGAGAAACAGAGACGATAGGGGGAAGACTTGTTCCAAATCCTATTTCACTACCGCATCGTGTGTCTGATCTTTTTTGTTAAAAGTGAAAGTGTCAAAAATCACTTGGGAAGAATTGGTATGACACTCTACTTTCCTTCATGAGCTTGTATCCTCAAAAGTGAATGGTTAGAGAATGATCCCATTGACCCTTAAAGATAGGGTGTGTGGTCATGTGTGTACCATGAGGTGTGTTGGGTCACATTGTATTTGAGTTGCAATTATGTGATCTATCTTTATATGTGAATCATGATATTATTCAATATGGTTTGTGGAGCATGTTTAATGTAGATTTTGATGCTTTAATTCACATGTTATTAAAATGCTCAAATGAAATTGAATAATGTGAGAATATGAATTACATGTATTGTTTTAAAGTATAATGTGAGATGAATACTTATACTTGTTGATATGTGCTTATATGCCTTAGGGTGGTGATATAAGTTAGTTTTGATGGCTTTCTTGTGATAAGTTAAAGTCGGTGATGGGTCATAGTGTTGATTATGAGTGGAGACCTTTGAGAAGGTGGGTGATAGTTTAGTGATCTTGGTTAGTTGTGTAGAAATGACTTTTGATATTTGTTTTGCACTTGAGGAATGCATCGTTTATTATACTTTGAGGTTTGAATGAATTGGATGAGGTCTTGATTGAAAATAGTTGGTCACGTGGCAATGACCACTAGGTTCCCTTTAGCGATATTAAGGATTGGAATGTCATTGGAGTTGTGGACATTCTTGATTAAGTCGTTATACAGTTACGGAAATTGAATGTCGAACTAAGTATGGTTGGGTTAGAGTTAGTGCATTTGCGTATAGACACTTGCCCTTCCATTCGAGGTGACATTTACTTTGGTTCTTCATTTCATTGCTCCATTGAATGTATCTAAATTCTCTTTGGTAATTTTGTTGATATTTCGGTTTGTTTCCCCGAAAATGGATTTTTCATAAGACTTACATTTGAGTACATTCGGTCTTTAAGTGAAAAACCCGTTTTCACCTACCCCCGTGACCCCGACTAAAAATTTTGGGCTTTAGAAAAATGATTTTGAATCATTTGAAAAGATTTTGGCACTTTAAAAGTTGATAAGATGCTAAAACAGAGATCGGGGGCAAAACGGTCATTTTACCGCAAAGTTTTACGAAACGAAACATTTCTAAGCTTATTAGGGTACTATTAAATCAGTTTATAGGGGTTGAAGGTAATTTTATAAAAGTCAAAATCTGGCAAAAAGTTTGGGTTGGAAAATTCTGGGTTGCAGCTTCAGTTTTTGGTTTTGGTCGGCATTGTCCAATACCGTTTTAAAACATTCATATCTCTTGCCTCGTTGCTTCGATTTAGGTCCCGTTTGTTTTGATGGATTTCCCTATGTCAAAATATTTGATACCAAATTTGAAATCATTTATTTTCACTTGAGAAGACTGTTTTACCCTTGGTGGAAAATGGGTACTTAAACTTTCTATTTTGGTTAGCGTTTTCAAAATTCATCTCTCGCCTCATGACTTTGATTTAGATCCCGTTTGGTTCTATGGCCTGTCCTATGTCAAAATATTTGAGATAAAATTTCAAATGTCATTTTTATCCTTGAAATGACTGTTTACCCTTGGTGAAAGATGGGTACTTTAACTTTCTATTTTGGTCGGCATTGTCCGATACCGTTTTCAAAAATTCATATCTCTTGCGTCGTGACTTTGATTTAGGTCCCATTTGTTTCTATGGTTTGAAATATGTCCAAATATATGGGATGAAGATTGAAATTACATTTTGCCTTGAAATGACCATTTTACCCTTGGGCGAACATATGACCTTGAAGTGGTCGGTTTGATGAGTTGTTTGAGCCTTTCACTTCCCTTTCATTTTATGTCAACCTTTGTGACTTCCTTTAGGTTGGAATGACTATTTTACCCCTGTGTTGGGTCTATGGATGGTGAGGAGTGATATATGAGGTGATTAATAGCATGGTTTGATAGTGATTGAAGGTTTTAGAGCTCGGTATACTCGTGATATAGTAAGTGTGATTGTTATCCTTCTTGGGGTGTTATGAATAGGAGTGTTTCTTCCATGATTGGTGTGTTTCTCCAATGATTGTTAGTGTTGGACTAGCGGGTACAAGTCAAAGTAATCCTTGAGGTGGTCTGTACTACGTGGCTTGTATTGGTTATATATATATATAGGTACGTATTTATATGTATATATAGGTGTGCGTTTATTATATGTTGTTATGTTATGATTTTACTACGTGCTAGTTGCCCTATTTGTTGATGATGGTAGGGGACTAGATGGATGTGTTTCTGGGGTCTTGCATTAGTGTGAGTGCCATGTGGGATGATTGACCGACCTAGGGTAGATGCATGTACACGGGTTGGTTTGCACTAGACTTGGACGGTTGGAGGATGTGACAGTTACGATTCCCTTTCTCCTACGGGGCTTTGATGAGCTCACCTCGACGTTGTTTGCCCTGGTGTCCCACACTAGTTTGCAAGAAATGTTTCGGCTACGGACAATTTAGGGTGCAACGATACCTTTCTTTTGTTTTCTCGTTACAGGTTCTAGAATTCCGTAGAGTGATACGGATGGCGTTGCGGGATTGGGACGACTTCACGTAATGTTGTTCCTATTAGCTTTTCCCTTTGCTAGCCCCCCTTAGGTGGGGATTGCTATTGTATTTCTTGGGAGTCAATCTGTTGGCGTATCCCTTCCTTGTATTTGGTATTATTGCATCGTTGTTGAGATGTATTCTTTCGGCGCCTCGATGCGCCTTATGTATCAATTGGTTTTAGCTTCCGCTCAGTTGTATGGAATCATAATTATTGGCATGATTCTTTCATTTTGTTTATGTTGATGATCTTAGTTGGTAGCTCATTTTGTGGATCACACCCCAGAGTCCTCGGATGTCTCGGCTTGGGAGTTTTAGGATTTTAAGGGAGTGATAGTTTTAAAGAGGCAACCATAATGTAATACCATCCACATCAGCATACTGTACTCTTTTCCCTTCGACAGGGTTTTTCCCACTGGATTTTCCTGGTAAGGTTTTAAGGAGGTAGATATGATACAACAATTTCAGCTCCAACAGAAGACTGTACTCCTTTTCCTTCGTCATGGTTTTCCCAATGGGTTTTCCTGACAAGGTTTTAATGAGCCAAGTTTATCCTATGCAATATCATTTTGCAGCTACACAAGAAATTTGTACTCTTTTTCTTTCGACTAGATTTTTTTCCAACTAAGTTTTTTTTTGCAAGGTTTTAACAAGGCATATTCTTTGTGTCATGGAACCCAAGGGGGAGTGTTATAAATGTATTATTACATATACGTGGGGTCCACCACTTTTAAGGGATAATGTCGTATGGGGCACCTATAAATGAATGTGTATGGGCTTTCAAAGGAACTAACTCTTTTATAGCCTATAAATATAAGCTTTATGCATGCACTGCAAGGGTGTGAGAATAGAAATAAAATGAGGAGTTCCTCATAATAGCTTCATTCTCTATTTATGACTTCCTACTATATACATGCTCTTATATATAGTTTTACAAAAAGACATGCTTTAAATACCATGCATTAAATACTTTTAAAAATATAGACATGCTCCTAGTTACCCACATTAAGAAAATTTACTACACTTGTTTTGTTTTTGACATCCTTACTGATACATAAAATCCTATAATAATCCTTACTAAATAGAGAATATGTTCTTTACTTTGAAAAGTAAAAGAGTTAATTTTTTTTTTATTATTGTTATTATATGTTTTGAAAGTTAAGCATTACTCGCACATTATGCCTCCACCGAGGCTTGACATTTGAGGGTTATTAAGTCTTTGGAAAGTTATATTTTATTTTCCAGCCCTATTATGAGAGAGAGTTATTTGTCTAAAGCAAGAAACAAATTCTAAAATAAGCTTAAATATATCTCCATTGCAATTAGATTTAGGCATACAAAAATAACCAAGACAATAAGAAAAAGTGCAAAGAACAATCCTTGGGTCCTGTCCGATGAGGATGAATTTTGTCCTTTCCAATGATTTGGTCCAATAGACCTTGGATGGTTAGCCAAAATTTTTTTAATAAGAAAAGATAGACATTAAATCTATAAAAATAGGTTTTAGTCTCAATTTCTTTAAATAATTATTTTTGACCACGTGTCCAAATTATATTGAATCACTTCAGCGACGAAAGCATTGTTCGTCCTTATAGGGCAGGACATAAGTACTGTCTTTGTAGAAATTACCCTCATCTGGTTTGGTGAAATTAGGAAAAAAACTGCACTTTTCTAAACTATTTTTGCTTCAAAGTCAGTTACGAGAGTAGTAAAAATCCCCTCGAGTCTATTCAATTAAACTTTAAGGGTAGTTCAATCTATTTACACTAAGGACTTGTTTGGTAAGTGCTCTTACTTCCGGATTTGTGTTTTTGCTTCTTTACTATTCACAATTTTCAGAGCAAAATATGTTTGGGTGGATTTGTTTCACCTTCCACAGGCCCAAAGCACAGCTTTCATTTGGCCCATTTTGAAATTCCCAAATTTGGGACTTTCAAATTGTAATGCCCCGCATTTCCTTTCTCATTTCTGGAATTCTTTTCCAAGTGTTAACGTTTTGTGACGTCACTTATTCTGGATGTTTTGTGTATTCTAAGTACGTGTAAATTTTTTGCGTTTAAGTTTCGGACTTAGCGGGATGACTTCGTGAACTTTCGTTTCCGGATTCGTGATTTATTATTCGTTGGCGATTATGTGGGTTCGTTGCAACGTGTTCTCGTTAGAGCTTTGGCAATCGTATTGCATTCTCGAATGTGTTACCCTAGTTTATTGTAGACTTTTCGGGGTAGCACTTATGTGAATTACTTGTTATATTTTCATTTTCTAATTAATGAAAATTATTGAAAATGATTTCGGAAAAGAAATGATCGAAGGGTAAATGAGTATTTTCATCTTTAGAGCACTTAGTGGAAAGTGTAGAGATTTAACTAAGTGTTGGGGTATGAATGGCATAATGATAAATAGATAGGATGACAAGGGGTAGAAGGGTGATTAAGAGACATGATGACACTCTTGTAATTAACCCTAAGTTTGGAAGAAATTGGTCAATTCCACTTTTATGTGGTGTCTCATTCCTACCCATTGATCTTCTTCTCCCATCTTTGTTTTAAACCCTTAGATGTTAAGGCATTGTTTGACAAATTAATGGGTTTTGTGTGTGGTGTATTTAATATTTCATTACAAGACTATTTTGTGACCCTTGGATTAAGCCTTCATTTCTTTACTTTATTCTCAACCATTGGATGGTGAGAGTTGTGAATGGAGAATCTCTATAACTCTTAGGGTTAGCTTACTTTGCAAGACTTCTCCATTTTATTCTCTTGCTATCTCTTTTCCCTATTGTTTATTCTCCACTTATGGGTTGATTTGATCACCCTAAGTTGGGAGTTTGATGTGGCCATCAACATGGAATTGTTCATGGTGTTCTTCTCTTTGGTTTGAGCCAAGGATTGGTAAGTGTTCTTTCCTCCTTATGTGTTTTTCATTCAAACCCTAGTTTTGGGGTTCTTGTTAAACCACTTCATGACTCTTATTCTCCTCTTGTGTTGGAGGTTGATTCATTGTTTGGTGGCTATGGTGAAGCTTTCCACCGACTTGCTCCTTTGATTTTGGTGTTGGGTGAGAGTTAGGGTTTCATAGGCCTTGCCTTGTGGTTGTGCTTGGTTCTTCACTTGAGGTAGGGAAAACTTCTTAACTAGCTCACTTTATGATTGTGTGAGTGTGAGTTTGATTATAGGATTCCTAAAGTTAGATGAAATTGCTAAGTATATCCTTAAAATTGTGAAGTTAGGGTTGATCATGCGTATGTAATTTAACCCTTGTGTGTGGAGTACTTGATGATAATATTGATAGGATTATGATGCATGATAGTGGTGTGGTTATTCTTGAGATTTCCAATATTCAAGTATGTTTGTATGCCTATATATGTGTATATATATGTGGGTATAGTGGTCTATATGTGTAAGTGTAATTATACATATGTGTATGTGGGTGTTAGGGATGTAGCCTTTGAAGTGAGATTAGGCTAGCTCCTTTGGTTAGTACCTTTGAGGTATTTTGGGAAGTGATGTTATATTTGATTTGTAATTTGTGATAAACTTGCTTGAATTGATCTAAGAGCATGTTTAAAATAATGGAATTGTTATCCTTGTGAATTAAAGGACAACTTGAGGATTTAGATCATGAATGGTGCATGAGAAAACATCCTTGTTGATTATTGCTTATAAATGTGAAATTGTAAGCATTGTGCTAAATGCAGTCCAATATATTGTAAATGAGAAAACACATGTATTGTGATTGAGCATGTTGTGGACCATTGTTTATAAATGTGAAATTGTAAGCATGATGGTTTTATTGAGTACAATAATTTATGAAAGAGAAAAACATATATATTGTAATGGGACATGATTGTTATTGAGAACCTGGTACATATTGAGTACATCGTGTACTGTCAAATCATGGTGTTGGTATATGCGGGTTGTGTAATCATGTGTGAGTAGTCTTGTGTCGAATCGTCGCAACAACTGGCCAGGAGGTGTTTCACACCTGCGGAACTAGTAAGTCTGGAAACGTGATAAGGGATCGGGAGTCGTAAGAGATGCTCATATTCTTGACTTTGGTGGTCATGGCATATGGATTTACAAATTAGGCTCTCGTGCAACCGCCTTTCTTGTTACAAGTGTGAAGTGTCAAAAGCACTTGGGAATGATCGATGCGATACTCTACATTACTTGATGAGCTTGTATCCTAAAAAGTAACTGGACAGTGCGTATTCATTAACTGTATTGGGCATAGTGTATCATGAGGTGTGTGAGTTATATTGCATTTGAGTTGCTAATATGTGATTTATGTTTATATATGGATCATGATATTATCCTATGTGATTGAGAAACACGTTTAATGTGGATTTTGAGATATATAATTTATATGTTATTAAAGTGCTCAAGTGAAATTGGAGGATGTGAAAATATGATTTGCATGCCTTGTTTAAAGTATAATGTGAGATAAATGCTTATACTTGTTGATATGTGTTTATATACCTTGGGGGGTGATATGAGTTGGTTTAAGGACTTTCTTGTGATAAGTAAAGTTAGTAGTGGACTATGGAGTTAAATGTGAGTTGATGCCTTGAGATGGCGGATGATGGTTTCATAGTCTAAGTTAGTGTTGGTGTAGCAACGTGGTATCAATGGTGATATTGATGTTCTAGTTATGATAGATGAGGTTATGAGTAAACCGAGTCGATTGTGTAGTGACGACCATATGATATTGTTAGAAACCTAAGTGATGTGGTTTCGAATGTGAAATTGAGGTTTGAAAGAATCGGAAGAGGTTTTGATTAAAACTAGTTGGTTCCGTGGCAACGGCCACTAGGTTTCCTTTAGCGATCTTAAGGATAGGAATGTCATCGGATTTGTGGTCATTCTTGGTTAAGTCGTTATAAGGTTTATGGGTTTGATTGTGGAACTAAGTGTAGTTGGATTAGGGTTGGTGTCGTTATGTATAGCCACTTACCTTTTTCCTATAGGATGCTATTCACTTTCATTTATTCATTTCCTTACTCCATTAAGCGTCTACAAATTCGCTTTGGTTTTTCCGTTGGCATTTTGGTTTGTTTCCCTGAAAACGGATTTTTCATAAGACTTGTATTTGAGTCCATTCAGTCTTTAAGTGAAAAACCCATTTTGCCTACCCCGTGACACCGACAACTTTGAGTTTTGAAATGGTCTTCATATTCGGAGCTCCATCCACCAACCTTGACAAATTCTTCATTTATTCATTCAACATTCGAATTTGATCTTGAACATGATCTCCATGTTGAACTCTTTGTTCCTTCACTGACTTTAACACCTTTCCTCACAACTTAAAACACCTCGGTCAAATGTGACCTTTGACACCACAGTGGTAACATACAGGAACAATCTTTTGAACTCTATCAGTCAACCTCTTATGATATCTAGTGATAAGAAAATGCTTGCTTTTAATAGGTCCTTTAACATAGGCTTGAACACCAGGATTCCAATTTGAATTTCCTTGTGAAGAACTAGACGCTACATGAGAGGCCTTTACAAAGGTGGTTTTTGCAGCAACATTTGAATTCAGCATTACTCCAACAAAACCCAAACCCTTTGTATTTCCTACTGATTTTCTCCTACTCAACATCTCATCAACCTTAAGGGTTCTTTCAGACTATTTACATAGAGTTAATTTAGCATCTTTTAGCTCTTTTTCCAAATTCTCAATCTTAGTAGAATTCTCAACCACTTCCTAATTGAGATCATCTACCAAATTCAATGCCTGAGTTCTTTCTAGTTTAGATTTCTTCAAATCGTCAACCAACTTGACCTTTTGAGTCTTTAGGAGATTTTGAGTTTTAGAACTATTGACTAATTCATCTTTTAAATAATGTAATTCTTTGTCCATGTTAAGACTCTTAGTCAATAGTTTCATGTGATTTTTATGATGTTGTGCGGTCTTATCAAGTAATTTGTCATAAGACTCTTGAAGTGTATCATCACAACCTTTATCACTATCAGAACCTTCTTCTTCAGACATCGCCCAATTTGTAGCAACTTCTTTAACCTCCTTGCTTTGTGCAGCATACACAGTAAAATTCTTAGAATCATCACCTAAATTTGAGTCTGTCGCATCACTAGCTGATCCATTGTCAGAGTCATCATCTCAACTAACAGCTAATCCTTTGGATTTCTTCAAAGTGTTTTCACACTCTGCAGCTATGTGACCATATCCTTGACATTCAAAACATTTGGGTTTCTTCTTTTTAGGATCAGACTTGTCCTTCTTAGTTTGAGTCTTATTTATACTTCTAGACTCACCCAACTTATCCCTAAATTTTTGTCCTTGCCCATTTTGTTTAGCCATAACAAATTTGTTCAATCTCTTAGCAAACATGGCTATATCAATTAGACTCAACTCACTTTCTTCATCAAGTTCAACCTGATCCTCCCTAGTGGTATTGAAAGCCATGCTCTTCTCTTTTGTGACACTAGCCTTCTTAGGGGGACTTTTGAACATCTTAATCTCATAGGATTTTAAATTTCTAGCCAATTCTTCAACCTTAATTTCTTTAAGACTCATGACCTCTGAGATGACAGTGACCTTAGATAAAAAATATTCAGGAAGAGACCTGAGGATTTTCTTTACTATGGTAGTCTCATGAATAGGCTTACTTAGGTTATGATAACTTATTACAATATCAGTTAACCTAGCCTCAAAGTCGGCGAAGACCTCATCCTCCTCCATCTTCAGCTATTCAAATTGAAAATTTAAAATTTGAAGCTTTAATTGTTTCACCTTCAACGTTCCTTCATGAGTGACTTGGAGAATGTCCTAAGCTTCCTTGGCAATTACGCACGTAGCAATCCTCTTGAACTCACTCGGAGTTACAACATTGTATAATGCATTCAATGCCTTCGAGTTCCAATTCGTGCTATTCGTCTCGGCAGCAGTCCACTCGCTCGACAGTTTTGGTGTTGATTCATTGGTTGCATCGTCTTTCACTGTAGGAGGTGAATATCCTACTTCAACAACATTCCACGCTTTTTCATCTAAAGATTTCAAAAATGCTTTCATCCTCGCTTTCCAATATGTATAATTCGATCCATCAAACAAAAGGGATCTAGATATGGAACCTCCTTCACGAGGCATCTCCATCGTCTAAGTTCACGATCTGACCCTAGGTAGTTAACCTAAATTGGGTCAACCACGCTCTGATACCAAATGAAATTACATAGACGATAGTGAAAACAACCTAGAGGGGGGTGTATAGGTTTTTTTTTATTTTATGATCAATTAAAATTATTTAGTGGAAATTCAATTTTAATTAGTCACAAACCCTAATTCTCAATTCAATTCTCAAAAACAGATCAATCAAGCAAATATGAATATTAGTGCAGAAAATTAAATCATGAGAAGACAAAGAGATTTTTATGTGAAAAACCTTGGAAAGACTCCAAGTAAAAATCACGGATACGCTCGGGTATCGATGCACTATGAATTAGAGAATTTGTACAGATCTATGAAAATAGAACTTACCACCGCTGTAATTTGCTGTTCTTCACTCGACGTCTGAAAGTTTAGATTAACTTGCGCTCTACGAAGCTTTTGCTCCGATCTCCGTACTCTGACGGCTCTGCTTCTCAATAGATCAAAATCACGACGAAGCCTCCTGCTTCGATCTCCGCGCTCAGTCGGCTCCGCTTCTCGAAACGGATCAATGTAACCTCGTTGCTATAGATGGTGTGTGAATTTTTCAGCAACTATACCATTGGATCGTGTATAGAAATCGTCGATGTAGAAGCACGATTGAAGACGTCTAAAAATAAAAGAAAACTTGTGTATCTTACTCAATGATATTTTCTCACCATGTGCATATCTCTGTAGAAGAAGATGAAACTGTAGAAAACTTGTAGAGAATTCTTAAAGATGTGCCTTCTCTTGTTGTAGACTTGGGTATTTATAGACAATGATAATCCAAACCCTAAGTTTGCCATTTCTCGTAATTTCACATCCAAACCCTATATTCTGGTGAATATAATATATATAGCACGCACTTTGATGTATATAAGTCATGGACAAATCATAAAACCAACCCCCGAACAATTTGGACATCTCAACAAAAAATAGGCAAAAACTTGCCGCAGCTACGCTTCAAGCGTAGCAGGGCCTACGCTTCAAGCATATGTCCAAGCGTACCTCAAAGCGTAGAAATGTGTTTTCCAGCCACTTTTTGAAACTAAAAGCGTAGACATTTTTGTTAAAACCACTTTTCTTCACAACTGCGCCAAAATGACCCTCTTGAACCTATGATACTTTTTGCTTGAAGTGATGGCTTCAGGAAATGTCATTTTCGCCCTCCAGGAGACATTTCTCCTCAATATGCTCATTTTCGTGCTTCACTTGTATTATTCATTACTTCAATACTTGATTCTGTCTTTGACGAAGCTTATCAATGTCATTGAAACCAAACAAACCTATCTAACACTCAATATGATTATTGTCTAGAACATGCCATAAATAAACAATACACAAAAGTGTTCTTACAATCTCCCCATTGGCATTTCTGAGACAAAATCATGTTTTACAATATAGCCTCACAAATAATAACATATCATCTAGACCTATGAACATACACTAACAAACATAGATTTAAACTGTCACATTGCTTCCATGACGAACTACCAAACCTGTAACCACAACGCTGAACAAACCATTAAATGCACGTGTGAAAAACAAATATAAACCAACATATTGATCATCAGAATATCATAACAACAATGCACACATAATGATCATTCTCCCCCTGAGAATAAACTCCCCTTTGCTAAATGCTTCTCCCTCTTAATCAAACAATTTCTCCCCCTCACTTAATACTTCTCCCCTTTTTTGTCACTAAAATGTCAAACAAAGAGAGTATATGCCATAGCAACAATGTAGAGAGATGCAAGGAAATACTCAAAGAAAAACACCAAGATACAGAACTCTATCAGATCATATCCAGATTCTCAGGGTAACAGAAATCTCTACTATGCATGATCCTAATTCTAATGCATGAATGCATAATGTCATGAAAAAAAATATATTTTTGTTTTTAGAAATCTGTGAGCACGGTAGTAGAGACACATAACTAATCATTAACACATCATATTCTCAGATTTAACTCGACCATTATACACACGGTATAGAAGACAATCAGCATACATACCTTGTAAACTCAAGAATGCACAAGTCAAGTTTTGAAAATAAATATATATATGAAGATTCTCATATGCAAGCACTAAGGCAAGATGAAAACAATACATACTAAAGCTGATAATCTCCCCACCAACTGTGATGATAATTCAATCCAAGATCCAAACTAGAAGACAAAAATAAAAGATACTTTCTCTTTGTCACACAATTTCTTTCTTTTCATCTTTTAAACCTTTTCACCATATTCCTTTTTGTCTTTCTAAGATTCGGACTTTCCAGTGAGAATTTTTAGTCCAGACCAACTGGGCCCGAGCTTTTTCCATGAGATTTATGCTCATTAGTCTTCTCCTCTTTTTACGCGAACACTGAATGCTTACTAGGCAAGAAGCCCGGTTACTCAGATTGAAGAAATACTTTTTGCATTTTTATATTTTAAACATCTCATTCTTTCTTTCTTTCAACATCACCACAACATTCATACACATGCAAAAAATATTTCATGAACCTTCATACCACTTCGGGTTAAATAAAAAAATTAACAGATTCAGCATGCATTAGAATCATCACCGAAGCAACTAGCACCTAAGATTAAAGTTTTGTAACATAAAATAATCATGCCAAATGATCATCCAAAAATCTTAGGTCAGACTGATACCTCTACTTCACATATGTATAATGAGATAAGTAAATATGAAAATAGAGTAAAAAATGACAACTTTTGTACTCTAGCCAAGGTCAACATTCTCAAAAATTTTATTGTCATTTATTTCAAAATAAAATGCATGCATGAATAAAAATAATACAAATGCATGATTACCTATCAATTCTAGGAAAAAGAAAAAAAATGCAATGTGTTCCTAGAATGATAGATAAGAAGATATCTATTCTAAAGAAAGCATTTCAATAGATTTCCTAAGACTAACATGTTTTTGAAAATCTAATGATTTTGTAAAGATATCATCCAATTGAGAATCTGTGGATATGAACTTTAGAGATACTATACCATCTTCAACAAGATCACAAATGAAATGATGTTGAATATCTATATGCTTTGTCCTAGAATGTTGAACTAGATTTTTAGAAATATTTATCGCACTCGTGTTATCACAGAACACAGTCATTGTACCTTGAGAAAAATCATAATCCTGTAACATTTGACGCATCCACAAAACTTGAGTACAACACCTACCAATTGCTATATACTCAGCCTTAGCAGTGGAAAAAGAAACACAATTTTGCTTTTTACTATGCCAAGAAACTAAGCGATTTCTAACCTAAAAACACCCTCCACTGGTACTTTTTCTATCATTAACATTACCGGCCCAATCAATATTAGAAAAGGATGCGATATCAGTATTAGTACCTAATGGATATCATAGTCCATAATTCACTGTCACTTTAACATACTTGATAATCCTTTTCATAATAGTAATATGAGACTCCTTAGGACTTGATTGGTAACGTGCACACAAACCAACACTAAAAGCAATATTAGGTCGACTGGTAGTCAAATACAACAAACTCTCAATCATACTCCTATAAAGTGTAGGAACAACAACTTTGCCTTTAGTATCTATGTTAAGCTTGACACTGGTACTCATAGGAGTGCGATTATCTTTAGCCTTTTCCAAACCAAACTTTTTTACTAATTCCAAGGCATAACGAGTTTGAGAAACAAAAATCCCGTAATTTAATTACTGAACTTGAAGCCCGAAAAAGAAGTTCAATTCACTAATCATGCTCATCTCAAATTCATGTTTCATTTGATCTCTAAAATAATGAGCAAATTGATTAGAAGTGGAACCAAATATAATATCATCAATATAGATTTGAGCAACAACTGTATCATTCTCAATTTTTTAAATAAACAGTGTTTTATCCACTCCCCCTCGAGCAAAACCGGTTTCCAATAGGTGATCAGTCAACCTTTCGTGCCGAGCTCTAAGAGTTTCCTTTAGTCCATACAAAGCCTTTTTCAACCTGTAAACATGACCCGGACAATGAGGATCTTCAAATGTTTTTGGCTGCTCCACATACACCTCCTCATGAAGAATGCCATTAAAGAATGCACTATTTACATCTATCTGATACAACTTAAATCCAAGATGATAAGCGATAACAAACAAAATCTGAATAAATTCAAGCCTAGCAACCGAAGCGAAAGTCTCATCAAAATCAATACCCTCCATCTGAGTATATCCTTGAGCAACAAGCCTAGCCTTATTCCTAACAATTGTACCATTTTTATCATTTTTATTCTTGAAAATCCACTTGGTACCAATCACATTTATCTCTTTCGGTCTAGGCACAAGATACCACACATCATTCTTAACAAACTACTAAAGTTCTTCTTGCATAGCATTTATCCACTCACTATCTTAAAGAGCTTCTTTGACATTTTTAGGTTTCAAGAAAGATGTATAACATGCATTCGAAACCTCATTCCTAGCCTTTCTCAGTGTCACCAATGTAATACCCCATGTTATTTTTCCCTTTTCCTAAAATTCTTTTTGATTTATTTTTGGTTGTGACATCATTTATTCATGACGTTCTGTTTATTGTTCGTATTTTGCGTGTAAATGTTTCGCATTTTCATTTAAAGTCGACTGGATGACTTTACGATTCTCTTTGACGACTTCGTGGATTTCTTGGTGTCGACTACGCGATTTTGTTTTAATGTTAGCATTTAGTGCTTTGACTGGGCAGTGACACGTTTTAGTTATCCGACGTTTAAGGTTCCATCGTGATTGTTTCGGTTACAACATTTAGTCCTTTTAGGGATGTGACATGGCATTCAGTGTTTCAGTGGCTGGTTTCGTAACCGGGAGTAATTATTTGGGCGTATATTATTTAATTGGTGTCTCATGGAGTTTCTGGTCTCGCGTGATTTTATTTCGAGGTTTCCGGTATATTTTAGGGATTTATTGTACACGTATATATTATAAATTAAAATTATAATTATGTGTGAGTATTTATTGGGTATATATATATATTTAATTTAATTTAAATATATATATAAATATATATAGAGAGAAAATATATGGGTATGGGTGTGTATCAGATTGAACGAGAGAGAGAGGGACAATCACTGTACATCTCCCTCCTCTTCTCTTTTTGGCGTGGTAAGCACACATCCTACTCTTTCCTTCATCACGACATCACCAGGTCAACTTTTTCTCGGTATCTCTTCATCGTGACCTGTAGAAAAGAGAGTGAGAGAGACGATCGGGGAAAGGGAAAGTGAGGTTGCGACTGAGTGACCTAGGGCTGGAGGTCACTGGCCCAGGAGCAAGTAGCGATGGCGAGGGGTGGGGCAACCTGGGAAGTGGTCACCGGCGACGCAGGTGGTGCTGGCCTGGGCCGCGCACTGCAGCAGCTGTGGTGGCACGCAGGGCCAAGTTCGACTAGATTTTGGGTAATTGTTTGGTAGACTTCCTGAGCTCAGATGGGTACAATTTCGGAGGGTAGCTTCATCTCAATGTCAGGTACGACTTATAAAAATTTTGTATTTGTTCGTTGAGCGGTTTGTCTAGAACAAATATTCTCACTGCCTTAGCACTGTTTACGGTGGGGCCATTTTGGGGCTGTTTTGTAAGCATAAATTTGGAGGTGGAACAAATATTCTCACTGCTATATCATTTGTTTTTGTTTAGATGTGCGAGCTATTATTTTAATTTAGATATATTTATTTATGAATATAAAATATGTCTATATATGAGTTAGAAGCGAAGTAGGAGATAAAAATTAATTTGAGAAAATTAAATAAATATTTTTCCTGCTAAATTAAAATTTATTTGAATTAAATGAGAATAGGTGGCCTAGTAAACCCTTGAGATTTAAAGCGGGTTAATAAAATTTGTAATAGTGGGACATGAACTTAGAACGTGATATTAGTTTTCCCTTTTTATTGTGTTTACAAAATTAAAACATGTTAGGGGATATGTGGTAGTGAGGGATGTGAACTTAGACGTTATTCTAGTTCCCCTTATGACTCGTAGATTATTATTTTAATGAAAATAAAAACATGTTAAAGGGGATAAAATGGATGTAATTGTGAATAAATGCTTTAATTGAAATAAAAGCATGTTAAAATAAATAAAATTGATATTCTTATGGATTATTGCTTTACTGATTTAAAAATATGTCGGAGAATATTTTAATAAATATGATGCATTACATATTTATGTTGAGGCCTAGTTTTTATTGAGGCCCTGTATACATATTGAGTACACCGTGTCATGTGAGTACATGGGTGTTGGTCTATGCGGGTGGTGTAACCATGTGTGGGTTTAACTAGTGTCGGATAGTCGAATGTTTTCATAAATATGATGAGATACATATTTGTGATATTGGATGGCCGTAATAGCTGGTCAGGGGGTGCTTTTTGCTCCTACGGAACTAATTTTCCGAGAAACGTAGACGATAGGGGGAGGACTTGTCCAAATCCTATGTTCACGACTGCATCGTGTTTGACGGTCTTCCTTGTTAAAAGTGTGAAGTGTCAAAAGCACTTGGGAAGAATCGGTACGATAAATCTACATTTCTTTATGAGCAAAAAGGGAATGGTAAGAGAATGACCCTGTTGACCCATAGAGTAGGGTGCGTGGTAGTGTGTGTACCACAGGTGTTATTGAGTCACATTGTATTTGCGTAATATTTATGTGATTTCATTAACATATATATTGGAGAATGATCCTGTTGACCCTTAGAGTAGGGTGTGTGGTAGTGTGTGTACCACATGTGTTGTTGAGTTACATTGCATTTGCGTAGCATTTATGTGATTTCGATTGACATGTATATTGGAGAATGATCTTGTTGACCCTTAGAGTAGGGTGTGTGGTCGTGTGTGTACCACGGGTGGTGTTGAGTCACATTGTATTTGTGTAGCATTTATGTGATTCTATTTTACACGTTGATAAGATATTATTGTATATGATGTTGGAACAGGTTTATTATGTGATATTATTACCTATGGATTGCGAAACATGTTGATTATGAATATTATGAAATAATTTCATATTTTTATAAAATGCTCAACTGAAAATGGATAACGTGAAAATATGATTACATGCAGTAATTATTAAAGTATAATAAAATGTAAATTCTTATACTTACGATTATGTACTTTTATGCCCTTGGGGGGGTTAAGTATATTGGCGTAGTGATCTCTGTGGATAGTTGAGGTTAGTGATGGACTGTAGAGTCAATTTTGAGTTGATGTGTAACGTCTGTTATATTTACGTGTTAATTAAAATTTTTTATTTAAATAATTAAGTGCTTATGTGATTATGTGCTTAATGTGTTTATGTGTTTTAGCATGCCTTACATGTTGTATATGATATAAAATTGTAAGTTGCATGTTATATTTTCATTTTGAGAATAATGAAAATTATTGAAAATGATTTCGGGATTGAAATGACCGAGGGATAAATGAGTAATTTCACATTTTGAGCAATTAGTGGAAAGTGTAGAGATTTTGGCTAAGTATTAGGGCATGAGTGGCATGTTGGTAATTAGAGAGGATGACAAGGGGTAAAAGGGTATTTAAGAGTCTTGATGGCATTTTGTGAATAACCCTAAGTTGGGAAAATATTGGTCATTTTACACTTTTGGAGTGGTGTCTCATTTCTAGCCCTTGATCATCTTCTCCCATCTTTGTTCTCAACCCTTGGATTATAAGGCCTTGTTTGGATGATACACCAATGCATTAATGCATTAATCCTGGTCTTCCATTGGCAAGACTTCCTCTCTACCCTTGGATTATTTACTCATTTTCCTAGCTTCATTTTGAACCCTTGGATTATGAAGTGAGTTAGTGAAAATTCTCTACATGTTATATGTGGGATTGTGTTGTCAAGAGGTGAACCCTTAGATCAACCTCTTTTTATCCCAACTTTAATATCGACCCTTGGATTAGAACACTTATTTATGAGTTATACATATACACAATTATCTATTGATTCTTGTCTTCTAAAGTGCAAGACATTTCTCTCATTCACCAAGAAACTCTCTATCTCTCATACGTTTCTCTCTAGCTCTCCCTCATTTCACTCCTTCTTCTTCAAGTTGTGTAATTTTCTCTTCCCCTTGATGAGAATTTGAAGGAGGTTTGTGCATGAAAGTTGATATTGGTACTCTAAGATTCCTTTTGAGCCAAAGCTTGGTAAGTGATTTTTTTTTCTCCTTTGGAAGTTCTAGTTTCAAATCCTAACTTCTATTCTTGAATTCTTGTCTTCAAATTTTGATTATGGGGTTGTATTATCTATAGATCTTGCTTAAAACTCTATTGAAGCTTAGCTACCAGGTGAATTTAACTTATTGTTAGCTTTCGAGGATGTTGGGTTGATTCGACTTCACTCTTAGAAGCCTTTACTCGTTCTTGGTGCTCTTGTTTGGAATTGAGGTAGGGGAAAAACGATTTATGTTCGTCTTTATATGAGGGTGTATGCGTCTATGTGTATATATGCCATATATATATATACGAGTTGGTCTTGATAGCTTAGACTATGATTTAGGCCTTTGAGAACATGATTTTGTGATATAAATACATGTTGTGTTTTATGGCTTATAAATAAGAATTGTAAGCATGATTATAGATTGAGTACAATATATTGCATAAAGAAGTAAGCATGCATTGTGATGGCATAGGGTTGTGATAAAAAATGTTTATGCATTTTGGTTACACCATGTAGTGTCAAAACATGGGTGTTGGGTTATACGGGATATGTAAACATGTGTGTGTAGTCTTGTGTCGAATCGTCGCAACAACTGGCCAGGAAAATGTGACTCCCACCTATGGACTAATACACCGTAAATTGGGGATATAGGGTTGGTTGTTGCCCCATCGTGGTGGTATGCGCCACTCTCGAATCTTTGGGGCATGGGAGTTACCAGTAGGGCTCTCGTGCAACCGCCTTCCTCGTTGAAAGTGAGAAGTGTCAAAATCACTTGGGAAGAATCGGTGCAGTACTTTTTCTCATTATAAATGAGTAGAGTGCATATTCGTTAACCTATTTTTGGGCAAGCGTGTAATATAGGGTGTGTGGAGTCATATTGCACTTGAACTATCATATATGTGTGATTATGATATTGATATTGAATCATGCTATAATTATGGAAAATTGTGTTGTGAGTATGTTGGGGGAAACTTATTTGTTGGGTTCAATGGGGTTCCGAATTGGCGTGAGAGCCATGTGGAATAAGAGATCGACCTAGGATTAGTGGCATGAACCTTGGTTGGGTTAAACCACTCGGATTACCGAGATGGAGGCAATGACGCTTCCTCTATTGGGCTAGTGAGCTCACCCCACGCCTTATATATTGTTTAGGTGATGATCCTGTTAGGAGAGTTCCGTAGTCTCTCTGTGGACGTGTGGCTGTATGTCCGCCTTTTTGTGCATGGGAGACGGACTATACTTATTTTTTGTTGGGCATTAGGTCAATAAACATGTATCAATATGTTCCTTTTGCCCATGTAAATCAAACGTGTAAAACTACATTATTTTGATCCGGCTAGCATGTTAGTCAAGGTGTTATTGTCTATGTACATCCCTTGGAGCGCCATGTGCGGGGATTATATTCTTTTGGTACACTTTGGTGCCGGAATGTGTAAATGTGTATTTTAAACAAACTATAACATGTTTCACCTTAGAGCGCTTTAATGTTAATATTGAATCCTTTCATTTGGAGTGGTGAATGTGAAATGGATTATTTGCCATGAAATGTGAGTATTAGGTGTTTGGCCAAAAATGGCATTTTTCTAGGTTTTCAAACCAATCCTTTTCGATTTGAATGGAAAAATCCATTTTCGCCCACCCCCATAGCCCGGTAACTTGTTTTAGAAATGATATTAAACTCATTTTACAAAGATTTTGAGTCTTAGAAACCGATGATATTTAAAACGGAGACCGGGGGCAAGACGGATAACTTTAATAAACCTCATAGGAAGGTTTTTGTTTAAACATTTACATTTGATGAATATAATTTGGGGTATGGATCTAAATAAGGGTATATAAAAACATAAGCATGTATACGTAATTGTTACAGTGATTTTCGGGCCAAATTGAGCATTTCGGGTCCAGGAGTTGACTGACGAAATTACGTTAGTCGACTGGGAAATAGCCGTAAATTTTCTAGTGAGGTCAGTCGACTGATGGTTTTTGGTCAGTTGACTGATTGTCCCCATCAGTCGACTGATGGCCCTTGTCAGTCAACTGGCAAATAGCCGTAAAAGTTCTGGTGAGGTCAGTCGCTGATGGTTTTTGGTTAGTTCTGTTTTGACACTCCTTCACTCTTTCGGTCATATCTGGAGCTACAATTGTTGGATTGAGGTGATATTTATCTTTTTAGAAAGATGACTTAAATGTTTTATTGTTAGGATTTTGAACCACTTCGTTTGAGTCATTTTTGAGGGCGTAATGGTCATTGAAGGTGACGGTACGTTTTGAGCCTCAACACCTCATGACGGCCGATTTCTCAAAATGTTGTAGTTTCCGTCTTGTACCTTCAAACTCGGTTCCGTTTGTTCCTATAACTTCTTTTAAGTCCAAAACTTGTATTTATACCTTGAAATCACTACTTTATCCCTGTGATGACCATTTTACCCTTGGGTGGGCACGGGTGCTTAAACGGTCCGTTTAAGATACAGTTTGTTTCGTTTTGCTCCTATTTCGATCCCGAGTGATCTTCTAGACATATTTTAGGTGTGAAATGACATATTTACCCTTTTGTAGGTGTTTGATGATTGAAGGTCATTTGTTCTCATTTCATTTTACTTCCACATTCACTCCCTTAGCTCTTAGGCTCGGGTTTCGGAGTCCTAGGAAAATTGGGGTGTGACATGATGCCTTAGAGAAGGTGAGTGATGAGATTGTAAACCTAATTGATTGTGTAGTATCAATGGTGAGTTGAAGCCTTGAGAAGGCGGGTGATAGTCTTGTGGTCCTGGTCGATTGCGTAGTACTGAACTTTGATGTTTCTTTCCCACTTAGAGGAATGTATCATTTATCGTACTTTTGATGTTTCAAGTTTGGTTAGATGAGGTTGTGATTGAACCTATTTGGTTGGGTGGCAATGGTCTCTTGATTTTGTTAGTAATCTAGAGAGTTGGTATCAACTGTGAATATGAGGTTCGAATGGATCGGAAGAGGTATTGATTAAAACTAGTTAGTTCTGTGGTATTGGCCACTAGTTTTCCTTTTCATGATATTATGGGGTCTAAGTGATTTTATTAAGTACTCGAGGTACTGTAGCTTGAAAGTCTTGTTTCTAATGCTTAGGTCATTCTCCTAAGCATTTCTTTTATTGTACTTTGTATACTAGTACATGTCTTTGACTTATATGTCACTCCTTGAGTCATCGGTTATGGTGTGGTGCTGAACCTCTTCCTTATGTTGTCATTGATTTTGTGGAGTTGGAAACGGATGGTTGTGTTCCGTGAGTCCAACGTATTATTCTTCCTTCATTGTTCTCTTGAACATTATAGGAATCCTTGGAGTTGTAGTCACTCTTATCTGGCTTTCTGTCGAAAACGGAGTTTTTCAAGTTTTGAAACAATCTCTTTCGTATTTAAAAGAAAAAACCATTTTCACCTACCCCGTAGCCAGGACAAGCGAATTACGGAGACCGGGGGCAAGACAGTCATTTTCATTGTGTGGATTCTTAAAAGAAAACCTACTTTTTAATATTTCTCGAGATTCAGAGATTTTGAGCCTTCTTTCTAAAAAATATTGACCTGTAAGTGTTCTGAGAGGTGTCTTCTTGTTTCACCTTGGCTTCATATCATTTTTAAGTCTTGGGTTTAAGGCTTGTTGTGGTTTAGGACACACATATAGTGTTGTTTTCCCTTATTCTTGGTTGTTCATGTCACCATTTAGGTGATTTAGATTCTTACACCTATTAGGGGCATGGATGCTGAATGGATTGGTTTATTTTATCCGGGTGTTTTTCCTAAGCACTTGTGGTGTTTTAACCTTGACATTGTTGTCTTTGTTATCCATTGGTTAGCATTGGGATCTCTTTTCCCTTACTTTATTTCTTGACGCTTGTGTGGTTGTTCATGAGAGTAGTTTCCATGTACTCTCCGTGTTTTAATTTGGTTAGCTTTCCTTATTCATAGTGAGAGTGTTGGTAAATTACTAATCATATTGTAGATAGTATTATGAGATTCATATGGTGATATGATTGAGGTGATCCAGTCCTTGAGAGGTAGATTTCCTCTAGGAATGGGATGATATTTCATATATATATATATGACAATTATGTTAATACGCAAGGACGTGAGTGTTTTTCTCTTGTATTCTCGGGGAGTGGGATTTGAGCCTTCCTTGGTACTAGTTGTGGATTTTGATTCCTGTGGATATTAGAGGTGAGTGTGATTCCCTCTGTTTGGATTTTATGGTTAGCGTTGTGAACACTTGATGATTGTTAGATTGAACTTAGGTGTCGTGTACCTAGTGTACGTTGTGAGAGTAGTGTAGACTACTGGTGTTGGTACTTGTAGTATGAGTCTTAGTTGTACCTTATAGACTCATGTTGTGTACTTATATATGTGTATATATATATATCCTCGATATATACTTATTTACGGTAATATATGAGTACGTGCCTTGTGTTTTCGTAGCTGGGATTTGTTGTGACTATGTATCTTGCTGGATTGTTTAGCACTACCTAAACAGTTAGAGGATGTGCTAGTTATGATATCCTTTTTCCCACTGAGATTATTTGCTCACAGGGGTATTTCATTGCCCCTTGGTATTCCCACGCCAGGTTGTAAGAAATGTTACGGCTACGGGCAGTATGCGGTGCAATGTCACCTTTCTTTTATTTTCCTCATTACAGGTTTGGAGTTGTACAGGGTGGTGCGATTACGGTTGCAGCGCAACTGGGTTGGGGACGTTAGCTATCTATTGTTTTTCTCATCATTTAGTTCCTTTACCCAGGTTATATGGGATTTCCATGTATTTATCTTGGGAGCCAGTCTGTTGGCATATTCCCTTTCGATATATCTCTTATTTCGGACATTTATTGTTTAGGGATGCCATTATACCTTTTCGGAATCGCCATGTGGTTTTATTTGTAATTTCATTTGAGCATTTGGGGCTCTGCTGATTTTAGAGGGGTTGTGTAGAGGTAGTGGTTCTTTCCCCTACCTCGGCCCTAGTAGGATTGATGAATGTTGGGCTATGAGCCATTATTATTACTACACTTGTTATTGGCATGTTTTATATTGAGTTGTGTTTCTGAGATGTTCCATTTACAGACAGAACTCTGCCAGGTTTTTGTTAGATTCCGCTGTGTATTTCTATCATTCAATTGGGTATGAAATATATAATTTTTATTAGTATTCCATACGTTTTGATGGTTATTGATATCCTTAGTTAGTCGTTTATTTTATGGATCACACTCCAGAGTCCTTGGATGTCTCGGTTAGGAAGTCTTAGGATTTTAGGGGCGTTACAGTTTGGTATCAGAGCATTCTGTTGAGTTTCTATCATTCAGTTAGGCATGAAATATATTATTTTCTTTGTTATTCCATGTATTTCCTTGTTATTATTGACTCTAGTGGTCGCTTGACTTACTTTATCCCTTGGAAATTCGCTGATTCTCCGGGTTGGAGTTTCAGAAATTTTAGGGGCGTGACAACCATCATTTGATCAACAGATTCTATAACATTATCCACAGGATGGTACAACTTTACCCTTGCAGATAGTTCTTTAGAAGGTGTAGGCTGAACATCACCAATTTGATCATGTGATTCTGCAGGACTTGAAATATCATCATTTACCACATTGTCCTCTTTTTCAACCTCAGAAGAATCATTATCCAATATAAAGAACGGCTCACCATTTTCCTCCTCAACTGATGTTGGATGCTCATCAACACATGAGTCATCAACCACTGCATTGGCAATTTCCATCATTGTTTGAGTTCTAAGGTTAAAAACCCTGTATGCCTGACTTGTCAATCAATACCCAAAAAGTATTCCTTCATCACACTTAGACTGAAATTTCCCAATAGATTCACGATCTCTAAGAATATAACATTTTGCTCAAAAAATCTTGAAATATTTCACATTGGATTTCTTGCCATTCCATAGTTTATAAGGAGTTTTTAAGGTGCTAGCCCTAAAATAAACTCTGTTTGAGGTGTAACACGCTGTGTTCACCGCCTCGGCACAAAAATACCTAGGAACATTCCTACCCTGTATCATAATATTGGCCATTTCCTTAATAACCTTATTCTCCCTCTCAACTACATTTTGTTGAGGAGTTTTAGGTGCTGAAAATTCATGTTTTATTCCTCTCTCATCACAAAACACTTCAATTTCTGAATTTTCAAACTCCCTTCCATGATCACTCCTTACTCTAGAAATGGAAGAATTCTTCTTAGTCTGAATTCTTAAACAAATCCTCTTAAAACTTTCAGAAGCTTCAGACTTTTCATTTAGAAATCCAACACATGCAAACCTTGAGTAATCATCCACCATGACAAAAATATACTTCTATCCTCCTTTGCTCATGGTCCTAGTGGGACCCATTAAATCAATATGCAACAGCTTTAAAGGTCTAGAACTACCAATGACATTTTACTTTTTGTGCTGATATCTGACTTGTTTACCCTTCTGACATGATCCACACACAACCCCTTTTGCATAACCAAGCTTAGGGACTCCCTTAATAATTACACTCTTAGTAATTTTTATTAATTCTCAAAAATTAACATTTCCCATCTGCTGATGCCAGATTTCAACTTCATCAAGTTTAACTCTATTGCATAAAATTTAGAACTAGGAACAATGCAATAACAATTATCAGTTGAACGCATACCTTCCATCACGCAATTCCCAGAAAAGTCAATGATCGAATATTTATCAGGTGAAACATTGACCTTATGATTGTTATCACATATCTCACTTATGCTAAACAAATTTGCTTTAAGACCCTCTACATAAAGCACATCTTCTATTTTAGGTAGACCAGGAATCATAACCGTATATTTTCCTTTAACATTTGACTTCTTTCCATCACTAAACGTTACTATCCCACCATGACACTCCTCGAGAAATCCATATAACGACTTATCTCCAGTCATATGCCTCGAACATCCACTATCAAGATACCAAAAAGTAGATTTGCATGCTCTAAGAGCAATATGAACTACAAGATAATGTAGCTCACCTTTGCGAATCCATGCCTTCTTCATTTTTGGAGCTCCATCCGCTAATCTTGATAAATTCTTCATTTATTCATTCAGCATTTGAATTTGATCATGAACATGATCTCTATGTTGAACTCTTTGTTCCTTCACTGACTTTAACACCTTCCCTCGCAGCTTAAAACACGTCGGTCGAATGTGACATCTGACACCACAGTGGTGACATACAGGAACAAACCTCTAAACTCTATCAATCAACATCCTATGATATCTAGTGGTAAGAAAAGGCTTGCTTTCAATAGGTCTTTTGACATAGGCTGAACACCAGGATTCTAATTTGAATTTCCTTGTGAAGAACTAGACGCTACATGGGAGGCCTTTACAAATATCGTTTTTGCAACAACATTCGAATTCGGCATTACTCAAACAAAACCCAAACCCTTTGTATTTCCTTTTGATTTTCCCTTACTCAACATCTCATCAAGCTTGGGGGTTTCTTTAGACCATTTACAAAGAGTTAATTTAGCATCTTTCAGCTCTTTTTTCAAATTCTCAATCTTAGTAGAATTCTCAACCATTTCCTTATTGAGATCATCTACCAAATTCAATGCCTGAGTTCTTTCAAGTTCAGATTTCTTCAAATCCTCAACCAACTTGGCCTTTTGAGTTTGTAGGAGATTTTGAGTTTTAGAACTATTGACTAATTCATCTTTTAAAGAATGTAATTCTTTGTCCATGTTAAGACTCTTAGTCAACAGTTTCATGTGATTTTTATGAAGTTGTGCGGTCTTATCAAGTAATTTGTCATAAGACTCTTGAAGCGTATCATCACAACCTTCATCACTCTCAGAACCTTCTTCTTTAGGCATCGCCCAACTTGTAGCAACTTCTTTGACCTCCTTGCTTTGTGCAGCAAACATAGTAAAATTCTTAGAATCGTCACCTACATCTAAGTATGTCGTATCATTAGATGATCCATTATCAGAGTCATCATCCCAACTGACAGCTAATCTTTTGGATTTCTTCAAAGTGTTTGCACACTCTGCAGCTATGTGACCAAATCCTTGACATTCAAAACATTTAGGTTTCTTCTTTCTAGAATCAGACTTGTCCTTCCTAGTTTGAGTATTATTTCTACTTCTAGACTCACCCAACTTATCCTCAAATTTTTGTCCTTGGCCATTATGTTTAGCCCTAATAAATTTATTCAATCTTTTAGCACACATGGCTATATCAGTCAGACTGAACTCATTTTCTTCATCAAGTTCAACCTGATCCTCCCTAGTGGTTTTGAAAGCTATGCCCTTCTCTTTTGTGGCACTAGGCTTCTTAGGGGGATTTTTGAACATCTCCATCTTATAAGATTTTAAATTTCCATCCAATTCCTTGACCTTAATTTCTTTAAGACTCATGACCTCTGAGATGACTGTGACGTTATATCGAAAACGTTCAGGAAGAGACCTAAGGATTTTCTTTACTATGGTAGTCTCATGAATAGGCTTACTAAGGTTATGACAACCTGTTACTATATCAGTTAACCTAGCCTCAAAGTCGGCGAAGACCTCGTCCTTCTCTATCTTCTGCTGTTCAAATTGAGAATTCAAAATTTGAAGCTTTGATTGTTTAACCTTCGACGTTCCTTCATGAGTGAGTTGGAGAATGTCCCAAGCTTTTTTGGCAATTACGCAAGTAGCAATCCTCTTGAACTCACTCGGAGTTAGAGCATTGTATAATGCAGTCAACGCTTTCGAGTTCCTATTCGTGCTATTCCTCTCGGCAGCAGTCCACTCACTCGATGATTTTGGTGTTGATTCATTGGTCGCATCATTTTTCTGTGTAGTAGGTGAATTTCTTACTTCAACAGCATTCCACGCTCTTTCATCTAAAGATTTCAAAAATGCTCTCATCCTCGCTTTCCAATGTGTAATTCGACCCATCAAACAAAGGGGATCTAGATATGGAACCTCCTTCACAAGGCATCTCTATTGTCTAAGTTCATGATCTGACCCTAGGTAGTTAACCTAAATCAGGGTAACCACGCTCTGATACCAAATGAAATTACCTATACGATAGTGAAAACAACCTAGAGGGGGGGGGGGGGGGTGAATAGGTTTTTTTATCGATTTTATGATCAATTAAAATTATTTAGCAGAAATTCAATTTTAATTAATCACAAACCCTAATTCTCAATTCAATTCTCAAAAATAGATCAATCAAGCAAATATGAATATAAGTGCATAAAATTAAATCATGAGAAGACACTGAGAGTTTTACATGGAAAACCTTGGAAAGACTCCAAGTAAAAACCACTGATACGCTTGGATATCGATGCACTATGAATCAGAGAATTTGTACAGACTCTATGAAAATAGAACTTACAACCTCTGTAATTTGCTGTTCTTCA
The DNA here is from genome assembly GCA_963922005.1 of Cornus suecica. NCBI lineage: Eukaryota > Viridiplantae > Streptophyta > Magnoliopsida > Cornales > Cornaceae > Cornus > Cornus suecica. The sequence continues at coordinate 68,512,200 of OY998242.1, forward strand.
CTCGACGTCTGAAAGTCAAGATTCACTTGCGCTCCACGAAGCTTTAGCTCCGATCTCCGTACTCTGACGACTCTACTTCTCAATAGATTAAAATCACCACGAAGCCTCTTGCTTCGATCTCTGCACTCAGATGGCTCCGCTTCTCGAAACTGATTAACACAACCTCGTTGCTATAGATGATGTGTGAATTTTTCAGCAACTATACCATTCAATCGTGCATAAAAATCATCGATGTAGAAGCACGATTGAAGACGTCCAAAACAAAACAAAACTTGTGTATCTCACTTAATGATATTCTCTCACTATATGTATATCTTTGTAGAAGAAGATGAAACTGTAGAAAACTTGCATAGAATTCTTAAAGACTTGCCTTCTCTTGTTGTAGACGTTATGGACAATGATGATCCAAACCCATAGTTTGCCCTTTCTCATAATTTCACATCCAAACCCTATATTCTGGTGAATATAATGTATATAGCTCGCACTTTGATGTATATAAGTAGTGGACAAATCATAAAACCAACCCCCGAACAATTTGGACATCGCAGCAAAAAATAGCCAAGCGTAGGTCCAAGCGTACGTCCAAGCGTAGAAATGTGTTTTCCAACCACTTTTTGAAAGTAAAAGCGTCAGCTTAAGCATAGGCATTTTTGTTAAAACCACTATTATTCACAACTGCGCCAAAATGACCATCTTGAACCCATGATACTTTTTGCTTGAAGTGACAGCTTCAGAAAATGTCATTTTCGCCCTCCAGGAAAACTTTTTCCTCAATATGCTTACTTTCGTGCTTCACTTGTATTCTTCATTACTTCAATACTTGATTCTGCCTTTGACGAAGCTTATCAATGTCATTGAAACCAAATAAACCTATCTAACACTCAACATGCTTATTGTCTAGAACATGCCATAAATAAATAATACACAAAAGTGTTCTTACAATTTGCACTTGAAATGACCATCTTACCCTTGGAGAAAGAGGGGTACTTTAACTTCTGTTTGGGTCAGCGTTGTCCGATGCCATTTTCAAAAATTCATATCTTTCGCGTCATGGCCTTGAATTCGGTTCCGTTTGTTTCAATGGTTTGACCTACGTCCAAATAGGTGGGGTAAAGTTTGAAAGTACATTTTTGCTCTTAAGATGACCATTTTACCCTTGGGCAAACAGGTGACCTTTGAGTGGTCGGTGTGATGGGTTGTTCAATCCCTTTCATTTTCTTTTGATATTCGGAAATCTTTATGACTTCCCTTAGGTTGAAATGACGGTTTTACCCCGTGTTGGGTTTAAGGATGGGGGTAGTACCATGTTAGGTGATTGGTAGTATGAGTTGATACTGATTTGAGATTTTGGAGCTCGGTATGCTCATGATCTAGGAAGTGTGATTGTTATCATTCCTAGAGTGTTATGAGTAGGAGTGTTGCTCCTATGATTTGGTGATACATGTGATATTGATTATCAGTGTAGGACTGGTGGGTATGAGTCATTATGTGGCTTGTTTTAGTTATATATCTCTCTATATTTATATAGGTGTGCATTTTTTATATGTTGTTGTGCTATGGTTTCACTACTTGCTAGTTGCCCTATTTGTTGATGCATGGTAGGGGACTAGGGGGATGTGTTTCCAGAGTCTCGTATTGGCGTGAGTGCCATGTGGGACATTTGATTGACCTAGGGTAGATACATGTACACGGGTTGGTTCGCACTCGACTTGGAAGGTCGGAGGATGTGAGAGTTACGATTTCTTTCTCCTATGGAGTTTGGCGAGCTCACCCCAACTTTGGTTTGCCCTAGTGGTCCACACCAGTTTGCAGGTGTTGTTTCGGCTACAGACTACATGGGGTGCAATGACACCTTTCTTTTATTTTCTCGTTGTAGGTTCTGGATTTGTCCAGAGAGTTATGGATGCTGTTGCAGGATTTGGGACGGTCATACGTGGAGTTGTTGCATTTTAGTTTCCTTTACTTATTCCTTATATTGGGACCATTGTTGTATTTCTTAGGAGCTAGTCTGTTTGTATAGACCTTCCTTGTATTTGGCATCGTTGCACCGTTGTAGAGATGTATTCTTTCGGTGCCTCGATGTGCCTTGTGTATCATTTTGTTTAACTTTCGCTTGGTTATGTAAGAAATTATTGTTATTAAAAATATTTCATTCATTTTATGGTTATTTAGGACCTTAATTGGTCGTTCTTTGTTTGGATCACACCCCGGATTCCTCGGATGTCCCGGTTTGGGAGTTTTTGGAATTTAGGGGCGCGACACAAATGATTTCTCTACTGTAGGGCAAACCAAGTGAGTGCAAAAATTAAAAGGAAAACCCAAAAATTCAAACCAAAAATTCTAACTCATGCTTTAAAGTCTGAAATCGTTGACGCGTTAGGGCAAAACATATTTTAGACGCGAAACAATATGAGCTCAATTTAATAATATGAGAGCAACACACTTATCCTCCAAACAAGTTCAAACACTAGATTTTATGGCCTCTCTAGTCTCTCACTTAAACCTCTTTCGCCTCAATCTCTCTCCCTCGCTCTACAAACCCTCTCTCATGCGATTTCTCGATTATTCATCTTCCATGGTCAGTTCTCTCCCTTTCTACAAGGGTTTTTATACATGTTTTAGTTGATTCTATATAGAGTTTTTGTTTATATTAATCTCTTTATATGTTTATTTTTGCAAATATTTATGTATCTTTGTATGTATAGATCTATTTTTTATATTTTATTATCGATATGTATAGGTGTAGATACACGTGTATATCTTGACTGGCGGAAATATATGTGTATATGTGTAGATATGTGTAGATCTGTTGTTTTAAATGCATGTGTATATGTTTCAGTTTTCCAGATATATGTGTAGAGAGATGCATAGATTGGTTGTTTTAATTTATTATAGATATGTATATTCATAAATACATGTATAAGTTTAGCTGTGCAAATATTTGTATGTATGTGTAGATAGGTATAGATATGTTGCTTTAATTTGTTATATATATATGATATATTTATATGTTTTTGTGTAGATATGCTCATCAGTGCTTCTAAATAATTTAAGTGCATTGAAATTTAGGGTTTTAGTTTTTAGTATTTTGAAAATTGACTTTTGTAACTTTGTAAATAGTTTTGTTATCTTAATTTCACGAGTGTAACAATCTACCTATTGCATAGTTTTATTCTTTTTTTTTTGGCTGAATCTTGATTAATTTTAGTTTCCACTTTTATTACTTCATCAGTGAGTCATGCGTCATTATTTTTTAACAAATTCATTAGTATTTTTATTTAATTATTTATCAAATTATTTTAATTTTCTACATGAATAGTGATTTATGTGTTTACTACATTTATTGTTTTTTTCACCTGACTACTATATATAAATATGAGTATCATTAAAAGTATAATGAATTTACTATTAAAATTGTTCTCGTTTTTTACCAGATTTTTTCCCACTGGGTTTTTTTCTAGCAAGGTTTTAACGATGCAGCCATAATGCAATACCATCCACATCAGCATACTGTACTCTTTTCCCTTCAACAAGGTTTTCCCCACCGAGTTTTCCTAGCAAGGTTTTAAAGAGCGAGATATGATGCAACATTTTCAGCTACACCAGAAGACTGTATTCTTTTTCTTTCGTCATGGTTTTACCCATATGGTTTTCCCGATAAGGTTTTAATGGGATAGGTTTATCCTATGCAATATCATTTTGCATCTACATAAGAATTTTGTACTATTTTTACTTCGACCAGAATATTTCCCACTAGATTTTTTTCGCAAGGTTTTAACGAGGCATATTCTTTGTGTCGTGGACCCCAATGTGGAGTGTTATAAATGTATTATTACATATACGTGGGGTCCACCAATTGTAAGGGATAATGCCGTATGGGGTACTTGTAAATGAATGTGTATGGGCTTTCAAATGAGCCAACTCTTTTATAACATATAAATATAGGCTCTATGCATGCACTGCAAGGGTGCGAGAATAGAAATATAATGAGTTGTTCCTCCTAATATTTTCATTCTCTGTTTATGACTTCCTACTATAGACATGCTCTTATATATAGTTTTACAAGAAGACATGCTTTAAATACCATGCATTAAATACTTTTTAAAATATAGACATGCTCATAATTACCTATATTAAGAAAATTAACTACACTTGTTTTGTTTTTGACATCCTTACTGATACATAAAATCCTATAATAATCCTTACTAAATAGAGAATATGTTCTTTACTTTGAAAAACAAAAGAGTTGAAGTTTTTTTTTTTATTATTATTGTTTTTGAAAGTTAAGCATTACTCGCACATTATGCCTCCACCGAGGCTTGACATTTGAGGGTTAAGATTTGGTGCCGCTTGACCATTAAGTCTTTGGTAACTTATATTTTATTTTCCAACCCTATTATGAAAGAGATTTATTTGTCCAAACCAAGAAACAAATTCTATGTCACGCCCCTAAAATCCTAAGACTCCCGAACCAGGATATCCGAGGACTCCGGGGTGTGATCCGTACAATAAGCGATCAACTAAGAATATCAACCAATCTAAAACGTATGGAATAATGACAAATGTGGAATATTCCATACCCAATTGAATGATAGAAAATAACAGCGGAATCCAACAAAAATACGGCAGAGTTCTGTCTATAAATGAAACATCCGGTCATACAAACACAACAGAATAACCTACCAATAACAAAAAGATAACCACAATGGCACACAACCCAACATTCTATAAATCAACTAGGGTCGAGGTAGTGGAAAGAAAAACACTGCTACCTCTACACAACCCTCTATAACCAGCTGAGCAATAATACTTGAATAGAAGTACACAAAAGCACATGATAGTGCTGAAGAGATACAATGACATCCATAAATAATAAAATACATGAAAATAAAGATACAATGATAGGGACTATGCCAACAAACTGCCTCCCAAGAGAAATAGATAGCAATCCCAAAGAACATGGGTAAATAAACTAAATGATGAGAGGGACTGTAGCTAACTATTGTCCCCAATTCAACCGCGCTGCAACTGTAACCGCATCACCGTGCACAAATCCAGAACCTGCAACGAGGAAAACAAAATAAAGGTGTCGTTGCACCGCATGCTGTCTATAGCCGAAACATTTCCTGCAAATTGGCATGGAATACCAGGTTTTAAAACACCCGGGGTGAGCTCACTGATCCCCATAGGTAAAAGGTAATCATAACTGTCACATCCTCTGACCATCCAAGTAGTTCTAACCAACCCGTGTACATGCATCTGCCCTAGGTCAATCCATCATTCCACATGGCACTCATACCAATATCAGACCCTTGAAACACATCCCTCTAGTCCCCACTATGCATCCACATGCAGGGCAACTAACACATAAAAGAAGCATATCATAATATCACATGACGAACGCACACCTATATATATATATGTACTTATATATATAACAAATAAGTTCAAGGCATGTAGTATAGACCACCCAAGAGAACACTACGACTCATACCTATCAATCCAATGCCGATAGTCTACACAATCCACATAAACTTACACCACATCCAAGTCCAAGCTCACTAATCACCAAGCGCTCACAACGCTAACCAGAGGATCCAAAAAAGAGAATCAATCCCCTCTAATACCCAAAGGAATGAAGCATCCACAACTAGTACCAAGGAAGGCTCAAAACCCACTCCTCGAGGTCACTGAAGAGAAAACACTAACATCCATGCATACTAATATAACCATCATCAATATATATAATATATATATGAACCATCATCCCCTACCTAGAGAAGATCTGTACCTCAAGGACTAATCACCTCGATCATATCACATCATTAATACTATTAATCATTACATCACATCAACCTCATAATACTATCCTCAATAAGGTCAATCAAATCACTAACGCTTTCATTATAAGTGAGGAAAGCTAATAGATCAAATCTCAGAGAGCACACGAACACTACTCTCATGACAACCACATAAGGGTCAAGAAACAAAGCAAGGGAAAAGAGGTCCCCATGCTAAAGTAGAGGATAACCAAGACAAAACGTCAAGTTAAGGACACCCACAAGTAACTAGGAAAACACCGGACAAAAAAAATCAAAAGTGGATAGCCGAGAGTGAAAGTCATAAAAAGATGAATCCTAGGGATTCAATAGTTTTAAGAAAAAGGTTTTAAATACTCGACCCAATCCATTCGGTATCCATGCCCCTAACATGTGTAAAAACCTAAATCACCTAGATGGTGACATCCATCAACTAAGAAGAAGGGAAATGCAACACTATATGTGTGCACTAGACAACAAGCCTCATACTTGAGACTTAGAAATATGCAAAAGCAAAAGTGTAATAAGAAGACACCTTTCAAAGCACTGTAGGTCGAGATTTTAAGAAAGAAACCTCAGAATCTTGAAATCTCGAGAATGTTAAAACGTAGGTTTTTTTTTAAGAATCCACACAGTGAAAATGACCATCTTGCCCCCGGTCTCCGTTATTCACCATCACCGACTTTAAAAGTTAAAATTCTTTTTAAAGAAGATCCTAAGATGCTTCAACATCACATGTAATTTTTTTTAACAATTACTGCATTTAAATCATATTTTCACTTTCAGTTTAGCATTATATAAAAATATGAATTTATTTATCAACATTCATAATCAATATGCTTCAACATCACATGTAATAATATTATGATCTACATGTAAAAAGGAATCACATAATGGCAACATGAATGCAATGTGACTCAACACCAACCCATGGTACACACTCGACCACTCACCCTATCTCTAAGGGTCAACTGGATCATTCTCTAACCATTCACTTTTGAGGATACCAGCTCCTGAAGGAAGGCAGAGTGTCGTACCGATCATTCCTTGAGGTATGGACTCTAAATATGGAATATCGTAAACATGATGCGGTCGTGAACATAGGATTTGGAACAAGTCCTCCCCCTACCATCTCTGTTTCTCGGAAGATTAGTTTCATGGAGCGAGAAGCCCCCCTAGCTAGTTGTTGAGACAATCCGAAACAAGTTAACTCACACAGGGTAAGATGACCCGCATAGATCAACACCCATGCACTCAACACGACACGGTGTACTCAATATGCATCGGGCCTCAATAAAACCATGCCTCACAGTCAACTCACACATGATTATATGACTCACATAGACCAACACCAATGCACTCAACACGACACGGTGTACTCAATATGCATACATGGCCTCAATAAAAACCATGCCTCATCATAATACATGCATTTATGTCACTATGCAATATATTATGCCCAAATCATTAACATGCTCATAATTACTCACATATAAGCAATAATCCACAGAGATATCAATTTGTTTTCTGTTAACATATGTTTAATTCAATTAAAGCAATAGTCCTCAGTTATATCAATTTTATCCCCTTGTTACGTGCTTTTAAATGAATTAAAGCAATAATTCATAAAGATATGGGAACTTAGAATAATGTTCTAAGTTGAGAAGCCACGTCACATAAATCACATAAATTCATTCTTGGTTCCACTAATCAAATAAAATGCAAACATAAGCAACCACGCCTACACGTATACACTAAACTACATCTAGCACTACTAATTCCAATCACTCAAATGAAACTAGCCTAATCTATTATTTAGGTCACTATACAACTCATATACATATATATGTATATATACTCTCGTACAACCATATACATATATACGTACACACATACTAGCATGATTTAATCCTAAAAAGAATCATAATATCACATATATGTCTAGAGTCATCTAAAATAGATAGAAATTCCCCTACCTCACGATGCATGCCTACGAAATAACCATTGCGTCCATGACCGAGCCGAATACACTGACATGTCACCCAAGATGCACACTTAATTCTGCCCCAAAACACTTTTTGCCCGAAGTGGGCCCACCGTGAACAGTGTTGGCGCCCGAATGTGGGCCCGCCGACCAAAGTTGTCGATTGAAATTCCAAATATGCCGAAACGTCTGCCTCGATGACTTAATCAATGTAGTCAATGCCCATTAGCAATAACATAATCAAATTGAACAAATCTGAGAAATACCAAAATAAATTTTGTACATACTTTATCGATTTTCCGACGATCCGACCGTTGGATCTAGCCCAAAATGTTTTATACTATATATGGTACTGAGCTCGAGCTACCCTCCAAAAATTAGTATCATCCAACAACGGGAAGATGCCAAAACGAGCCTAGCATAGTCTGGCCGAATCTGGGCTTGCTCCGCCACATGTGCAACTGTAGCCAACACCGTGCACCACCAGTAGCTCTGGCGACCTCCACCCACAGTCACCATGAACCACCACTAACCACTTGGCCATCCTTTATCGCGACACCAGTCCTCTACACGGACCTCGACCTCTACCGACCTTTTCTCCCTCTCTCTCTCTCCCTCGCTACTGATCGGTGATGGTGAAGAAGAGAAACCATGCCGCCGATCATTGAAAATAAAGGAGGAGTGGTCGCAGCATTGTGGAGAAGGAGAAAGAAAATAAAGGGAGTCGGTTATCCTCTCTCTCTATAGCCAACACCTACATATACATATAAGTTTATATATTTTTATTCCTTTTTCTTTTAACTTTAATCCATTATTCCCTTATAGCTATATAAATAAATATATATATATATATCTAAGGTAACACTCCCTCACGTGTCTACAGATACCATGGCACATGTATAATATTACTATAGTGACTGTCTAACTTTCCAAAATTATAAAATGACCCCACTTTTCACCGCTTAGTCGAAACGACTCCAAAACACGATGCCGCGATCATGAAAAAGTACCAAATAATATAAACTGAAATAAATAATTCGAGTATAAAACCTAGGTATCGGAAGACCCAACAAGTCTAATCCTATCAAAACTCCAATAATAGGTAAACACAACATCAACCCAAATAAATCTACTACATGTATCACGTAGATATATAACACTGAGAAAAAAATCATGTGAACCTGCCTAAGCACTAAATGCCGCAACCGAAACAACTGAGTTGGAACCTTAAACATCGAACAATCAAAATGTGTCACCACTCAGTCAAAGCACTAAACGTTAAAAGTCAAAATGAAACTGCTCAGTCGACAATAAAAAAGTCAATGAAGTCGTCAAGGAAAAATCGTAAAGTCGTAAAGTCGACTTTAAATATAAACACAAAAAATTTACACATACCGAATATCGAGAGTAACCACGACGTCATGAACAAGTGATGTCACAACTGAAAATAAATTGGAAAGAATTTCAAAAAAAAGGGAATATAACACGGGGTGTTACATTCTAAAACAAACTTAAATATATCTCCATTGCAATTAGATTTAGGCATAAAAAAATAACCAAGACAATAATAAAAAGTGCAAAGAACAATCCTTGGGTCCTGTTTAATGAGGACGAATTTTGTCTTTTCCAATGATGTGGTCCAATAGACCTTGGATGGTTGGCCAAATTTTTTTTTGATAAAATAAGATAGGCATAAAATCTATAAAAATAGGTTGTAATCTCAATTTCTTTAAATAATTTTTTCTACCCATGTAAACAAATTATATTGAACCACCTCAGCAACAAGAGGGATCTTCGTCCTTATGGGGCAGGACACAAGTATTGTCCTTGTGGAAATTACCCTCATCGGGTTTTGTGAAATTAGGGAAAAAAAGTGCACTGTCCTAAACTATTTTTGCTTCAAAGTCAGTTACGAAAGTAGCGAAAATCCCCCAAGTCTATTCAATCAATCTTTAAGGGGAGTTCAATCTATTTACAATATGGGCCTATTTGGTAAGTGCTCTTACTTCCGGATTTGTGGTTTTCCTTCCTTACTATTCATAATTCTTAGAGCACAAATATGTTTGGGTGGATTTGCTTCAGCTTCCACAGACCCAAAGCACAACTTCCATTTTTGCCCATTTCGAAATTACCAAATTTGGGACATTCAAATGCTTTCTCTACTGTATCCTATACCAAGTGAGGGCAAAAAGTAAAAACAAAACCCAAAAATTCAAACCAAAAATTCCAACTCATGCTTTGAAGTTTGAAATCGTAGACGCATTAGGACAAAACATATTTCGGACGCGAAAAAATTTGAGCTTAATTTAATAATATACGAGCAACACACTTATCCTCTAAACAAGTTTAAACCCTAGATTTTATGGCCTCTCTGGTCTCTCACTCAAACCTCTTTCGCCTCTCTCTCTCTCCCTCGCTTTACAAACCCCCTCTCTTACGATTTCTCGATTATTCATCTACCAAGGTCAGTTCTTTCCCTCTCTCCTAGGGTTTTTATACAGGTGTAGACCTATTATTTTAATTAAATATATATATATATGTATATGTGTGGATGCATGTGTGTACGTTTTCAGTTTTCCAAATATATGTGTAGAGATGCATAGATTAGTTGTTTTAATTTATTATGGATATGTATATTCATAGACACATGTACAAGTTTAGTTGTGCAAATATTTGTATGTATGTGTAAATAAGTATAGATATGTTACTTTAATTTGTCATATATATATATGATATATTTATATGTTTTTGTGTAGATATGTTCATTTGTGCTCCTAAATAATTTAAGTGCATTGAACTTTAGGGTTTTAGTTTTTAGTATTTTGAAAATTGACTTTTGTAACTTTGTAAATAGGTCGTTATCTTAATTTCACGAGTGTAACAATCTACATATTGCATAGTTTTTGTAATGCCACGCGTTTTCCTTTCTCTTTTCTTCAATTCTTTTCCAAGTGTTAACGTTTCGTGACGTCACTTATTCATGACGTCTTGTGTATTCTCGATACGTGTAAATTATTCGCGTATACAGTTTGGACTTAGCAGGACAACTTCGTGGTATTTCGTTTCGAGCTTTGTGGTTTTGAGTGTTGCCAATGACTACGTGGGTTCGTGGAACATTTTCTCATTGGAGCTTCGACAATTTTGTTGCGTTCCCGAAAGTGTTACCCTAGTTTAGGGTAGATGTTTGGTGTAGCACTTATGTGAATTTCTTGTTATATTTTCATTTTGTAATTAATGAAAATTATTGGAAACGATTTCGGGAAAGAAATCACCGAAGGGTAAATGAGTATTTTCATATTTAGAGCACTTAGTGAAAAGTGTAGAGATTTGGCTAAGTGTTGGGGTATGAATGACATGTTGGTAATTAGAGAGGATTACAAGGGGTAGAAGGGTAATTAATAGGCTTGATGACACTCTTGTAATTAACCCTAAGTTGAGAGGTTATTGGTAATTTCCCACATTTGGGTGTTGTCTCATTCCTAGCCGTTGATCTCATTCTCCCATCTTTGTTCTAGACCCTTGGATCATAGGGCCTTGTTTGGTTGACACTTAAATGCAATAATCTATTCTCCTATCTTGGTCTTTCATTTGGCAAGACTTCATGTCAACTATCACGCCCCTAAAATTCCCGAAACTCAAATCCAGAGAACAACAAATTTCCAAAGGGTGACGTAAGTAAAACAACCACTAGAGTAAACAATAACAAGGAAATACATGGAATATCAATGAAAAATATACTCCATGTCTAATCGAATACTAGAAACTCAATAGTATCCTCTGATACCAACTGACAAGCCCCTAAATTCCTAAGACTCCCGAACCGGGACATCCAAGGAATCCATGATGTGATCCTTAATACGAACGACCAACTAAGATATCATTAACCATGAAAACGTATGGAATAATGATAAAGATGGTATATTTAATACCCAAATGAATAATAGAACAAAGCGGCGGAATCTAACGAAAATCCGACAGAGTTCCATTTGTAAATGAAACATCCGGACACACAACCACAACAGAATAACCTGCCAATAATAGTTCGATAATAACTATGGCTCAGAGGCCCAACATTCATCAATCCTACTAGGGCTGAGGTAGTGGAAAGAAACCACCAACCCCTGCACGACCCTCTATAATCAACAGAGCCGCAAATGCTCGAATAAAAATACAAAAATACACATGGTAGTGCCGAATAGATACAATGATATCCTGAAATGATAAATACAGAAAATAAAAGATACACCAATAGGGATATGCCAACAGACTGGCTCCCAAGAGAAATATATGACAATCCCATACAAAATGGGTAAAGAAACTGACAGTAGATAACTATCGTCCCCAAACCAGTCGCACTGCAACCGTAACCGCATCACCCAACGCAACTCCAAAACATGTAACAAGAAAATAAAAGAAAACTGTCGTTGCACCGTATGTTATCCGTAGTCGCAACATTTCCTACAACCTGGCGTGGGAATACCAGGGGGCGATGAAATACCTCTGTGAGCAAATAAGCTCAGTGGGAAAAATTATATCCTAACTACCACATCCTCTAACAGTTTAGGTAATGCTAAACTATCTAGCAAGATACATAGCCCACAACGTAACCCAGCCACAAAAACCCAAGGCACGTACTCATATGCTACCGTAAACGAATATATATCGGGGATATATATATATATAAGTACACAACATGTGTCTATAAGGTACGACTAAGACTCGTACTCCAAGTACCAACACCGGTAGTCTACACTACTTTCACCAACGTACACTAGGTACACGACACCCAGGTCCAATTTAACAAATCATCAAGCGCTCACAACGCTAACCAGAAAATCCAAATAGAGGAAAATCACACTCACCTCTAATATCCATAGGGATCAAAATCCACCACTAGTACCAAGGAATACTCATAACTCACTCCCCGAGAATACAGGAGGAAAAGCACTCACGTCCTTACGTACTAACACAATCGTCATCTATATATATATATGTACAATATATATATAACAAACCTCATCCCATTCCTAGAGAAAATATACACCTCAAGGATGGAATCACCTCATCATATCACCATACAAAAATCTTAAAATACCATCTCCAACAAGGTCAATAAATCACCAATACTCTCACTATGGGTAAGGAACGCTAAACGGTTGAATCCCGAAGAGTACCTGAACACTACTCTCATGACAACCTCATAAGAGTCAAGGAAACCCAAGCAAGGGAAAATAAGTCCCAATGCTAAACCAACAGATAATCGAGAGAATAATGTCAAGGTTAAAACACCACAAGTGTTTAGGGAGATCACTCGGCCAAAAGAAACCAATCCATTTGGCATCCTTGCCCCTAACATGTGTAACAACTCAAATCACCTAGTTGGTGACATCTAATAACTAAGAAGAAGTGAAAGGCAACACTATATGTGTGCACTGAACAACACCAAGCCTCAAACACGAGACTTAAAACTGATCGAAGCAAAGGTGAACAAGAAAACACCTTTCAAAACTCTATAGGATGAGATATTGAGAAAGAAGTCTCGAGATCTCAGAATCTAGAGAAAAGTAATAAAATAGTTTTCCTTTAAGAAACCACATAGTAAAAATGACCGTCTTGCCCCCGGTCTCCGTCGTTCGCCTGTCCTAGCTACGGGGGTAGGCGAAAATGGGTTTTTCCTTTTAAATACAATGAGTTTGTTTCCAAAACTTTGAAAAACTCCGTTTCCGACAGACAGTTAGATAAGAGTGACTACAACTCCAAGTATTCCTATAATGTCCATGAGGACGATGAAGGAAGGATAATACGTTGGACTCACGGACCACAACCATCCGTTTCCAACTCCACAAATCAAATGACACCACGAGGAAGAGGTTCGGCACCACACCGTAACCGACGGCTCAAGGAGTGACATACAAGTTAAAAACATATCCTCTAGTATACAAAGGATAGTACAAGAATCCTTAGGAGAATGAACTAAGCACGAGAAACAAGACTGCAAAGCTACAGTACCTCGAATACTTAATAAAATCACTTAGACCCCTTAATATCATAAAAAGGGAAAACTAGTGGCTTATACCATGGAACTAACTAGTTTCAATCAATACTTCTTCCAATTCATTATAACCTCAATTTCACATTTGATACTAACTCTTTAGATTACTAATAGAATCAAGAGACCATTGCCACTCAATTAGACAGGTTTAATCACAACCTCGTCTAACAGCACTCAAAACCTCAAAAGTACGATAAAGGGATACATCCCCCTAAGTGGGAAAGAAACATCAAGGGTTAGTAATATGTAACCAACTAAAATCATAAGACTATTACCCGCCTTCTCAAGGCCTCAAATCTCAATTGATACTAGAATCAATCCCTGACCTCAAATCTCCAACGAAATCACTATGCCAATATACTTAACCTCCCCCAAGGGTACAAAAGTATATAATCGCAAGTATAAAAATATACATTTCATTATTCTTTATTAATTACCGTATGTAATCATTTCTTTCACATTAATCATTATAAGCTGAGCATTTTATAAAGATATGAATTTATTTACAATATTCATACTTAACATGCTCCAAAATCCACAGGCAATAATAGCACATAATAACCTGCTCCAACAATCCACATGTAATAATATCACATATACATGTCAAATGAAATCACATAAATGCTACGCAGATACAATGTGACTCATACACCTCATGGCACAGACCTCATGAAACACACTTCGTCCAATACAGGTTAATAGATATATACTCATCCGACACTAAACCGCCCACACATGATGGACACGGCGCCCAATACAGGTTAACGAATACGCACTCTACCCAGACTATGAGCATAAAGAGTACTGCACCGATTCTTCCCAAGTGAATTTTATCTTTCACTTTCAACAAGGAAGGCGGTCGCATGAGAGCCCCACTGGCAACTCCCATGCTTCAAAGCTCCGAGAGTGGCGCATACCATCATGATGGGGCAGCAACCAACCCTATATCCTCAATTCCCAACTTACTAGTCCGGAGGTGGGAGTCACCTTTTCCTGGCCGGTTGTTATGACGATTTGACACAAAGACACCCACACACATGATTACATAACCCGCATATACCAACACCATGATTTGACACTACACGATGTTCTCAATATGCATCCAGGCTTCAATGACAATCATGCATCAACATAAATATGTAATGCATCATATTTATGAAAATATCTACATGCTACCACATGAATCTCATAATATCTTTCACATGCTTTTAAAATAATAAAGGAATAAACCACGACAAGTAATTATATCACATAATCATGCCTGCAATTCATCAAATTATACTTTAATTCACAAGTATACAAGTTCATTCATTTAAACATGCTTTTAATTCCCTTAAAGCAATAATCCACGTATCATAAGGGGAACCTAGCATAACGTTTAAGTTTTCACGTCCCTCACGTTCACATATCCCCTAACACAGTAAATAGGGAACTAGTATAGCGTTCTAAGTTTACGTCTATCTTTTACAAAATTCTACTAACCCATTTAATTCTCAAGGGGTTACTAAGCCACCTATTCTTATTCAATTTCACAGGAAAATAATTTAATTAATTTATTCAATTAATTTCTAAGTCTTGCCTCGATTCTAACTCAATTATAGATATTTAAATTCACAATTTAATATATCTAAATTAAAATAAATATGAGTTCGCATACCCAAACCACATCAATGATACGGAAGTGAGAATAAAATTTCCCACCTGAATGTACGCTTACAGAATAGCCCGAATGGCCCACTGTGAACAGTATCGGTGCCCGAATATAGAGCTCGCCGACTAAAGTCACCCAATTAATATTTTGAATATATCAAAATGTCTGCCTCGATAACCTAGCATCGATACGAAGCTACCCTCCGAAAATTGCGGCTATCCGACATCGAAAAGCCGACCAAATCGCCGGCCGATGTTCGGCCGAACACCTTCTGTGGCGCGAATTGCTGCTGCTCCCCTGCGCGACCAAGCACCACCACCTCACTGACCCTACATCGCCTCCTCCAGCTCGCGACGACCCACGTCGCGTCGTCACCGCCCCTGGACCGTCGTCGCATCGCCTCTGACCGGCGACCCATCACCACTAGGTCGCGCCTCTGCGCGCGACCACCAGTTTCTTCTCTCTCATCCGACCTCTCTCTCCCTCACTGATGGTGAGTCTGTGGAAAGAAAGAAACGCAGAGCTGTGGTAGTGAAGGAAAAGAAGGAAGAAGAAGACCTGCGTGAGTTGTCTGCGCAGATGTGTATACACGTATACATATATATATGTTATATTGAAAAAGTGACCCTCCAATTATCCACAATTACAAAATAACCCCAAAACAATATATATATAATTACAATTAAATATCTATATATACAATAAATCCTGAAAATTACCGGGAACACCCAACGTAATCTCGCCAACTCGAAATAATAATGGGACACCCAATAAACAATCCCAATAAAATATACCAAGGTAGGAACCCAAACGTCGGAATACCTAACAAGCCCGATCCAATAAAACGTGTTGCCATCCTATCGAAACACCAAACACTAAATGTCGAAACGAAACCGCATAATCGATAACAAGAATTGTCAAAGTCGTCAAAGAGAAACCGTAATGTCGTCCAGTCAACTTTAAAACTAAACGCGAAAAATTTACACGCGAAATACCAAGGATAACTAGAACGTCGTAAACAAGTGACGTCATAACCGAAATTAAATCAGAAATAATTTCAGGAAAAAGGAAAATAACACGGGGTGTTACATTAACCCTTGGATGGTTAATTCATTCCCATCTTTATTCTAAGCTCTTGGATGATAAGTCCTTGTTTGGCATATTAATGGGCTTTATGAGTGGTGTAATAAGTCTTTCATGGCAAGACTTATTCCTAGCCCTTGGATTCATTTCTTTTTCCCCATATTTGTATTGGGCCATTGGGATGCCAAGAGTGGTGAGTGGGAAATCTCTACACATATATGAGTGTAGCTGTATTTCATTGGAAGACTTCATCTCTTCTTCTCCCTTTCTTCTCATATTTTTTCTTTTGGTTCTTCTTCACTTAGAGGTGGATTTGATCACCCTAAGTTGGGAGTTTGGTGTGGCCATCAACATAGAAGATGTTCATGGTACTCTTGTCTTTGGTTTGAGCCAATGATTGGTAAGTGTTCTTCCTTCCTTGGGTATTTTCCATTCAAACCCTAGTTTAGGGTTTCTTGTTAAACCACTTGATGATTCTTGTTTCCCTCTTGTGTTGGAGTTGGATTCATGGTTAGGAGGCTATGGTGAAGCTTTCCACCGGTTTTCTCCTTGGATTTCGGTTGGGTGAGAGCTAGGGTTTCATAGGCCTTGCCTTGTGGTTTTGCTTTGCTCTTCAAGAGGTAGGGGAAAACTTCTTCACTAGCCCATCTTTCGATTGTGTAGGTATGAAAATTTGATTCTAGGATTCCTAGTCTTAAAATGAAATTCCTAAGTGTATCCTTGAAAATGTGAAGTTAGGGTTTGAACATGCTATGTGAATTAACCCTTGTGTGTGGAGTACTTGTGATGATATTGAATAGGAATATGATGCATGCTAGTGGGTGGTCGTTCTTGAGATTTCCAAGACTAAAGTGTGTTTGGATACCTATATATATGTGTATGTATGTGGTTATAATTATGTATATGTGTAAGTGTAGTTATACATATGTGTATGTGGGTGATAGGAAGGTAGTCTTGGAATGAGATTAAGCTAACTCTTTTGGGTAGCACCTTTTAGGTTATACTATGTGATTGGTGTAACTAGGCATCTCAACTTGAAGTGACTATCTTGTTTCCCTTTTGTGAATGATATTTGCTATGATGGGAATAGATGTTAGGTTGAGATGTGATTTGTGATAAACTTGCTTGAATTGAACTAAGAGCATGTTTAAAAGAATGAAAATGTTATCCTTATGAAATAAAAGGACAACTTGATGATTTATGTTGTGAATGGTGCATGAGAAAACATCCTTATTGATTATTGCTTATACATATGAAATTGTAAGCATTGTGCTAAGTGGAGTCCAATATATTGCAAATGATAAAAGCATGAATTGTGATTGAGCATGTTGTGGACTATTGTTTATAAATGTGAAATTGTAAGCATGATAGTTTTATTGAGTACAATATTTTGCAAAAGAGAAAAACATAAATATTGTAATGGGACATGATTGTTATTGAGAACCTGGATGCATATTGAGTACATCGTGTAGTGTCAAATCATAGTATTGGTATATGCGGGTTGTGTAATCATGTGTGAAAAGTCTTGCGTCGAATCATCGCAACAACTGGCCAGAAGGGGTTCACCCCTACAGAAATAATAAGCCAAAAAGTGAAATGGGTTTAAGAGTCGTAAGAGAGGCTCGTATTCTTGACTTTAGTGGTCATGACGCACGGAGTCGCAAACTGGGCTCTCGTACAACCATCTTCCTTGTTGAAGTGACAAAGAAAAAAATCACTTGGGAAGAGTCGGTGCGGTACTTTACATTACTTGATGAGCTTGTATCCTTAAAATAAAGTGGACATAGTGCGTATTCGTTAACCTATGTTGGGCAAGGGGTGTATCATGAGGTGCCTGAGTCACATTGCATTTGAGTTGCTAATATGTGATTTATGTTGACATGAGTATTATGATATTACTCTATGTGGTTGAGGAGCATGTTTAATTTGAATTTTGATGTATACAATTCATATGTTGTTAAAATGCTCAAGTGAAATGGAAAGATGTGAAAATATGCTTTGCATTCCTTGTTTAAAGTATAATGTGAAATAAATGCTTATACTTGTTGCTATGTGCTTATATGCCTTAGAGTGGTGATATAAGTTTCTTTTGATGGCTTTCTTGTGATAAGAGAAAGTCAGTGATGAGCCATGGCATTAATTATGAATTGAAGCCTTGAGAAGGCGGGTGATGGTTTTGAGGTATAGTTAGCGTTGGTGTAGCAACGTGGCGTAAATCATGATATTGTTGTTTTTGTTGTGATAGATGAGGTTATGAATAAACCGAGTCGATTGTGTATTGATGGTCAATATATTTTGTTAGAAACCTAAGTGATGTGGTTTTGAATTTGAAATTAAGGTTTGAAAGAATCAGAAGAGGTTCTTGATTTGAAACTAGTTGGTTCCGTGGTAACGGCCACTAGGTTACCTTTAGCGATCTTAAGGAATGGAATGTCATCGGAGTTGTGGTCATTCTCGGTTAAGTCGTTGTACGGTTTATGAGTTTGAATGTGGAGCGAAGTGTGGCTTGGTTAGAGTTAGTGTCTTGTGTATAGTAACTTGCCATTTCCTTCGAGTTTCTTTTAAACTTCGGTTTTTCATTCATTTTCTCCATTTGAGCGTTTGTAAATACTCTTTGGTTTTTCTGTTGGTTTTGGTTTTTTCCCGAAAATGGATTTTTCATAAGACTTGTATTTGGGTCTATTCAGTGTGTAAGTGAAAAACCATTTTCACCTACCCACGTGATGCCTACAAAAAAATTGAGTTTTGAAATGGTTTTAAAGTCATGAAATAAAAGATTTTGGCCTTTGAAAATAGGCGGTGTCCAAAACGGAGACCGGGGGAAAGACACTTAGTTTTATAGATTTTTAAGAAAATGCTTTTGATAAAACTAAACCGAGATTAAATGATATTTTTCTCATTTCTAAAGTTCCTAAATTATTTGAGGCTTTTGTCCCATGCTTCATAAGAGTTTATAGTGGTTTCGGGTCATTTTTGCAATTTTCTAGACCCCTGTAGTCGACTGCAGCCTTAGGTAGTCGACTGAGCCCTCAAAATTCCATTTCAGCATATTTTTATCTTATTTTCAACTTGGTGCAGTCGACTATAGGCCTCCTTGAAGTCGGATGAATGTTTTTTGTAGTCGACTACAGCTCGCGCACCTTTCGATCACTGGTCATTATTTCGGCCATATCTCGAGCTACAGGTGTCGGATGGAGGTGTTCTTTAGCTTTTTTGAGAGCTGACTTCAATGGCTTGTGTTTAGGATTTTGAATTGCTTCATTTGAGTCATTGTTGAGTTCGTAATGGTCATTTGAAGTGGATAGTAGATTTTGGACCTTAGACGTAGAAATGTCATTTTCAAAAATGCATAGCTCTCGCCTCGTGGCATTGATTAAGGTCCCATTTGTTTCAAGGGCCTGACCTATATCCAAATGTAACACCCCATATTATTTTTCTAATTTTCTGGAATTATTTTTTGATTTGATTTCGATTGTGACGTCACTTGTTCATGACGTCATGGTTATTCTTAATGTTTCACGTGTAAACTTTTCGCGTTTAACGTTTGGAGCTGAATGGGCGGCTGGACGATTATCTAGTTGAGGACTTCGTGGACTTTCTTTGACTATTACATGACTTGACGTAACAGTATTGTTTCTGACTTGGCGAAATGTTGACGGGAGTTCTGGATTCGACAACACGACTTTGCAATTGTCTCTTCGGGGACTTCATGGGGTTTCTTTGGTGCTTACGATATTTGACATGATGTTTTATGTTTCGGACGTGGCTAGAGGTTTACGTGGGCTTTAGTGCCAATTACGTGGATTCGTTTAGACGTTTAGTTTTAGTGCTTCGACTGGATGGCGGTACGTTTCGTTGACCGACGTTAAAGGTTTCGACTCAGCTATACGAGTTCGGCATTTAGTGCGTTAGGGGTTCGACATTTTGTTTTTCCTTTGTAATGGGATTAATAGGTGTTTCATTTAATTGACGCGCCTTGTTTAGCTGGCGTGCTTAGGAGTATTTGTATTCTCCTTTCTCGTTTTCTGTGTTTGTATTTACGTGATATAGTTGGGACGTTATCACTTAGCATCTTGTCAGGCTTAGGATGTGCTAGGTGACGTGAGGAGTTATATTTTTATTTCGTATTTGGTTTAGTACGTGCCTTGTCTGACTAACATATTTAGTGTTTGTATGTACGTGTTTTGTTTGTTAGGTGTGCTTATTTCTTCATGTTTCTAAGTGCTCCTATGTGTTGATGTGGTTGTACTTGATTATTGTTTTGGGTTCTTTTCGTGCCCTAGTTATTAGTAGTATTCGATGGCTCTTGTATGTGCCCGGTGTTCCGGATTTGGATTTTGTACCTCGAATTATTTATCCTCGCTAGTATTATTTATCGGGCGACTCGTAGATTTTCCGGGTACGCGTGTCATCATTTAGGGATTTTCTTATAATTTTCCCTTTATTATTAATTGAGGCTAAATAATTTTTTTTTGCTTTACGCACTTGAGGCGGCGGGTTCTGAATTGTCATTAGCAGGGATTTTCGATTATTAATCTAGCGGACCGAGAATTTGGATAGATGGGCTGAGACCAATCTTTTGGCGGAGTCGAGTTCAGAATTGTTCTGTGTTCCGACGGTTATGTTTTGTACCCGGAGTATTTATTTCGACTTATATTATTTATTAGATATCCGTAGAATTTTCGAGTTTGCGTGATATTAATTGTGGGTCGATCGGTTATTTATTTCAGATTATATATATATGGGTTTCATACCCCAAATTATTTATTTCAATTATATTATTTATTAGGCGTCCCGTTTATATATACGGGCTCGTGTGATTTTAATTGGGGGTTCCCGGTACATTTCCGGGATTTATTATACATATATTATTAATTGGGAGAATATATATATATATATAGATGGAAATTATATATATATGTAATGGATAAATGATATGTGGTTGGTATTGAGAGACACATATCCACCACTCACCCTCCTTTATCTTCAGTCGTGTAGCCTTTCTTCACCTCCACCACTATCATCATCTTCGTCTTGTAGGTGAGAGAAAGTCGCTGGAAGAGAACTGCAACTGGTGGTTGTGGTTGTTGGGCTTGACGACGATGGTGGGTTCTGGTGGTGGCTCACGGTGGCGATGTGCAGCGGTGGTGGCTCACGGCGGAGCTATAGTTGGCGATACACAGGGAGAGAGACGACGTTGTGGCTAGGAATTGGGCTGCCGTAGCAAGTGGTAGCGATGTACAGAGACGGGCAGCGGCGGCTGAGTCAGGTGGTGGTCTCGAGCTGCAGGCGATGGTTGGTGGTGGCGCAGGTGCAGCTGGAGTTCGCGCAGCAGCAGTTCGTGCAACAGGGACTGTTTTGGCCGGAACTTTTACCGGCGATTTGGTCGACTTCTCGATGTCGGTTTGGGCTGAAATTTTGGGGAAAGCTTCGTATCGACGCTAGGTACGACACACTAAAATTTCATAATTTTACATTAAGCAGTTTCTTCGGAAATTCAATTTATAGGTTCGAATTTTCGTTTGGGTTATATTAGATTTATTCAAAATTATTAGCTAATTGCTAATGGGCTTTATATATATCGTATAGGTCGTCGAGACGGACGTTTCGGTATACTCGAAATATTTTTCGGACAACTTTGGGGCGGCGAGCACTGTTCACAGCCGGCACTGTTCACAGCGGGACAGTTCGGGGCTGTTCTGTAAGCTTTAAAATAGGTGGGAATTTACATATATATATTCTTATATATATGCATATCTGACACTCACTAATAATACGTAAAAAACGTTAATAAATCTCCGTTGTATGTTTATGGATAAATAAAAATGTTTAATTAAATTCCTAGCTATAGACGAAAACCTATGGACTTTATAAAATTTACGGAGTACCCATAAATGGATTAAATGATGTCGAAATTGGATATTTTTGTGGAGAAATTAAATAAATTAATTCCCTTGAGAAATTAAATAAATTATTTCTTGGAAAGTTTACAGTAATTATAAACCTATTTAAATTAAATCGATATATGTGGTTTAGTACCCTTTGAGTTCGAAATAGGTTTATAGAAGGTGTATGTGGACGTAGTTCCAGTTAATTGATTTCTCCCCTATTATTTAATTAAATTAAAAGCATGCTAGCATATAAAAGTTATGAAGATTGGGTAATCGATAACCCGGATATATTTTTGAGATAAATGAAAGTGAATTACTATATAATTTAAATTTTGAAGCATGCTTTGTATGACGTTGCTTGGCTTTTATGCTATTTTATTAAGTATATTAAATTCATGTGTAGGCATTTTGCATTCATACAACACTATAGTATATATATTGTTTCGGTGTAGGTTGCATGCCTCAGTTATATCATGTGCATGTATGGATCGTTTGGAATGTCGCAACAACTGACCAGGGGGTGGTCTAGCACCCAGGGAGCTAGTAACTCTTGATTCTCTAGACGTCGGGGGTGATAGCTGGGCTTCACTCGCCGGTTCCCAGGCGGACTTATGGTCTCCGCACTCTATTTGGCGACACCCACCCTTCCTGTTGTGGGTTTGTTGCCCCAGTAGTGAACGGTTTGGGATTCCTGGATATTTATTTCACCCTCATGCAGTTAGGGTTGCATTGGAGTTGCATTGACATTCATATTGAGCATGTTATGTTTGAAGTTTAATTAGAGATTTATATTATTCTCTTGGGCGCTAGGGCGCGGTGTTTGTGATTGATATTTTAACCGTGATTAAATTACAATGAAAATTGTGAGCTTCCTAATGTAAAGGAAACAGTGAAAACTTATGATTTAAAAGGTAAAAAAAAGTGAAAAGGGGATTATTCAGAAGCCACGGTTGACGATTATCTTTGGTAGTTATGGAAAAACTAAGTGAAAGTAACCTTGGGGCGTAAGGGTTCCCCGTATGTTAGGCTCTAGTTGAGCTGGGTAGCAATATATTGAGACTTAGTTGAAATTGTGATCTTAGCCACATAGGCCTTTGTGATTGGTGATTAATATTATCGCAGGATGATTGATAAACCTCTCCGGTAGTGTGGAGTATTGGTTGAGTAAGGGTCGGATAGAGCTTATTAGTTTAACCCTATTCCCTTGAGCATTGGTCTGTATATGAGGTTATGAAGTGGTCGGTACACTACTCTAGTTGATATATAAGAATGGTTGATTTGAGGTCTAACTGGGTATGATAGGTTAGCATTCTTCCTTTTCTTTGGACTAGAGTTGTTTTAACTCTACATATTATTCAGCACCACATCCGTAGTTAAATGTTGGACTATCATGTGTCTTAAGGATCCATTGAATGTAAATTGAGGTACCCATAATGGTTTGAGTTGTCATACTCCCGAGTGGACATTTGATAGTAATTCTGAGATAGACTGGCAATGATTGAGGATGGTATTGATCATTTGTTTGTGGTATAGTGATATTGAGATCTTAGAGTACAATGGAGATCTTATAGTGATACTGGTGGTATAGAACTGATTACCTTTTAGTGTATGCATAAGGCACACTTTGTTTTTTATAGTTTCCTTGTCTTAGTCTCGGGTAAGAGACATGATATTGATTTATGCACATGTAGTGCGATTCGTAGTACTTTGGGTGGGTTCAAAGACATTGGAACTAAACAGATTTGACCGGGTCCTAACTTTTTCTTAAAAACCGGTTGAATCCTTCGGGGTTCAACGTTTTTCTTTAAAAACCCGAGGACCTCGGCATCCGTTTGGGACTAAATGACTCCGGTACCCCTTTCTTGTGCCTCAGTAGGCAGTATGAATTGGAGATTGACTTGAGATTGTTGAATATGATCTAATGATAGAGTTTGTCCACCTAGGTTACTTTCAAGGAATAGATGGTAGCAGTGTGAACCTACCATATGACCACTAGTTGATTTAGTAAATTCTCTTTACAATAGGAGGTCATGGAGAAAAGATCTTTTAAGTGAACAGATTATTTCACTAGTTATTGTGGATAAGATGACAGGTTTTAGGTTAGAATTATGAGAGTGAGACTCTCTAGGAATGATTTGATAACGGTGTTGTGTAGGCATTGTGGTTTAGTTATGGGAGTGATTATGGTTATTCCCTTTCGGTGAGTGATCTATTTACCTCCTAGGAACCTTGAGTAGCGTGCTAGGTGCACGGTATGGTAGATAGTTAGTCCTTGTTGTATCTCTAGAAGAGAGTGGAGTTAAGATTGGTTGTCTATAGGCCTAGGTGACAGGCTTAGTTATTTACAGGACGTTATATATATACACGTATACATGTGTTGTTTATATTTTCGTTTATATATGGTACTTACGATATTCGTAGTGTATTTGAGGTTGTTGATGAGATTATTTTGGGGTTTCTGTTTGGCGTGGGTGCCACATGAGGCAATTGACCGACCTAGAATAGATGCATGCACACGGGATGGTTAACGTTTTCTAGATGACTATGAGTGTGATATTTTGATATTATGGTGATCCCCCGAGGTTGTGCTCACCCCCACAACAGGTTGCAGGTTTGTAGGTGGATGCATCACAGCATGCTCGGCGGCGATGATACGGGTGATTTGGGACGATAGTTTTGTTCCTCCTTCCGTAGTCATACTTGTGTATTCTTCTATTCTCTTGGGAGTCAGGCTGTTGGCATATTCCCTTGTGTTGTATCTTCAGCCCATGTATTTATTATTTTGGGGTGCCATTGTATTTGTTCGGCACTACCATTGAGTTTTATGTATTCTTATTTGAGCTTGGTGGCTCAGTCGGTATTTGTTGTTTTGGGGTGCCTTTAAACCTTTTCGGCATTGCCATGTGGTTTTCTTTATATTTTCATTTGAGTATTTGGGGCTCTCTTGATTTTAGAGGGGTTGTGTAAAGGTATTGGTGTTTTTTCCACTACCTCGGCTCTAATAGGTTTCTGGAATGTTGGGCTACGTGCCATTGATTCTATTTCTGTTATTATGGGAAGGTTCTTTTGTTGTGTTGCTTTTGGGTTGTCCGGATGTTCCATTTACAAACGGAACTCTGCCAGATTTTCGTTAGAATTTATTACTGAGTTTCTATCACTCAGGTGACATGGGGTACCTTGCATTCATTCTTATTCCATGTATTTTCTTGTTATCGTTGATTCGGTTGGTCGTTTTCTATGACGTCGTACTTCGGGATTCGCTGATTCTCCTGATTGGAGTCTCAGGAATAACGGGGCGTGACACCAAATATTTGATATAAAATTTAAATCATTTATTTGCATTTGAAATGATTATTTTACCCTTGGTGAAAGAGGGCTACTTTAGCTTACTGTTTGGGTCAGAGTCGTCCGATGCCATTTTCAAAAATTCATATATCTCGTGTCAAGGCTTTGAATTCAGTTATATTTGTTTCTATGGTTCAACCTATGTCCAAATAGGTGGGGTAACCTTTGAAAGTACATTTTTACCCTTGAATAACCATTTTACCCTTGGGCGAACATGTGACCTTTGAGTGGTCGGTGTGATGGGTTATTCAATCAATTTCCTTTCCTTTTGTTGCTCAGCAACCTTTGTGACTTCCCTTAAGTTGAAGTGACTATTTTACCCCTGTGTTGGGTTTACGGATGTCGGTGGTAACATGTGAGGTGATTGATAGTATGAGTTAGTACTCATTTGAGGTTTTGGAGCTCGGCATGCTCGTGGCCTAGGAAGTGTGAGTGTTATGAATAAGAGTGTTGCTCCCGTGATTTGGTGATAGATGTTGTGTTGATTGTCAGTATGGGACTGACGGGTACGAGTCGTAGTGATCTATACTATGTGACTTGTATTGATTGTGTATCTCTATAAGTATATATATACGTGCATATATATATATAGGTGTGAGTTATTATATGTTGTTGTGATATAGTTTCACTATGTGTTAATTGCCCTATTTGGTGATGCATGGTAGGGGACTAGAGGGATGTGTGTTCGGGGTCTCGTATTGACGTGAATGTCATACGAGACATTTGACTGACCTAGGTTAGTTGCATGTACACGAGTTGGTTCACACTAGACTTTGACGGTCGTAGGATGTGACAGTTACAATTCCTTTCTCCTACAGGACTTCGTTGAGCTCACCCCGACGTTCTTTTGCCTGGTGTCCCAAACGCCAGTTTGCAGGAAAGGTTTCGGCTACGGATTGCTTGGGGTGCAAAGACACTTTTTTTTGTTTCCGAGTTACAGGATGGCTCGTGGCACTGATGCTGTTGCAGGATTTGGGACATTCGTATGTAGAGTTGTTCCTTTTATTTTTCCTTTACTTGTCACTTGTATTGGGACTGTTGTTATATCTCTTAGGAACTAGTATGTTGGCATATCTTTCCTTGTATTCTGTATCAGTGCGTTGTTGTATAGATGTATTCCTTTGGCACCTCAATGTGCCTTGTGTATTATTTAGTTTAGCTTCCGCTTGGTTTTTTATGGAATCATTGTGATTAATAATATTCCATTCGGTTTTATGGTTATTTAGGATCTTAATTGGTCGCTCATTTTATGGATCACGACCCGGATTCCTCGGACATCCCGGTTCGGGAGTCTTTAAAAATTTGGGGCGTGACAGTTTTATATTTTTTTTTTGGTGATACTCGATTGATTTTAGTTTCCACTTTTCTTACTTCATCGGTGAGTCATGCGTCATTATTTTTCAACAAATTTATTAGTTTTTTTATTTAATTATTTATCAAATTATTTTAATTTTTAACATGAATAGTGATTTATCTTTTTACTGCTTTTACTTTTTTTTCACCTAACTACTATATATAAATATGGGTATCATTAAAAGTATAATGAGTTTACTATTAAAATTGTTCTTGTATTCGATCATATTTTTTCCCACTGGATTTTTTCTGGCAAGGTTTTAACGAGGCAGTCGTAATGCAATACCATCTACATAAGCATACTGTACTTTTTCCCTTCGACAAGGTTTTTCCCACCAGATTTTCCTGGTAAGGTTTTAACAAGGCAGATATGATGTAACATTTTCATTTACACTAGAAGACTGTATTCTTTTTCCTTCATAATGGTTTCACCACTGGGTTTTCCTAACAAGGTTTTAATGAGACAAGTTTATCCTATGCAATATCATTTTATAGCTACACAAGAATTTGTACTCTTTTTCCTTCGACCAGATTTTTTTCCCACTGGGTTTTTTTTCAAGATTTTAACGAGTCATATTCTTTGTGTCGTGGACCCCAAGGGGGAGTGTTCTAAATGTATTATTACATATACGTGGGGTCCACCACTTGTAAGGGATAATTTCGTATGGGGCACCTGTAAATGAATGTGTATGGGCTTTCAAAGGAACCAACTCTTTTATAGCCTATAAATATAGGCTCTATGCATTCACTGCAAGGATTCAAGAATAGAAATAAAATGAACAGTTCCTCCTAATATCTTCATTCTTTGTTTATCACTTCCTACTACATACATGCTCTTATATATAGTTTTCCAAGAAGACACACTTTAAATACCATGCATTAAATATTTTTAAAAATATAGACATGCTCCTAAATACCTACGTTAAGAAAATTTACTACACTTGTTTTGTTTTTGACATTCTTAGTGATACATAAAATCCTATAACAATTCTTACTAAATAGAGGATATGTTATTTACTTTGAAAAGCAAAAGAGTTAAAATTTTTATTATTATTATTAATATTTTTGAAAGTTAAGCATTACTCGCACATTATGTCTCCACCGAGGCTTGACATTTGAGGATTAAGATTTTGTGCCGCTTGACCATTAAGTCTTTGGTAAGTTATATTTTATTTTCCAACCATATTATGAGAGATTTATTTGTCCAAACCAAGAAACAAATTCTAAAATAAACTTAAATATATCTCCATTGCATTTAGATTTAGGCATAAAAAAATAACCAAGACAATAAGAAAAAGTGCAAAGAACAATCCTTGGGTCCTGTTCGATGAGGAAGAATTTTTTCCTTTCCAATGATCTGGTCAAATATACCTTGGACGGTTGGCCAAAATTTTTTAATAAAAGAAGATAGACATAAAACCTATCAAAACAGGTTTTAGTCTCAATTTCTTTCAATAAAATTTTTTGCCCACATGTCCAAATTATATTGAACCACCTCAGTGACGAGAGTGATGTTCATCCTTATGGGGCAGGACACAAGTATTGTCCTTATGGAAATTACCCTTATCGGGTTTGGTGAAATTAGGGGAAAAAATGTGCACTTTCTGAAACTATTTTTACTTCAAAGTCAATTACGAAAGTAGCAAAACTCCCCCGAGTCTATTCAACAAAATTTAAGGGGAGTTCAATCTATTTACACTAAGGGCTTGTTTGGTAAGTGCTCTTACTTCCGGATTTGTGGTTTTGCTTCATAATTATTCACAATTTTCAGAGTAAAAATATGTTTAGGTGGATTTGTTTCAGCTTCCACAGTCCCAAAGCATAGCTTCCATTTTGGCCCATGTAACGAAATTATGGGCCCCACATATCTCAACATTAGTGTGATATTGTCCGCTTTAGGCCAGGCCCGCACAAATTTGCTTTTGGATTCTACCCAAAAGACCTCACACCAATTGAGATATGTATAGACTTTATATACCCATGATCCTCCCCACTTCTAACCCATATGGGACTTTGATCACATACATAGCAATCTTCCCATCGAACAAAGGACCACATCACTAATGGTCCGAGCCTCCCCTCAAATAATCATCCATCCATCTTAATACCCAGGAGGTAGGTACAACTCCTCCTGCCTCGCTTAACATCCCTTCAATGTGTAGGAAGGCACCGCCTTACGTGAAACACTTATGTATCGGCTATCCTGAGAGCGGATCCCATCGTGAGTTAATCTGAGGGCTCACCATACGTTCCACATTTCGAGGATTCTCCATATGGCTATTAGTTCACTCCCGCTAGTTGATACGACGCTAGCCCACCACATACGACTTGGCCATCCCCGGCCTCCGCCGCCACAGTTGGTCAATACAACGCTAGCCCACTCCGACTGGTTGATAGCACCAATCGCAACCTTGCTCTGATACCAATTGTAAGGAAATTATGCCCCCCACATATCTCAACATTGGTGTGATATTGTCCGCTTTGGGCCAGGCCCGCTCATATTGGCTTTTGGATTCTACCCAAAAGGCCTCACACCAATTGAGATATGTATATAGTTTATATACTCATGATCCTACCCACTTCTAACCCAAGTGGGACTTTGGTCGCATACTTAACAACCCATTTTGAAATTCCCAAATTTGGGACATTCAAATGCTTTCTCTACTGTAGCCCAAACCAACTAAGAGCAAAAATTAAAAGCAAAACCCAAAAGTTCAAACCAAAAATTCCAACCCATGCTATGAAGTCTGAAATCGTAGACACGTTAGGGCAAAACATATTTTCGACGCGAACAAATATGAGCTCAATTTAATAATATACGAGCAACATACTTATCCCCCAAACAAGTTTAAACCCTAGATTTTATGGCCACTCTAGTCTCTCACTCAAACCTCTTTCGCTTCTCTCCCTCCCTCGCTGTACAATCCCTCTCTCATGCGATTTCTCGATTATTCATCTGCTAAGGTCAGTTCTCTCCCTCTCTCCTAGGGTTTTGATACATGTTTTAGTTGATTCTATACAGAGTTTTTGTTTATATAAATCTCTTTATATGTTTATTTTTGCAAATATTTGTGTATCTTTGTATGTATAGATCTGTTTTTTATTTTATTATCTCTATGTATAGGTGTAGATACATGTGTAAATCTTTACGGGTGGAAATATATGTTTATATGTGCAGATATTTGTAGATCGGTCATTTTAATTAAATGTATATATGTATATGTGTGGATGCTTGTGTATACGTTTTCAGTTTTCCAGATATATGTGTAGAGATGCATAGATTGGTAGTTTTAATTTATTATAGATATGTATATTCATAGATACATGTATAAGTTTAGTTGTGAAAATATTTATATGTATGTGTAGATATGTATAGATATGTTGCTTTAATTTGTTATATATATATATATGATATATTTATATGTTTTTGTGTAGATATGTTCATCTGTGCTCCTAAATAATTTAAGTGCATCGAACTTTAGGGTTTTTGTTTTTAGTATTTTGAAAATTGACTTTTGTAACTTTGTAAATAGTTCGTTATCTTAATTTCACGAGTGTAACAATCTACCTATTGCATAGTTTTATTCTTTTTTTTTATGGTTCTTGATTAATTTTTGTTTCCAGTTTTATTACTTCATCAGTGAGTTATGCGTCATTATTTTACAACAAATTCATTAGTTTTTTTATTTAATTATTTATCAAATTATTTTAATTTTTAACATGAATAGTGATTTATCTTTTCACTGCTTTTATTTGTTTTTCACCTGACTACTATATATAAATATGGGTATCAATAAAAGTATAATGAATTTACTATTAAAATTGTTCCCGTATTCGACCAGATTTTTTCCTACTAGGTTTTTTTGGCAAGGTTTTAACGAGACAACCATAATGCAATACCATTTACATCAGCATACTATACTATTTTCCCTTCGACAAGGTTTTTCCCACCAGATTTTTCTGGCAAGGTTTTAACGAGACAGATATGATGCAACATTTTCAGCTACACCAGAAGACTGTACTCTTTTTCCTTCGTCATGGTTTCTCCACTGGATTTTCCTGACAAGGTTTAAATGAGACAGGTTTATCTTATGCAATATCATTTTACAGCTACACAAGAATTTTGTACTCTTTTTCCTTCAACCAGATTTTTTTCCACTTGTTTTTATTTGCAGGGTTTTGACGAGGCATATTCTTTGTGTCATGGACCCCAAGGGGGATTGTTATAAATGTATTATTACATATACGTGGTGTCCACCACTTGTAAGGGCTAATGTCGTATGGGGCACCTGTAAATGAATGTGTATGGGTTTTCAAAGGAACCAACTCTTTTATAGCCTATAAATATTGGCTCTATGCATGCACTGCAAGGATGCAAGTATAAAAATAAAATGAATAGTTCTCATAATGTCTTCATTCTCTATTTATACTCTTATATATTGTTTTCTATATAGTTTTAAAAGAAGACTTGCTTTAAATACCATGCATTAAATACTTTTAAAAATATAAACATACTCCTAATTACCTACATGAAGAAAATTTACTACAATTGTTTTGTTTTTGACATCCTTACTGATACATAAAATTTAGAGAATATGTTTTTCACTTTGAAAAGCAAAAGAGTTAAAAAAAATTATTATTGTTATTATTTTTTTTGAAAGTTAAGTATTACTACCTCATTATGCCTCCACAGAGGCTTGACATTTGAGGGTTAAGATTTGGTGTCGCTTGACCATTAAGTCTTTCGTAAGTTATATTTTATTTTCCAACCCTATTAAGAGAGAGAATTATTTGTCCAAACAAAGAAACAAATTCTAAAATAAAATTGAATATATCTCCATTACAATTAGATTTAGGCATAAAAAAATAACCAAGACAATAAGAAAAAGTCCAAAGAAAAATCCTTGGGTCTTGTCGGATGAGGACAAATTTTGTCCTTTCCAATGATATGGTCCAATAGACCTTAGACAGTTGGCCAAAAATTTTTAATAAAAGAAGATAGACATAAAATCTATAAAAACAGGTTTTTGAAATAAAGTTTTTTGCCCACGTGTCCAAATTATATTAAACCACCTCAGCGACGAGAGCGATGTTTGTATTTATGGGGTATAACACAAATATTGTCCTTGTGGAAATTATCCTCATCGGGTTTGGTGAAATTAGGGGGAAAAAATGCAATTTCCGAAACTATTTTTGTTTCAAAGTCAATTACGAAAGTAGCAAAAATCCCCCGAGTCGATTCAATCAAACTTTAAGGGGAGTTCAATCTATTTACATTAAGGGCTTGTTTGGTAATTGCTCTTACTTCCAGATTTGTGGTTTTTCTTCCTTACTATTCGCAATTTTCAGAGCAAAAATATGTTTAGGTGGATTTGTTTCAGCTTCCACGGCCCAAAGCACAACTTCCATTTTGGCCCATTTTGAAATTCCCAAATTTAGGACTTTCAAATGCTTTCTATATTGTAGCCCAAACCAAGTGAGAGCAAAAATTAAAAGCAAAACCCAAAAATTCAAACCAAAAATTCCAATTATTGCTTTAAAGTTTGAAATCGTAGACACGTTAGGGAAAAACATATTTCGGACGCAAAAAAAATATGAGCTCAATTTAATAATATACGAGCAACACACTTATCCCCTAAACAAGTTCAAACCCTATATTTTATGGCCTCTCTAGTCTCTCACTCAAACCTCTTTTGCCTTTCTTTCTCTCATTCGCTTTACAAACCCTATCTCATGGGATTTTCTCGATTATTCATCTGCCAAGGTCAGTTCTCTCCCTCTCTCCTAGGGTTTTTATACATGTCTTAGTTGATTCTATACAAATTTTTTATTTATATAAATCTCTTTATATGTTTATTTTTACAAATATTTATGTATCTTTGTATGTATAAATCTATTTTCTTATTTTCTTATTTTCTTATCGAAATGTATATATGTAGATACACTGTAACACCCTGTGTTATTTTCCTTTTTATTGAAATTATTTTCAATTTAATATCGGTTATGACATCACTTGTTCATAACGTCTTGTTTATTCTTGGTATTTTGCGTATAATGTTTTCGCGTTTACGTTTAAAGTCGACTGGAAGACTTTACGATTTCTCCTTGACAACTTCGTGGAAATTCTTCTTGTCGACTATGCGGGTTTTGTTTCAAGGTTTAACGTTTGGTGCTTCGACTGGGTGGCGACACGTTCTGTCGTTCGACGTTTAAGGGTTCCGATGGTTGGGCTCATATCTCGATGTACTTATTTCTGAGTATATTAGTAACTTGGCATCCCGTGGATTTTACGGGTTCGCGTGATCACACTTAGCGGTTGATTCGATATTTTTAGGGATTTATTGTATGTATATATATTCAATTCTAATTAAAATTATATATTTGGGTAATTATATATAATTATATGAAATTATATATATATATGATAAATATATGTATAGGTAGAGAGAGAAACGACTGATCAATTATTCTCTTCTCCATGCGACTTCTCCTTCACACACCACTATCTCAGTTTCTGCCTCTTCTCCATGACGAGCCAGCCTGGTCCTCCATCTCCACCATCTCGCAGCCGACTAGAGAGTGAGAGAGAGAGAACTGCCGAGGGTTGAGAGGTCGCGCATAACTAGACGTGCAAGGGGAGAGGGAGAGCGAGCACGATCGGTAGTGGTCATCGGTTGAGGAAGGCGATGACACGATAAGAGGGAGAGTAGGCACGACCAGTGGTGGACGTCACGAACAGGTAAAAGGCTTACGGAGCAGAGCCTAACTCCAGCCGAGCTGTTGCCGCGATTTGGTCAGTTCCCGAGCTCCGATGGATGCAAATTTTGGAGGTAGCTTCGTCTCATTTCTAGGTACGACATACTAAAATTTCATATTTTTTCATTGAACGGTTTATTGGAAAATTCTATTTTTAGATTTGAATTTTTGTTTGGGTTATTTTCGATTTGTTCAAATTTATTAACCTATTGCTAATGGGCTTCGTATATATTGTATAGGTCGTCGAGGCGGACGTTTTGGTATATTCAAAATTTTATTCAGACGACTTTGGTCGGTGGGCCACATATTGGGGCGCCGGTACTGTTCACGGTGGGCCCTACTTTGGGCTTGAACATGTTGGGATAGAATTGAGCACGTGTCTTTGATGACGAGTTGAGGTATTCGTTTTTGTTGCGGACGTGATGGTTTAATGTGTGGCGTGTGGTTTGAGGTGGGAAAAATATTCTTACTTTCGTATCATTTGTTATTCTAGTTCCCCTTATGATTTGTAGATTATTGCTTTAATGAAATTAAAAGCATGTTAAAGGGGATGAAATTGATATAATTGTGAATTATTGGTTTAATGAAATAAAAAGCAAGTTTGAAAGAATGAAATTGCATCCTTGTGATTTAAATGCTTTAATTGAGGTAAAAGCATGTGATATGAAAAAAAATGTTATCCTTGTACATTAAAGGACAACTTGATGATTTGAAATATGAATGGTGCATGAGAAAGCATCCTTGTTGATTATTGCTTTAATTAGATTTAAAAGCATGTTGAATGATTAAGAGCATTCGTGTTGGCATTTTGGGAATGTGGTTCATAAATATGATGTGATACACATTTGTGTTGGTGCATGGGTCATAGAGACATTATGCCTATGGTGTTCACCTTTTATATTGAGAATTCAATTGGTGTTGGTCTACGTCCGTTTGTGTAATTTTGCGTGAGTAGACTTGTTCTGGATTGTCGTAACAATTGGCCAGGGGGTGCTTCTTGCTCCTCTGAAAATAATCTTCCGAGAAACGTAGACGATAAGTGGAGGACTTGTCCAAATCCTATTCAACAACCGCGTCGTGTATGACGTCTTCCTTGTTAAAAGTGAAAAGAGAAAAAAATCACTTGGGAAGAACGGTACGATAAATCTACATTCATTCATGAGAAAAAGTGAAGTGTTAGAGAATGATCCGGTTGAATCTTAGAGTAAAGTGTGTGGTCGTGTGTGTACCACGGGTGGTGTTGAGTCACATTGCATTCATGTTGCATTTATGTGATTATATTTGACACGTAGATCATGAAAGTATGACATGTGGATTTTGAAGCAGGTTTATTATGTGATATTATTACCTGTGGATTGTGGAACATGTTGATTATGAATATTGTGAAATAAATTCATATTTTTATAAAATGCTCAACTAAAAATGGATAACGTGAAAATATGATTTACATGTAGTAAATATTAAAGTATAATAAAATGTAAATTCTTATACTTGTGATTATGTACTTTTACGCCGTGGGGGGCTTTAAGTATATTCATGTAGTGACCTCTTGGATAGTTGAGGTTAGCGATAGACTATAGAGTTTATTGTAAGTTGAGGACTTTGAGAAGGCGGGTGATAGTCTTTTGGTCTTGGTTGGTTGCGTAGTACTGACTAAATAGATGTTTCTTTTACACTTTGAGGAGCGTATCCTCTATCATACTTTTGAGGCTTTGAATTAGTTAGACGAGGTTATGATTGAGCCTATCTGGTGGTGTGGTAATGGTCTCTTGATTCTGTTCGTAATATAGAGAGTTGTATCAATTGTGAATTTGAGGTTTGAATGAATTGGAAAATGTATTGATTGAAACTAGTTAGTTTTGTGGTATCGGCCACTAGTTTTTCCTTTTTATGATCTTTAGAGGTCTAAGTGATTTTATTAAGTACTTGAGGTACTGTAGTTTTGCAACCTTGTTTCTCGTGCTTAGTTCATTCTCCTAAGCATTCCTTGTACTGTGTTTTTTACACTAGTATGTGATTTTGGACTTATATGTCATTCCTTGAGCCGTCAGTTACGGCGTGGCGTCGAACCTCTTCCTCGTGTTGTCATTTGATTTTATGGAGTTGGAAACGGATTGTTGTGTTCCGTGAGTCGAATGCATTGTTCTTAATTCATTGTCTTCTTGGACATTATAGGAATCCTTTGAGTTGTATTCACTTTTATCTGGTTGTCTTTAGGAAACGGCATTTTTCAAGTTTTGAAAACAAACTCATTCGTATTTAAAAAGGAAAAACCCATTTTTGCCTACCCCCATAGCCACGACATGTTTTTGTACTTTAAAAAGTGATCTTAGGATCTTCTTTAAAAATATTTTTAACTTCTAAAGGTCGGTGATGGCAAAAGACGGAGATCGGGAGCAAGACGGCCATTTTCACTGTATGAATTCTTAAAAGAAAAACCTATTTTTTATAATTCTCGAGATTCCGAGATTCCAAGGCTTCTTTCTCAAGACCTCGACCTGTAGAGTTTTGAAAGGTGTTTTCTTGTTTAACTTTTGCTTCCGATCATTTTTAGGTCTCGGGTATGAGGCTTGTTGTTTAGTGCACACACGTACTGTTGCCTTTCCTCTTCTTTTGGTTTCTTTGTCCGAGTGTTTTCCCTAAACACTTATTGTGTTCTTAACCTTGACATTGTTTTCTCGATTATCCGTTGGTTAGCATTGGGATCTCTTTTCTCTTGCATTGTTTCATGACCCTTAGGTGGTTGTTCATGAGAGTAGTGTTCATATACTCTCCGTGATTTGATCTGTTAGCTTTCCTTATTGATAGTGAGAGCGTTGGTGATTTATTGAGCATATTGGAGATAGTATTAAGAGATTCATATGGTGATATAATTGAGGTGATTCAGTCGTTGAGAGGTAGATCGCCTCTAGGAATGGGATGATGGTTCTTATATATATATATATATACATATATTGATGATGATTATGTTAATGTGCAAGACTGTGAGTGTTTTTCCTCATGTGTTTGAGGGGAGTCAGTTATGAGCATTCTTTGGTACTAGTTGTGGATTTTTCTTCCTTTGGATATTAGAGGTGAGTGTGATTCCCTCTGTTTGAATCCTCGGGTTAACATGGTGAATGCTTGGTGATTTCTTAGACTGTCCTTGGGTGTCGTGTACTTGGTGTACGTTGTGAGAGTAGTGTAGACTACTAGTGTTGGTACTTGGAGTGCGAGTCTTAGTGTACTTTGTGAGACTCATGTTGTGTACTTATATATATGTCTGTATATATATCCCTTATATACTTATGTTCGTTAGTATATGGGTGTGTGCCTTGTGATTTGGGATCGGGATTAGTTATGTGTTACATGTCTTGCTGAATGGTTTATCATTACCTACATAGTTAGAAGATGTGGTAGTTAGGATTTCATTTTTCCTACTGAGCTTATTTGCTCACAGAGTGTTTCATACCCCTGGTATTCCACGCCAGTTTGCAGGAAATGTTTTGGCTACGGTAGCATGCGGTGCGATAACACCTTTCGTTTGCTTTCCTCATTACAAGTTTTGAGAGTTGCGCAGGGTGATGCGGTTATGGTTGCAGTGCGACTGGATTTGGGGATGATAGTTATATAATGTATTCTTTATCTTTTAGTTTCTTTACCCATGTTATATGAGACTGTCATGTATTTCTATTAGGAGCCATTCTGGTCGCATTTCCCTATTGGTGTATTTTTATTTTCCTGTATTTATTATTTCAGGATATCGTTGTATCTCTCCGGCACTGCCATGTGTCTTTCTGTATTCTTATTCGAGGATTTGTGGCTCTATTAATTATAGAGGGTTGTGTAGGGGTAGCGGTGTTTTCTTTCCACTACCTCGGTCATAGTAGGATTAACGAATATTGGGTTGTGAGCCATTGTTGTTATCAAATTATTATTGGCAGGTTATTCTGTTGTGGTTGGGTTTCCAGGATGTTCCATTTATAAACGAAACTCTACCGATTTTTTGTTGGATTCCGCTGTTCTATTTCTATCATTTAATTGGGTATGAAATATACCACTTTTATCATTATTCCATACATTTCAATGGTTATTGATATCTTAGTTGGTCGCTCATTGTATGGATCATACCCCGGAGTCCTCGGATGTCGGCATGACATACACGTGTATATCTTTACAGGTGGAAATATATGTGTATATGTAACTCCCCGCATTTTCCTTTCTCTTTTCTGGAATTCTTTTCTAAGTGTTAACGTCTTATGATGTCACTTATTCATGACGTCTTATGTATTCTCGGTACGTGAAAATTTTTTACATTTGAGTTTCGGACTTAGCGGGACGACTTCGTGAACTTTCATTTCGGGCTTCGTGGTTTATTGTTCGTTGGCGACTACGTGGGTTCGTGCAACGTTTTCTCGTTGGAGCTTCGGTAATCGTATTGCATTCCCGAACGTGTTACCCTAGTTAACTGTAGACGTTCTGGGGTAGCACTTATGCAAATTTCTTATTATATTTTCATTTTATAATTAATGAAAATTATTGGAAACGATTTCGGGAAAGAAATGACCGAAGGGCAAATAAATATTTTCATATTTAGAGCACTTGGTGAAAAGTGTAGAGATTTGGCCGAAGTGTTGGGGTTGAATAATATGTTGGTAATTAGAGAGGATGACAAGGGGTAGAAGGATAATTAAGAGGCATGATGGCACTCTTGTAATTAATCCCAGGTTGAGAATAATTTGGTCATTTCCCACTTTCAAGTGGTGTCTCATTCCTAGCCATTGATCTCATTCTCCCATCTTTGTTCAAAACCCTTGGATCATAGGGCCTTGTTTAGTTGGCACTTAAATGCAAGAATGCATTATTGTTGGTCTTTCACTTGGGAAGACTTCTTGTTAACCCTTGGATGGTTAATTAATTTCCATTGCCTTATTCTAAACCCTTGTATGAGATGGTCTTGTTTGGCAAATTAATGGGTTTTGTGTGTGGTATTATAAGTCTTTCATGGCAAGACTTATTCCTAACCCTTAGATCCATTTCTTTTTCCCATATTGGTTATGGACCCTTGGATTGTGAGAGGTGTGAGTGAGAAATCTCTACACATGTGTGGGTATAGTTGTATTTCATTTGGGAAGACATAATCTCTTCCTCTCCATTTTCTCTCATTTTCTTCCTCTTGGTTTTTCTTCATTTAGAGATGGATTTGATCACCCTAAGTTAGGAGTTTGGTGTGGCCATCAACATGGAAGTTGTTCATGGTGTTCTTGTCTTTAGTTTGATCCAATCACTGGTAAGTTTTCTTCCTTCCTTGTGTGTTTTCCATTCAAACCCTAGTTAGGGTTTCTTGTTAGACCACTTAATGACTCTTGCTCTCCTCTTGTGTTAGAGTTTAGTTCACTGTTAGGAGGCTATGGTGAAGCTTTCTACCGGATTGCTCCTTTGATTTCGGTGTTGGGGAAGAGCTAGGGTTTCATAGGCCTTGCCTTGTGGTTGTGTTTTGCTCTTCAAGAGGTAAGGGAAAACTTCTTAACTAGCCCATTCTATGATTGTGTGGTTGTGAGTTTGATTCTAGGATTCCTAAACTTAGATAAAAATTTCTAAGTATATCCTTGAAATTGTGAAGTTAGGGTTGAGTATGTGTATGTAAGTTAACCCTTGTGTGTGAAGTGCATGATGATAATACTGATAGGATTATGATGCATGCTAGTGGGTGGTTGTTCTTGAGATTTCCAAGATTCATGTATGCTTGTATGCCTATAAATATGTATGTGGGTATTGTGGTGTATATGTGTAAGTGTAATTATACATAGGTGTATGTGGATGTAGCCTTGAAAGAAGATTAGGCTAGCTCCTTTGGTTAGTAACTTTGAGGCATGTGGGGAATTCATGTCATGTTTGAGATGTGAATTGTGATAAAATTTCTTGAATTAAACTAAGAACATGTTTAAATGAATGGAATTATTTTCCTTGTGAATTAAAGGACAACTTGATGAATTGGAACATTTCTTATGCATGAGAATGTATCCTTATGATTTAAATGCTTTAATTGAGATATAAGCATGTTAAATGAATGACAATATTATCCTTGTGTATTAAAGGACAACTTGATGAATTGGAGAATGAATGTTGCATGAAAATACATTCTTGTTGATTAGTGTTTTAAATGAAATGTAAAAGCATGTTGAATGGTGAAAAGCATTCATGTTGACATTTTGGGAATGTTGTTTATAAATATGATGAAACACATATTTATGTTGTTGCATGGCCCATTGAGACATATTGCATATGGGTTCATCTTTTGTAGAGAGAATTCAATTGGTGTGGTCTACGTTCGTTTGTGTATTGTGCGTGAGTAGACTTGTTTTGGATCGTCGTAACAATTGGCCAGGGGGTGTTTCTCACTCCTACGGAACTAATCTTCTGAGAAACTGAGACGGTAGGGGGAGGACTTGTCCAAATCCTATGTGTACGACCGCATTGTGTTTTACATCTTCCTTGTTAAAAGTGTAAGTGTCAAAAGCACTTGGGAAAAACGGTACGATAAATCTACCTTAATTCATGAACATGTATCCTTAAAAAGTGAATGGTTAGATAATGATCCTGTTAACCCTTGGAGTTAGGGTGTGTGTGGTCGCGTATGTACCATGAGCTGTGTGAGTCACATTTCATTTGAGTTGCTAATATGTGATTTATGTTTACATGTGGATAATGATATTATCTTATGTTGTTGAGGAGCATGTTTAATGTGGATTTTGAGATATATAATTCATATGTTGTTAAAATGCTCAAGTGAAATTGAAGAATGTGAAAATATGATTTGCATGCCTTGTTTAAAGTATAATGTGAGATAAATTGTTATACTTGTTGTTATGTGCTTATATACCTTAGCGGGGGTGATATGAGTTGGTTTAAGGACTTTCTTGTGATAAGTAAAGTTGGTTGTGGCTATTGAGTTAAATGTGAGTTAAAGCCTTGAGAAGGCGGTTGATGGTTTTGTGGAATAGTTAACGTTGGTGTAACAACGTGTCGTCAATCGTGTTATTGATGTTCTAATCATGATAGGCGGGGTTATGAGTAAACCTAGTCAATTGGGTATTTATAGCCCTATGACATTGTCAGAAACCTAAGTGAGGTGGTTTCGAATGTGAGATTGAGGTTGAAGGAATCGGAAGAGGTTCTTGGTTGAAACTAGTTGGTTCCATGGCAACGGCCACTAGGTTTCCTTTAGCGATCTTAAGGATTGGAATGTCATTGGAGATGTGATCATTCATGATTAAGTCGTTATAGAGTTTATGAGTTTGAATGTGGAGCGAAGTGTGGTTGGGTTAGAGTTAGTGCCTTATGTATAGTCACTTTCCCTTTCCTTTGAGTTGCTTTTGTACTCCGGTTCTTCATTCATTTGCTTCATTTGAGGGTCTACAAATACGCTTTGGTTTTTCCGTTAGTGTTTCGGTTTGTTTCCTCGAAAACGAATTTTTCATAAGACTTGCATTTGAGTCTATTCGATCTTTAAG
This sequence comes from Cornus suecica, assembly GCA_963922005.1. NCBI lineage: Eukaryota > Viridiplantae > Streptophyta > Magnoliopsida > Cornales > Cornaceae > Cornus > Cornus suecica. Next base: position 68,553,627 of record OY998242.1, read on the forward strand.
TTAAAAACCCATTTTTTCCTACCCCCATGATGATGACAAAACTTTGAGTTTTAAAAAGGTTTTAAAGTCATGCTATAAAAGATTTTTACCTTTGAAGTCAGCGGTGTCCAAAACAGAGACCGGGGACAAGACGGATAATTTTATAAGACTTTAAAGTAATGTTTTTGATCTAAAACTTATGTTTGGTGAAGATAATTTGGTGCATTGATCAAATTATGAGTTTATACACATAGGCAAAGGCGTGCGTGATTGTTTCGGTAATTTTCGAACCATTTGGAGTATTTTTGGGTCCGTGAGTCAACTGACGGAATTTCGTCAGTCGACTGACAAATAGCTAAAATATTTTTTGTCATGATCAGTTGACTGATGGGTATTAGTCAATCAACTGATGGTCCGTGTCAGTTTACTGTTTTTCCAAGGGTGTCCTAGTGTAGTCCCGTTTCAATGCTACTTTACTATTTTGGCTATATCTCGAACTACGGGTGTCGGATGGAGGTATTATTTATCTTTTTAGAAAAAGGACTTAAAGCTCTTGATGTTAGGATTTTGAATCACTTCATTCGAGTTATTTTTGAGGGTGTAATGGTCGTTTGAATGTGACGGTATGTTTTGAACTTTCGCACGTTGCAACGGTCGATTTTCAAAATGTTGTAGTTTCCTTCTCGCACCTTCGAATTTGGTTCCATTTATTCCTTTGACTTATTTTAAGTCCAAACCTTGTCTTTATACTTTGAAATTACTATTTTACCCCTGAAATGACCATTTTACCTTTGAGTGAATACGGGTGTTTAAATGGTCCGTTTAAGGTGCCGTTTGATTCGTTTAACTTCTATTTCGATCCCGAGTAAACTTGTAGACATCGTTTCAGTGTGAAATGATGTTTTTACCCTTGTGTGGGTGTTTGAACACTATAGGTCATTTATTTTCATTCCTTTCACTTTCGTTTTGGTTTCTGGCAACCTTTGTGAATTCCCATATATTGAAGTGACTGTTTTAACCTTGTGTTGGGTTTATGGATGTCGAGTAGTGACATGTGAAGTGATTGATAGTTTGAGTTGATACTAATTTGAGGTTTTGGAGCTCGGTATGCTCGTGATCTAGGAAGTGTGATTGTTATCATTTTTACAGTGTTATGAATAGAAGTGTTGCTTCCGTGATTGGTGTTTAGTGTTGTGTTGATTGTTAGTGTGGGACTGGCGGTTACGAGTCGTAGTGATTTATGAGGTGGTCTGTACTACGTGACTTGTATTGGTTGTATATCTCTCTCTATACATATATATGTCCATATATATATAGGTGTGCGCTTTTATATGTTGTTGTGCTATGGTTTCACTACGTGCTAGTTGCCCTATTTGTTGATGCATGGTAGGGGACTAAAGGGATGTGTTTCTGGGGTCTCGTATTGGCATGAGTGCCATATGGGATATTTGACTGACCTAGGGTAGATGCATGTACACGGGTTGGTTCGAACTCGACTTGGACGGTCGTAGGATATGACAGTTATGATTCATTTCTCCTACAGGGCTCATTGAGCTCACCCCGGTGTTAGTTTGTCCTGGTGGTCTACACCAGTTTGTAGGTAATGTTTCGGCTACGGACAACTTGGAGTGCAAGATGGCTTATGGCACGAATGTTGTTGCGGGATTTGGGATGTTCGTACGTAGAGTTGTTTCTTTTAGTTTCCTTTACATTTCCCTTGTATTGGGACTGCTTGTTGTACTTCTTGGGAGCCTGTCGGTTGGCTTATCCCTTCCTTGTATTTGGCATCGTTACATCGTTATAGAAATGTGTTCTTTCAGTGCCTCAATGTGTCTTGTGTATTACTTGGTTTAGCTTCCGCTTGGTTATGTATGGAATTATTGTTATTAATAATATTCCATTCGTTTTATGGTTATTTAGGATCTTAATTGGTCGCTCCTTGTATGGATCACACCCCGGATTCCTCGGATGTCCCGATTCGGCAGTATTTGGAATTTAGGGGTGTGACAATATATGTGCAGATATGTGTAGATCTGTTGTTTTAATTAAATATATATATATATATGTATGTATGTATGTATGTATATGCGTGGATGCATGTGTATATGTTTTTAGTTTTCCAGATATATGTGTAGAGATGCATGGATTGGTTCTTTTAATTTATTATAGATATTTTATATTCATAGATACATGTATAAGTTTAGTTGTGCAAATATTTGTATGTATGTGTAGATAAGTATAGATATGTATCTTTAATTTGTTATATATATATGTTTTTGTGTAGATATGTTCATCTATGCTCTTAAATAATTTAAGTGCATTGAATTTTAGGGTTTTAGTTTTTAGTATTTTGAAAATTGACTTTTGTAACTTTGTAAATAGTTTCGTTATCTTAATTTCACGAGTGTAACAATCTACCTATTGCATAGTGATGAGACCATAATATTTACATATTTTATCCCCAAATGTATATTTGTTAGTAGGTAAATTAATATTTAATTTAACATTTATGATAATATTTCTCATATATATGTTTTTATGTAAATATTGGTACAATATGATAAAAAGAAGAAAAAGAGAAAAGAAAATAAAGATGTAACCTACTATTCCAGTACATATCATTTAATCCCACCACACTTAATTCCTCCATTCTTACAAAGAAGAAAAGATATGAAAGATATGTAACACCCTGTGTTATTTTTCTTTTTAAATAAAATTCTTTTCGATTTATTTTCGGTTGTGACGTCACTTGTTCATGACGTCTTGGTTATTCTTAGTATTTCACGTGTAATTTTTTCGCATTTATGTTTCGGACTTGTTAGGTGTTCCGATATTTGGGTTTTATACTCCGGTGTATTTATATTGGTTTATATTATTTAATTGGCGTCCCGTGGAATTTTGGGTTCGTGTGAATTTCCTTTAGGAGTTTTTTAGAATAAGAGTTTATTAATGGTGAGCTTGTATTGGGATTTAAAAGCCATGTCACAATTATTTAATTTTGGTCCTATCCAAATGTCACATGGCCTTATTGAAGTGTAGTTACAAAATTGATTTCTCAAATTGGACCATCACCTCACATTATCTCAAAGGATATATACATAAATGTAGATATATACATATTTGTATTGTATCAGTTCTCTTTCACCCAACTCCTCATACCACCGACAGAAACATGATTCCTTCTTCCTCGCGAACCTGGCCACGCTTGGCCTTCTGCTCCACCAGCTCCTCATCGCCGGTGAAGAGAGAAAGAGGTCGGTTGGAGGGAGAAAGGAGCTGACGAGAGGGAGTGATCGGGAACAAAGGTGGTGCGACCTAGGCATGGCTGGGCGGCGACGGCAGACAACCAAGCCTGGGCGATGGCATGGCGGCATGGTGGTGGCAGTGGAAGGGTGGTCACAGGTAGCACTTGGGCTGGGCAGCCACGGGTGACGTGTGGCAGAGCGTATTCTAGCCGAAACATTGGCCTGAGGTTTTGGCATCTTGCTATTATCAGATAATGCTAATTTTTGGAGGGTAGCTTCGTCTCGATGCTGGGTACGACATATTAAAATTTCATATTTTTTTGTTGAGCGGTTTTTCGGGAATCGTATTTATAGGTACAAATTTTCGTTTAGGTTCTTTTAGATTTGTCCCAATTTATTAACCTATTGGGACAAATGAGCTTAATATATATTGATTAGGTCGTCGAGGCGGACATTTTGGTAAATTCGAAATAGTATTCGAGCGATTTTGGTTAGCGGGCTCCATATTTGGGCACCGACACTATTCACGATGGGCCATTTCGGAGCTATTTTATACGTAAATTTAGGTGGGAAAATTATTCTCACTTTCGTATCAATGATGTGCTTTGGGTGTGTAAACCCGTATTTATTTAAGTTTAGATATATATTAAATTGTGAATTTAAAATATCTATAATTGGGTTAGAAGCGAAGCAGGATTTAGAAATTAATTTGAGAAATTAAATAAATTATTTTCATGTGAAATTAAATTAATACCTATAGTAACCCCTTGAGAATTAAAATGGGTTAGAAAAATTTGTAAAATTTGGACGTGAACTTAGAACGCGATATTAGTTCCCCTTTCGATTGTGTTTATCAAAATTAAAACATGTTAAAGGATATGTGAACGCGAGGGACGTAAAAAATTAGACGTTGTGCTAGTTCCCCTTATGATATGTGGATTATTGTTTTAAGTGAATTAAAAAGTATGTTTAAAGGAATGAAATTGTTTCATTGTGATTTAAATGCTTTAATTGAAATAAAAGCATGTAAATAAAAATAAAATTAATATTCTCGTGGTTTATTGCTTTAGTGAATTAAAAGCATGTTGGAGAATATTTTTATAAATATAATGCATTACATATTTATGTTGAGAGAAGGTTTTTATTAAGGCCCTGTATGCATATTGAGTGCACTGTATCATGTTGAATACATGAGTGTTGGTCTATACGGGTTGTGTAACCATGTGTGGGTTTGACTAGTGTCAGATAGTCGAACGTTATCATAAATATGATGAAATACATATTTATGTTGGATTTGTGTCGGATTGTCGCAACAACTGGCCAGTGGGTGTTCCCAACCTCCGGATCTAGTATATCCGAGAATTGTGGTATAGGGTGGGTCGTCCCATTCTCAAAGTCGCGGGTCGTCTCATGCAACTAATATTCCTTGTTGAAAGTGAAAGAGAGAAAAATCACTTTATGAATAATTGGTGTTGCACTCTACATTCCTTCGTGAGCTAGGAGTGAATGGTAGAGATTCTAGATCCGTTGACCCTTAGAGTAGGGTGTGTGGTCGTGTGTGTACCACGGGTGGTGTTGAGTCACATTGCATTTGCGTAGCATTTATGTGATTTCATTTGACATGTATATCATTATATTATTACATGTGGATTTTTGGAGCAAGGTTATTATGTGATATTATTACATGTGGATTTTGGAGCATGTTGATTATGAATATTATGAAATAAATTCATATTTTATTAAAATGTTCAACTAAAAGTGGATAACGTGAAAGAACATGATTACATGCAATAATTATTAAAGTATAATGATATGTATATTCTTATACTTATGGTTATGTACTTTTATGCCCTTGGGGGGTTATGTATATTGGTGTAGTGACCTTTATGGATAGTTGAGGTTAGTGATGGACCATAGAGTCAATTTTAAGTTGAGGCCTTGAGAAGGCGGGTGATAGTCTTTTGGTCTTGGTTGGTTACATTGTACTGACCAAATTGATGTTTTTTTCCCACTTAGAGAGATGTATCATTTATCGTACTTTTGAGGTTTCGAGTTTGGTTAGACGAGGTTGTGATTGAACTTGTCTGGTTGGGTGACAATGATCTATTGATTCTGTTAGTAATCTAGAGAGTTGGTATCAACTGTGAATGTGAGGTTTGAATGGATCGAAAGAGGTATTGATTGAAAATAGTTAGTTCCGTGGTATTGGCCAATAGTTTTTCCTTCTCATGATATTAAGGGATCTAAGTGATTTTATTAAGTACTCGAGGTACTGTAGCTTTGCAGTCTCTTTTCTCGTGCTTAGTTCATTCTCCTAAGCATTCCTTGTACTATCCTTTGTATACTAGTGGATATGTTTTTAACTTGTATGTCACTCCTTGAGTAGTCGGTTAAGGCGTGGTACCGAACCTCTTCCTCGTGCTATCATTTGATTTTGTGGAGTTGGAAACAGATGGTTGTGTTCCGTGAGTCCTACGTATTGTTCTTCCTTCATTGTCCTCTTGGACATTATAGGAATCCTTGGAGTTGTAGTTACTCTTATCTGTTGGAAACGGAGTTTTTCAAGTTTTAAAAACAAACTCATTCGTATTTAAAAAGAAAATTCCGTTTTCGCTTACCCCCATAGCCAGGACAGGCGAATGACGGAGACCGGGGGCAAGATGATTATTTTCATTGTGTGAATTTTTAAAGAAAACCTATTTTATAGAAATTCTCAAGATTCTGAGATTCCGAGACTTCTTTCTCAAGATCTCGACCTGTAGAGTTTTGAAAAGTGTTTTCTTGTTTCACCTTTGCTTCCGATCATTTTTAAGTCTTGGGTTTAAGGTTTGTTGTTGTTCAGTGCACACTTATAGTGTTGTCTTTCCCTTCTTCTTGGTTGTTGATGTCACCACCTAGGTAATTTGAGTTGTTACATGTGTTAGGGGCATGGATGCCGAATGGATTGGTTTCTTTTGTCCGGGTATTTTTAACCTTGATATTGTTATCTTGGTTATCCGTTGGTTTAGCATTGGGACCTCTTTTCCCTTTCTTTGTTTCTTGACCCTTGTGTGGTTGTTCATGATAGTAGTGTCCATGTATTCTCCGTGTTTTGATTCGGTTAGCTTTCCTGATGCATAGTGAGAGTGTTGGTAAATTACTGATCATATTGGAGATAGTATTATGAGATTCATATGGTGATATGATTGAGGTGAAGTAGTCTTTGAGAGGTAGATTTCCTCTAGGAATGGGATGATGTTTCTTATATATATATATTGTATATATATATAGATGATGATTGTGTTAGTACGCAAGGACGTGAGTGTTTTTCCTCCTGTATTCTCGGGGAGTGGGTTATGAGCCTTCCTTGGTACTAGTTGTGGACTTTGATTCCTTTGGATATTAGAGGTGAGTGTGATTCCCTCTGTTTGGATCTTCTAGTTAGCGTTGTGACCGCTTGATGATTTGTTAGATTGGACATGGGTGTCGTGTACCTAGTGTACGTTTGTGAGAATAATGTAAAGTACTAGTGTTGGTACTTGGAGTACGAGTCTTAGTCGTACCTTATGGACTCATGTTGTGTACTTATATGTATATGTATATATATATCCCCGATATATACTTATTTATGGTAGTATATGAGTACGTGCCTTGTGTTTTCGTGGCAGGGATTTGTTGGGTTATGTATCTTGCTGGATGGTTTAGCATTACCTAAAGAGTCATAGAATGTGGTAGTTAGGATATCGTTTTTACCACTGAGCTTATTTGCTCATGGGGGTTTTTCATTGCCCCCTGGTATTCCCACGAACAACATGCAATGCAATGACAGCTTTCTTTTGTTTTCCTTGTTACAGGTTTTAGAGGTGCATTGGGTGATGTGGTTACAGTTGCAGTGCGATTGGTTTGGGAACGATAGTTATCTACTGTTTCCTTTATCATCTGGTTTCTTTACCCATTTTGTATGGGATTGTCATATATTTCTCTTGGGAGCTAGTCTGTTCGCATATCCCTATTGGTGTATCTTTTATTTTCCTGTGTTTATTATTGCAAGATGTCATTGTATCTCTTTGGCACTGCCATGTGTTTTTCTGTATTCTTATTCGAGCATTTGTTGCTCTGTTGATTATAGAGGGTTGTGTAGAGGTAGCGGTGCTTCTTTCCACTGCCTCAGCCCTAATAGGGTTGTTGAATGTTGGCCTATGAGCCATTGTTATTATCAGATTGTTATTGGCAGGTTATTTTGTTGTGGTTGTGTGTCCGGATGTTCCATTTACAAACAGAACTCTGCCGGATTTTCGTTAGATTCCACTATTGTATTCCTATCATTCATTTAGGTATGGAATATCCCACTTTTATCATTATTCCATACATTTTCATGGTTAATGATATCTTAGTTGGTCGCTCATTATAAGGATTACACCCCGGAGTTCTTTGATGTCCCAATTCGGGAGTCTTAGAATTTTAGGGGCTTGATAACTTGGTATCAGAGCATACTAGTGAGTTTCTATCATTCAGTAAAGTATGAAATATATTATTTTCCATAATTACTCCATGTATTTCCTTGTTATTGTTGAGTTTAGTGGTCGTTTGATTGACGTCACCCCTTGGAAATTTGCTGATTATCCGGGTTGGAGTTTCGGGAATTTTAGGGGCGTGACAAGATACATGTATATATGTGTGTCACAGTTGTGAGAAAGTTGGTTAAAAGAAATAATTGATCATGAATGGTTGATAAGAAAAAGGTTGCTGGAGAAAGTCGGTTTATATCGTGCAAGTCCAACCTTCAAGCATTCAACGAATCTTCATATCAGCAAGTCTCTCATTGCAAGCTCCATCCAAGACTTGCAAGTTGCAAAAAGTAGTTAGAAATATTTGTATAAATATGAGTGCACATTCAACTTAAAAAGGGGTCCTGGAGTTCCGGGTCCGGAGTTTGGAGAAAAGGAAGCAGAGCGGAGCAGTGGAGGATCTTCATCCGGGTTCTATTATTTTAATTTTATTGTCTTTTATTTCTTAGCATGTGTAGGTAATCCTCAACTAAGGTTGAGGAGGAATCCACCATTAATGAAATAAAATTTTGTTAATCTTTTATTAAGTTTTACGTTTATGGTTTTAATGTTTATGATTTTGGCTTCATAAATTTAATTGTTTTACATTCCTTTCACTATAAATATCATGTATTTATAGTATTTAAGAATCCCTATTACAATTAATCTAGCTTGGAATCGTAATGTTTAAAAGTAAAAATCTTTGATCTTATGTGATTCATTAAATTGCATACATAGGATGATTAGGCTTTAACACCTCAAAGTGAAGGAAAATCTATCTTTTGAAAATACCTTTCATTAGTGCCTTATTGTTAAATCCCGAGGAAGCAATAGATTGATTTCGACTTGCTACTCTAAATCTGAACATTGATAAAAGAATAATTAAAAGTTTATGGATTTGATGGTAGTGGAATCCGATACCTTAGTATTTTTTCCTATTAATCTCGTTTTCATTATTTGTATTCCGCTACTTCATGTTTAGTATAAAAATCCATTCAACAAACAAACTTTGAGAAACTAGGTTAGATTTAAATTAATTTAAGTTTAATTAGTTATCTTCCTAAAGCATTCTCTTGGTTTCGGCCTCGTTCTCATATAACCTATATTACAATTGATTTGTGCGCTTGCGAGTAAAATAAAAATCATTTTAAAATACACAACAAGTTTTTGACGCCATTGCCGGGGAATAGCAACAAGAAACTAATTGAATTTAAGTTGATTTATTTATTCTACTAGTTATTATTATTATTTTTAAAAAAAAGAGTGTTAAAAGACAAAATTTTTGTATTCTGTTAATATTGTAATACATATTGTTTCTGTATTTTTTTATTTATTTTTAATTATTATTTTTTTTTTACTCTTTTTCTTTTAGCGCTCTTTTACAGAAAACTAATTCACTGAAAGAAAAAAAAAAAACATTTGCTACTATTGTAGTAACTTAGGGTGCGTTTGGAAAAGGGTGTTTTCGTTTTTGTTCTTGTTTTTTTCTACTGTTCACGGGAACAAAAACGCGTTTGGGGAGCCTTTGATGGTTTTTGTTTTCGTGAACAGTAAAAAAACGTTTTCTCACTCTTAGTTCAAATTTTGAGAATACCAAAATGGTGTTTTTTTGTTTTCGGCACTATTTGTTCTTAGCAAAAAAAAATAATAATTATTGCAGATTCCCTAACCTCCATTTTCAACCTCCAAACCCTAATCTCCATCTTCAACCTCCAAATCCTAACCTTCAAAAATTTTTTTTTTCTTTTTTGTTCCCGAAAATATTTTAGACAAAATTTCCAGCCAAATGTGTTTTTGTTTCCGGATTATCCTTAGGACAAGAACAAAAATAATTTTTTGTTCTCAAGAGATAAAAAACAAAAACAAAAATACTAGTTTCCAAACGCACCCTTAGTGACTCCGTATTTTTCTTTCTTTCTTTTCCTAAAAAATGAAAAAAGGGAAAATTACAAATTTAATGATAAAATGGAATATAATTACAAATATAACGAGAGATAAATTTTATTTATAACAAATAACGAAAGTGTTCACTTATTTACAAATTAGAAAATTTTTGAATACTTAATTACAAAAATCACAAATATTTATTTTTAATGACTTAATTATCCTTAAGCTATTTTAAAGGACTATGAAATTGTATTTAATTTTAATTTAAATTACTTTTTATATTATTTGATCAAATAACTTTCAAAATGTATAATTCCCCGACTACGCTTAATGTAACTAGTGTTCATTCATATTCTTCTTCTTTCTTGTGCACAACTGCACTGTATGATTGTATCGGAACTATATCTACTGGTTGGACTTAATTGGAGATATACATCAAGGAAGCATATAAAGCTTTATGGGAAGGGCTTTTGCTACTTGAGAGAGAGTTGAGTCTGATGCGGAGAAACATGCCTTATCTGCCCAATAATGATATATATATATATATATATAGAAGTATATACATACATATATGTAGAGAGAGAGAGATGGATAGAGAGAGAGGATGAGGAAAAGGAGGAGAGCGCATGAGAAAGTATGAGATAGTAATTTAGTGCGTGTGCGCTGTTTGTAGGAATTAATTTTACCATCAAACTAAAAATATTGCAATGCTGATTTTTTTTTTTGCCTTATTTGCTCTTTATCTTCAAAAAAAAATTAAAAAAATATAAATAACTACTGCTACTCGCGGCCACTGCCCTTGCGCGCTCGCGCAAGGCACTGGGAAACCTTAAAACTAACTTTTTTTTTTATTTCCTTATGATATTGGACAGTTATTTTCTTCAAAGTTAAAAAAAAAATTATGTAACACCTAAAAAATAATTTTGACATGATGAAATGAAATTCGAACACCTTGAAAACAAATTTTGACATGTTGAAATGAAATTCGTACATCTTGAAAAATAATTTTGACATATTGAAATGAAATTCGATCACCTTGAAAAATAACTTTAACATGTTGGAATAAAATTCAGACACTGTGAAAAATAATTTTGACATGTTGAAATAAAATTCGAACACCATGAAAAATAATTTTGACATGTTGTGTCACGCCCCAAATTTCCAAGGACTCCCGAACCTGGACATTCGAGAAAACAGGATCGTGATCCATAAAATAAGCGACCAGGTAAGGTCCTAAACAACTATGAAATGAATGGAATATTATTAATGACAATAATTCCCATACAAAACCAAACAGAAGCTAAACCAAATGATACCCAAGGCACATTGAGGTGCTAAAAGAATACATCTATACAACGATGCACTAATACTAAATACACGGAAGGGTTAATCCAATAGACTGCTCCCAAGAGATACAACATCTACGGTCCTAATACAGGGAACAAGCAAATGAAACAAAAGGACCAACTCTATATATTAACGTCCCAAATCCTGCAACAGCATCAGTGCCACGAGCCATCCTGCACTCCAAATTGTCCATAGCCGAAACATTTCCTGCAAACTGGTGGTATAAACCACCAGGCATACCACTGTCGGGGTGAGCTCATTGATTCCCGTAGGAGAAAGGAATCGTAACTGTCACATCCTACGACCGTTCAAGTCGAGTGCGAACCAACCCATGTACATGCATCTACCCTAGGTCAGTCAAATATCCCACATGGCACTCACACCAATAGGAGACCCTGGAAATACATCCCCCTAGTCCCCTACCATGCATTAATAAATAGGACAACTAACACATAGTGAAACTATATCACAACAACATGTAATAACTCACACCCATATATATACACGTATATATATACATATAGAGATATACAACCAATACCAGATACGTAATACAGACCCCCTCATAGATCACTACGACTCGTACCCGTCAGTCCTACCCGGAAAATCAACATAACACTATCACCAAATCACAGGAGAAACACTCCTATTCATAACACTCTAGGAAGAATAACACTCACACTTCCTAGGGCACAAGCGTACCGAGCTCCAAAACATCAAATCAGTATCAACTCATACTATCAATCTCCTCACATGTCACTACCAACATCCGTAAACCCAACACAGGGTTAAAACAATCACATCAACCTAAGGGAAGTCACAATGGTTGCCCAACAACAAAAGGAAGTGAAATGGATTGAATAACCCATCACACCGACCACTAAAAGGTCACATGTTCGCCCAAGGGTAAAATGATCATTTCAAGGGTAATGGTGTACTTTTAAAGGTTACCCCACCTATTTGGACATAGGTTAAACCATAGAAACAAACGGAATCAAAGTCAAAGCCTTGACGCGAGAGATATGAATTTTTGAAAAAGGCATTGGACATCGCCGACCCAACTAGAAAGTTAAAGTAGCCCTCTTTCACTAAGGGTAAAATAGTCATTTCAAGTGAACATAAATGATTTAAAATTTTATATCAATTATTTGGACATAGGTCAGGCCCTGTAAACAAACGGGACCTCAATCAAAGCCACGAGATGAGAGATATGCATTTTTTAAAACGGTATTGGACAACGCCGATAAAAACGGAAAGCTGAAGTACCCCTCTTTCACCAAGGGTAAAACAGTCATTTCAAGTGTAAATAAATTATTTTAAATTTTATATACAAGTTTTATACCTAGTCCAAGCCATAGGAATAAACGAGACCTCAATCCGAGTTACGAGATGAGATAAATGAATTTTTGAAAATCAGGAAAAATCCACCCAAAGTTGACCCAGTCAACTAGCTAGTTCACCCAGTCAGCTGCCTAATGACCCAGTCGACTGGGTGAGACAGAGAGTTCCAAAATATGTACGGGAAATAGCTTGGTTGACCCATTCGATTGCCTAGAAGGGGCCAATCGACTGCCTAGATTAGAAAACCTCAAAAATGACTTCCAAACAGCTTCAAAGCCTTAGGAATCATGAGATAAAAGTCCTCAACTCATTTAGGATCTTTAAAAATGAGAAACTATCATTTAATCTCGGTTTAGTTTTATCAAAAATAATTTCTTGAAAATTCTTAAATTTAACCGTCTTGCCCCCGGTCTCCGTTTTGTATACCACCGACTATCAAAAGTCAAAATCTTTTGTTTCTTGATTTTAAAACCATTTCAAAATTCAAAGTTTCTGTCGGCTTCACGGGTAGGCGAAAACGGGTTTTTCACTTAAAGACCGAATAGACTCAAACACAAGTCTTATGACAAATCCATTTTCGGATAAACAAACCGAAACCAAAGGAAAAGCCAAAGCGAATTCGTAGACGCTTAATAGAGTAAAGAAATGACGAACCGAGGTAAAAAGGCAACTCAAATGGAAGGCAAGTGACCATATGCAAAGGCACTAACTCAAACCCAACCATACCTAGTTCGACATCCAAATCTCTAAACTCCATAACGATTTACTCAAAAATGTCCACAACTTCAATGACATTCCTATCCTTAAGATCGCATAAGGGAACCTAGTGGTCATTGCCACGGAACCAACTAGTTTCAAATCAAGAACCTCTTTCGATTCTTTCAAACCTCAATTTCACATCCGAAATCACATCACTTAGATTTCTAATAAGATCATATGATCATGACTACACAATTGACCCGGTTTACTCATAACCTAGTCTATCATAACCAAAACATCAAAATCACCATTGATGGCACGTTGCTACACCAGCGCTAACTTAGACCACAAAACTATAACCCACCTTCTCAAGGCTTCAACTCATAGTCAACTCAATAGCCACAACCGACTTTACTTCTCACAAGAATGTCTCTAAACCAATTCATATCACCCCCCCCCCCCCCCCAAGGTATATAAGCACATAAGCACAAGTATAAACAATTATCTCACATTATACTTCAAACAAGACATGCAATTCATATTTTCACATCCTTGAATTTCACTTGAGCATTTTAATAACAAATGAATTATATACATCAAAATTCACATTAAACATACTCTTCAATCACATAGTGTAATATCATAATACAAATGTCAACATAAATCACATATTAGCAATCTTAAATGCAATGTGACTCACACACCTCATGGTACTCACACTACCACACCACCCTACTCTAAGGGTCAATAGGATCATTCTCTAACACTTCACTTTTTCTCATGAATAAAGGTAGATTTATCGTACCGTTCTTCCCAAGTGCTTTTGACACTTACACTTTTAATAACGAAGACGTCAAACACGACGCGGTCGTGAACCTAGGATTTGGAATGAATGTTCCCCCTAGCGTCTGCGTTTCTCGGAAGATTAGTTCCATAGGAGCAAGAAACACCCCTGGCCAGTTGTTACGACGATCCAAAACAAGTCTACTCACGCACAATACACAAACGAACGTAGACCACACCAATTGAATTCTCTCTACAAAAGGTGAACCCATATGCAATATGTCTCAATGGGCCATGCAACAACATAAATATGTATTTCATTATATTTATAAATAACATTCCAAAAATGTCAACATGAATGTTTTTCACCATTCAACATGCTTTTACATTTCATTTAAAACACTAATCAACAAGAATGCATTTTCATGCAACATTCATGGTCCAAATCATCAAGTTATCCTTTAATACACAAAGATAACTTTACCTTCCATTTAACATGCTTTTATTCTCATTAAAGCAATTTAATCAACACATTAACTCATTTTCATACATAAGTTTAATGTACAATATAGAAATCTCCAAATTCACAAGAATGAGAAAACTAGAATAACGCTCTAAGTTCCACATTCCAACTCAATCAACAAAGTAGCTAACCTATATACATTATCAAGGCTACACTACCTATAATCAAAACCCTATATGTATACTTACTCTTATACATATATACATCAATACCATATATATACATATAGTAATACAAGCATACTTCCATCTCCAAAACTCATAACTCATCTAGCATACATCATATCTATCTCAAGTACAACATAATATGGATTATAGAACATTAATACATAAAACCCCAAAATCATATTTTTCAAGTATACACTTTTCAAAAATATATCTAGGTTTAGGATTCCTAGAATCAAACCCAAACTCACACAATCATAAGATGACTAGTTAGGAAGTTTTCCCCTACCTCTTGAAGAGCAAAGCCAATCACTAAGCAAGGCCAAGAACCCTAGCTCTTCCCCAACCGAAATCCAAGGAGCAAATCGGTGGAAAGCTTAACCATAGCCTCCTAACCATGAATCCAACTCCAACACAAGAAACAAGAATCATCAAGTTGTCTAACAAGAAACCCTAAATTAGGATTTGAAAGGGAAACACACAAGAAAGGAAGAACACTTACCAATCTTTGGCTCAAACCAAAGAGAAGAACACCATGAACATCTTCCATGTTGATGGCTATACCAAACTCCCAACTTAGGGTGATCAAATCAACCCCTAAGTGAAGAAGAAACAAGAGGGAGAAAGAGGAGAGGAAATGAGAAAGTCTTCTAAATGAAAGACAACCACACTCACACTTGTGTAGATATTTCCCACTCACCACTCTCACCATCCAATGGCCAATAATAAAGCTAGTAAGTGAAGACCTAATCCAAGGGCCACAAAATAGTCTTGCCATTGGAAGACTAAACACATCACTCACAATACCCATTAATTTGCCAAACAAGGTCTTATCATCCAAGGGCTTAGAATGAAGATGAGAATGAATAAATCATCCAATGGTTGATAAAAAGTCTTACCAAGTGAAAGACCAACAATAAAGGATTATTGGATTTAAGTGTCAACCAAATAAGACCCTATAATCCAAGGGTCCAAAACAAAGATGGGAGAATGAGATCAAGGGCTAGGAATGAGACACCACTTGAAATGGGGAAATGATCAAATTATTCTCAACTTAGGGTTAATTACAAGAGTGCCATCAAACCTCTTAATTACCCTTCTACCCCTTGACATCCTCTCTAATTACAAACATGTCATTCATACCCCAACACTTAACCAAATCTCTACACTTTTCAGTAAGTGCTCCAAATATGAAAATACTCATATACCCCTAGGTCATTTCTTTCCCAAAATCATTTCTAACTATTCCCATTATTTACAAAATGAAAATATAGCAAAAACTTCACATAAGTGTTAAACCAAACGTCTATAATAAACTAGGGTAACACTTTCGGGAACGCATCACGATTACCAAAGTTCCAACAAGAAAACGTTACACAAACCCAACTAGTTGTCAACGAACAATAAATCCCAAAGCCGGAAACAAACGTCCACAAAGTCATCCCGCTAAGTCCGAAACTCAAACGCGAAAAATCTACACGTACCGAGAATACACAAGACGTCATGAATAAGTGACGTCACAAAACGTTAACACTTGGAAAAGAATTCCAGAAAAGAGAAAGGAAAACGTGGGGCGTTACATGTTGAAATAAAATTAGAACACCGTGAAAAATAATTTTAGCATCTTGGAATGAAATTCAGACATCGTAAGAAATATTTTTGACTTGTTAGAATGAAATTCGGACATCGTAAAAATAATTTTGACATGTTGAAATAAAATTCGAATACCTTAAAAAATAATTTTGACATGATAGAATGAAATTCAGACACCTTGAAAATGAAATAATGGTTCATAAAAGTAGGAATAAAAAGATAGAAAGAATAATTGAAACTGACCTAATAGGTTGATCTTGATTTGTTGATTGAATAAACTCCTTGATAAAAGTTAAATTTAAGTTTTGGGTTATTATATGATGTGATGGAAAATGGATTAGGATTAAGATTAGGGCTAGGGTTTGGGTTTGGGTTTGGGATTGAGGTGATGAGAAGGGAGCAAGATGAATTGATAAAAAAATAAAAAATAAATGAGAATTGGTGGCTTGGAAAGAATGTGAGGATAATATCTATAAGATATTTTAGTAATATACTATTAATTAAGTAAGGGTATGTTGGTCTTAACAAATATTATAGTATTTGATTAGGTAAAATGGTATGTTATGGTAATTGAATAAAATTTGATAATATTTAAGGATATTATGGTCAACTTGTGTAATTTGAAAATAAATTTATGAAAAATTTAAAAAAATGACCTTTTTTGGAGCTTATATTAAAAAAATGACAACTTTCAAAAAATAATTTAAATAAAAGGTCACTTAATAAAACATAA
This sequence comes from Cornus suecica, assembly GCA_963922005.1. Lineage (NCBI taxonomy): Eukaryota > Viridiplantae > Streptophyta > Magnoliopsida > Cornales > Cornaceae > Cornus > Cornus suecica. The sequence continues at coordinate 68,570,447 of OY998242.1, forward strand.
TTACAAAATAATGAAACACACAATTTTGGTCTATAATGCCCTTTGACCCACTTTTATTTATTTCCCTAAATGTCTTTATCTTGTATTTTATTGAAACAACCCTAATAAATTAAAATTTCTAAATGAACATAACTACCCTTCCATAAAATATCATCTTAAACAAATCTTCTTCTCACAATCGTCATCTCCATTAAACAAATCTTCTTCTCACAATCGTCATCTCCATAAGTCTCCATCAACCAAATTAGCCAAGTTTTACTCTTCGTGTTTGATCTGCTTCTAATATGTTCAGTATTTCCTCCACATCTAGGACCGTACGATACATAATCTTAATTTTTTTTCTCATTTATCTTTGTTTATACAAGAATGAACTATTTGTTTTATATTAAAAAAAATATTTATTTGAAAAACAACAATTATGCACAATGACGTATTTTAGTTAAACTCATTTTATTAAAAACTATGATCAACAAAATGCCAATAAGTAGATTATCACGAAACTTGTAAAATCATGTATTATAAAACTTTTGTTTCATTACATAACATATTTGACACAAGATGTACAAACATTTACTCATATGATCAACCTTTTTGTTTCACTTAAACATTACAGAAAGTGTAGCGATGAATTTCTGATTTTCGAAATTTAGGATGTTGATTTTATTGTAAAAGTTTTATTTCAAAAGGGAAAACATTTGACGGAAGATATAAAAAAAATGTATTCATAAAGTAAATCTTTTGGCTACACTTAAAATTTAGCGAGAGTGTATTTGAGTGAGTCTGAAAAATTATTTTACATATAATATATAGGAAATATAAATACGATTACTTATTATGTTGTAGTTAGTTGATTTTTCCATATTTAATTGTCATATGTTAATTAATTAAAATTATTTTTGTTATATAGTACAAGAATGTTTGATAACCCTATTACTGAATTCATTTGTGCATGCCACTTTAGCGGCGAACTCGTATAATCCGGCGGAGAAATAACCTATCATGGTGGTAAGATAAATGGGGTCATGGTGAACACACACATGACATATGATGAGTTCTTGCATCAATTATCCACAAATTTTGAATTTGAAATGGACAACAAACAACTATTGCACAATAATAAGTATAACAAGTCAAAGTTGTTGCATCTGAACAATGGTGGGACGTTGTAGGCAATGTTTAGAATGAATGACGGTGTGAATGATATTTATGTCATTGATTTTTGTGGCGTTTCGGAGACAATCTCACCATCCCAGCTAATTAGTTCAAGGTATACAACTTGTGATATATATGCTTATCATGCATAAAAATTAATCTCATATTATTTTTAGATTTTTATATTTTTAAATTTGAATCATAAAGCCTCTATTAATGAAATCCATGAAGTATTAGTAAAAATTCCGAATAAAAGTTCATCTTTTTCAGGGGAAAGTTAATACTTGGATGATATAAATGACTATGGACGGGTGAGTATGATTTCTACGACCCTAGTTGAAAAATTAGAGGGGGTCGATCAGTTGTTTGAAAGTCCATAAGCTTTCAAACTTTCTGTCAATGAATTTGCTTTGAGGAATCACTTTGGAATTAAGTTTCTAAATTGTAGCCGGAGATATTACATTGGTCAGATGTCCTCCTCATGACAAAGCGTTAGGATAAATTTTACTCGAATCAAGCTGAATCCTTTAATGCATGGATCCATACTGAGCGTTCTTTGTCCATTATCCGATTTGTTTTGCAGCACTATAAACATTGCACCAACATCCTATTTAGAAAAAAAAAATGCAGATGGAAAAGTGGAAAATTCCAATTGTTTCATTAACAGAGAAGAAAATTCAAGAAAATATGCAGAAAGGAGTTGCATTTTCATGTTCAAGGTTTGGAAACTTGGCATGTTCACTTTTTAATGCCTATAATGTTATGTATAGGGTTATTATGGGTGAAGGTGCTTTATGCACATATAGGGAGTAGGAGTTGTCGGGTATTCCATGTCCTCATGCTTGCCGTGCAATTCGAGAATGCTCGGTTAATCTGTATGATTTTGTTGACTCATACTTGAGGATTGAAAAACAACGTCTCATATATGATATGACAATGACCCAATAGCTACAAATGATCTGCCACATCCATTTGAAATTCATGATAGCTTGCAAACTTCAGCCGAGAATGATGTTCATTCCTCCCTGTTGGCCTTAAGATTTTAATCTAAGGGTAATTCCGTAATTTTGATGATAACAAATCGTTAATGATGTATTTGTACTTAATGACTACAATGAATATTTTTCCAAGCTTGTAAAACCATGAAAATCATATTATGGATCACGCGGACAAAAAGATCATGGTTTTACCATTTAAAGAGAACGAACAAGAATATCAAATGCAAAAAGATTGAAGTTCAAAGATGATCAAGAACAAAGAGGTTGAAGCTTAAAGTTAATCATTTCAAAGAGGATCAACCACTACTTGAAGATTGGGTAGATAGGTTGGTGAGTGCTTAGATTTTAACTATCAAAGTAATTATTTGAATTATTTTGATGCTCTAGAAATCTAAAATCATTATGCATAAAACTATTTTTTTAAGAACAAATAAATACCAAATTAATGAATTTGGGTTTGAAAATCAGCATACAAAGTTTTGCAAAATAATACATAATACTTAGAAACTCAGCTTACCCTATTTGCAAGTTTAGCTCACCCCATTCCCATAGTTTGTGATATGCTTTACAAACAGCTATTTTGAAATGAAAAATTCATCTTACCCCATTCTAGAATTTAGCTCACCCTATTCTCATTATTTGTATTGAATTTGCTTCATCTTTTTCAAACGGCTCTATGAGACTTTTTGACATATTTTATGCCAAAAGGGACAAAAGTGTTTCCTATATAAAGACTTAAAACTCTCTTTACAAATTACCTCTTGCAATCTCAATAATACACTTTCGTATAAATTTTTGTATCATCATTCACATATTTTCAAGTTTAGAGCTTCCAATTTGTTTCAAATTCTTACTCTAGTCTTGTGAGCAAGAGAGCTACATTTGTCCAAAACAATCTTTGAGATATTTTTTATTGTACAAGATTATTGTATTAAAAGGGTTGGTGTGACCCAATTTTAGGCTAAGAGAGGGTGTTCTCTTAGTAAGAAGAAGTGGTGTGCTTCTTGTAAATGTTTGTTTTTCACTCGTAAGGAGGAGTGATAGGACAAGTGGTGTGCTTCTTGTGAAGGTTTGCTATCCACCCGTAAGGAGAAGCCACAGTGGATTTGAGAAGACTCGAGAGAACCTTGAGCCAAGGACGTAGGAATCATGGGGATTCTGAACCTTGCTAAAATTGCGTGTCAATGTATTTATATTCTCTCCCTACTCTTATTTGATTTATATTGCTTTTTTTTTTTAGATTATATCATCTAGCATTGCAATCATATTTATCAAAATATCAAATCGAATTATATTCCATTGTTTAAGCTGAGACTCTATTTACCCCCCTCTAGAGTCATTTATTGGGCAACAATTGGTATCAGAGCAAGGCTCTAATTTAAAGGCTTAATCACCATAGAGAAAAGATCATGGCAAATAATGGTGTTACACACATAGAGGGTCAATCTAACAATAGACCCCCTTAGTTTGATGGTTCAAACTATAGTTATTGGAAAACTAGAATAATTGATTTTCTTCAAGCTATTGATTATCAAATATGGCAAGTCATTGAAAATGGACCATTTATTCCTATGAAAGAAATCGATGGCAAAAAGGTACCTAAGGAAGCAAAAGAGTGGGATGCGGATGAGCGTAGACTCATGTCTATTAATGCTAAGGCCAAAGTGAATTTAAATTATGCAATTAGTCCAAATGAATTCAATAGGATATCCACTTACACAACCGCCAAAGAAATTTGGGATGAATTACAAATAACATATGAAGGAATCTCACAATTTCGTGAGTCAAAATTTGATTTACTTATGCATTAACATGAGTTATTTCTCATGAAAGAAAATGAAAGCATTAATGGTATGTTTTCTCAATTCACAAATATCTTGAATGGTTTGAAACATCTTGGTAGAACTATGTCTAACTCGGATATTGCAAGAAAAGTTCTTAGAAGTCTTCCAGCCAAATGGGATGCGAAAATTACGGCCATCAAGGAGTCTTATGACCTTACTAAACTCAACATTGATGAGCTACATGGTTCACTTCTCACATGGGAAATGACTCTCAAATCTCGTGAAGAAGAATCCAAACCAAGAAAGGGACTAGCTCTTCAAGCCGCCTTCAAAGAAGCATTGATGGAGACCGATGATCCCAAAAATGATGATGAAGAAATAACTCTCAACACCCAAAATTTCAAGAAATATCTTCAAAGAAAAAAATTTCAAAGAAGGAATCCTATGAGAAAGGGAGAACCATCTAATGAAGCTAGCAAAAGAGACACACCCACATGCTTTCATTGTGGAAACGTGGGTCACTTCAAAGCCGATTGTCTCAAGCTCAAAAGCGAAAAAGAAAAGAAGAAAAATAAAAGAGCTATGAAAGCTACATGGGAGGATGATGAATCCGACATCTCAAATAGCGACAATGAAGTGAAAGAAATGACAAATCTTTTTCTCATGGCTTTCGATCACGAGGTATGTGATGACTCTCCTAATGATTCTTTACCTTCTTATGATGATGTTGTAGATTCATATAATGAATTACAATAAGATTTTAAAGAAATTCATGATGAATTGAGAAAAATTATTTTAAAATGTAATTCTCTCAAAAAAGAAAACAAATCTTTGTCACTTGAGCTTTCTAAATCTAAAGAATAAATCATCTCTCTAAAAGAACAAAAAGAAAACACTACTCCTTCAAATGATCTTGTTAGTGAAAATGTTTTACTTAAAAAAACCATTGATGATCAAACAAATATATTAGCCAAATTTACAAAAGGAAAGGAAAACTTGGCTATTATGCTTGGAAGTCAAAGAAGTTCTTTTTTCAAAGAAGGATTAGGTTATGATCCTTATCAAAAGGATGCTTGTTTATTAAGGAAAAGAAATCCTTTACATGAAACTTTCATTAAAAATTCTTTGACTTATTTAAGATGCAATTATTGTAAGAGAAGTGGATATAGAATATTTGAATGTACTAAAAGGAAGAAAAATAACATTACAACAATTTGGGTTATCAAAGGCATTTATGTTAAAATTTCTAACCACAAAGGACCCAAGGATATATGGGTACCAAAATTAGTTACCTAATCATTTTTGTAGGTATGTTTGAGTCCTCCTCTTCTAAGGACAAATGGTTTCTTTATAGTGGATGTTCAAAACACATGACGGGAGATAAATCAAAATTTCTTTCTCTCAAGCCTTATGATGGAGGAAATGTGACATTTGGGGATAACTCTAAAGGCAAAATTGATTGGCATTGGAGCAATTGGTATTTCTTCATCTCACTCTATTGATAATGTGTTTCTTGATGATGGATTAAAACATAACTTGTTTAGTATTAGTCAACTTTCTGATAAAGGTTTTAATGTTATCTTTAAATCTAACCAATGCATAGTTGAACATGATAACAAATAAGTATTTGTTGCTAATAGAAATAAAAATTTATATACATTGCTTTTATGTGAATTACATGACCAAGATGTAAAATGTTTTGTTTCTTCAAATGAAAATAGTTGGTTATGGCATAGAAGACCTGGACATGGTAGTATGGATTTATTGTCTAAATTGTCTAGAAAATACTTAGTCAAATGTCTCCCAAAGACTAAGTATATTAAAGACAAAATTTGTAGCTCTTGTCAATTAGGGAAACAAGTTATGACATCATTTAAAAGCAAAAAGAGCATTACTACCACAAGACCACTTGAATTAATTCATATGGACTTGTTTGGACTGGAAAGGGTTGTTAGTATAAGTTGTAAACTTTATGCATTTGTCATTGTTGATGATTTATCTAGATTCACTTGGGTCTTTTTTCTTACACATAAAAATGATGTTCACTCTATCTTTTCTAAATTTTGTAGAAAAGTTCAAAATGAAAAAGAATATAAGGTTAAAACCATTAGAAGTGATAGAGGAAGGGAATTTGAAAATCAAGACTTAAAGAGATTTTGTGATGACAATGGTTATGATCATAATCTCTCGGCCTTAGAACTCCTCAACAAAATGGAGTTGTTGAAAGAAAGAATAGATCTCTCCAAGAAATGGCTAGAACTATGCTAAATGAGCATAGCTTGCCTACATATTTTTGGACCGAAGCTATCAACACCGCATGTTATGTCATTAATAGGGTAATTATTAGAAAGACCATTGACAAAACTCCATATGAACTTTGGTATGAAAGAAAACCCAACATTGGGTATTTCAAGGTTTTTGGTTGTAAATGTTTTGTCCTAAATGATAAGTTCAATCTTGGTAAATTTGATGCTAAGTCAAATGAAGGGATTTTCATTGGTTATTCATCTAGGACTAAATCATATAGAGTGTACAATAGAAAAATTCAAGCGGTAGTTGAATCTATCCATGTAACATTTGATGAATCACCACTACCTTCACCTAGACCAAACCAAAGTGATGACGAGTTCAACGACATTGGACAAGGTGTCAATGAACTCAATATGAATGGAAAGTCAAATGATCCTTCACCAAACTTATCCCAAGATGGCAAGTCCTCCAATGAACCCCCTTTTGAGGAGTTACATGATGCTCTTCCTAAGAGTTGGAAATATGTAAGGAATCATCCTATTGACCAAATTATTGGAGATCCTTCCAAGGAAGTTAGCACACGTTCTCAAGTTAACAATGTGTGTAATTACTTGGCATTCGTATCTCAATTTGAGCCTAAGAACATACAAGAGTCCGAAAACAATGAAGCATGGATTCTTGCTATGCAAGAAGAATTGAATCAATTTGAAAGAAATCAAGTGTGGGAATTAGTTCCAAGACTGAATGACAAAACCATTATAGGAACTAAATGGGTGTTCCAGAATAAAAAGGATGAATCAGGAATCATTGTTAGAAACAAGGCAAGACTTGTTGCCAAGGGTTATAATCAAGAAGAAGGAATTGATTATGAGGAAACCTTTGCCCCCATTGCAAGGTTAGAAGCGATTATAATGTAACTTGCATTTGCATCTCACATGAATTTTAAATTATTTCAAATGAATGTTAAAAGTGCATTTTTAAATGGTTTTATTGAAGAGAAAGTCTATGTAGAACAACCCCCGGGATTTGAAATTTTCACTTTTCCCAATCATGTCTTTAAGCTATCAAAAGCCTTATATGGCTTAAAGCAAGTTCCAAGAGCTTGGTACGAAAGACTTAGTGGTTTTCTACTTGACAATGGATTCAAATATGGTAAAATAAATAACGCTATCTTTACTAAATCCATTAATAGTGAATTGTTAATTGTTCAAATATACGTAGATGATATTATATTTGGATTAACTAATGATACACTATGTGACGAGTTTGCTTCTATCATGCAAAACGAGTTTGAAATGAGCATGATGGGAGAACTCAACCTCTTCTTAGGGTTGCAAATCAAACAAACACTTGATGACATTTTCATTTGCCAATCCAAGTATATCAAAGATTTGCTAAAGAAATTTGGTTTGGAGGGAGCCAAACATGCCAAAACTCCTATGAGTTCTTCCTTGAAACTTGATAAGGATGAAAATGACATTGATTTTGATGTTAAGAAATATAGAAGAGTAATTGGTAGTCTTTTGTATTTAACGGCAAGTAGGCCGGACATTATATTTAATGTTTACTTATGTGCTCGTTTTCAATCATGCCCTAAAGAATCTCATTTTATTGCGGTTAAAAGAATCTTTAAATATTTGAGTGACATAATTGATCTTGGCTTATGGTACTCACGTCACACATCATTTGAATTAATTAGCTATTCGGATACCGATTTTGCCAGATGCAAGGTTGATAGGAAAAGCACTAGTGGCACTTGTCATTTCTTAGGACACTCATTTGTATCGTGGTCATGTAAGAAAAAAAATTTCGTGGCTTTGTCAACGGCGGAAGTCGAATATGTAACTGCCGGTAATAGTTGTGCTCAAATGCTATATATTAAGCAACAACTTGAGGATTTTGGGCTTACCTATGATCATATTCCGATTAAGTGTGACAATACGAGTGCAATTTGTATCTCAAAGAATCCTATACAACACTCTTAGACTAAACACATCGAAATTCGGTACCATTTTCTTCGAGACCGTGTTTCTAAAGGTGACATCGAACTTGTTTTTGTCAAAACAGAAGATCAACTTGTGGATATTTTACAAAACACCTTCAAGATGATTAATTTTGTTCAATCCGAAGAGAACTCGGCATGACACGTGAAATTGAGGTAATCTAAATTATTATTTAAAAAATATATATATATCTATATAGTTTTATATATATATTTTTGTGTCTTTTTACATATCTTCATTTACAAAAAATAAAAAAAAATCCAGTTAACTGAATTCCACTCAGCCAAGCTAAGTTTTTATGTCCAAAGCTAGGAAGCTACTGACTTTTCCTTCTCAACCGTATCTTGCTTCAGCTTCAGCCGAATGAGAAGCATTTTTAATGGGCTTTTTACAGTTACCTCCCCTATGGTTTGGGCTTTTATCAGGAACCTCCCCTCAGGTTTGGGATTTATCCAAGACCTCCCCTATTTTTCAAACCTTTTCTCACAGACACCCCATTTTAACAGTCAAACCTGGTCAATGACGGAAATTGATGATGTCAGCAGCATATATTTGAAATATCCCTAAATTACCCTTCAGTGTGTTAAATGACTAACGTGTCCTTGAGTGGTGGTTGTGAATTGTCGAAAATACCCTTCTTTTCCCAATGTAGCCGTTAGGCCCTGTTTGGTTCCATAGACCTATATATATGTATATATGTGTATACATACATAACCAGGTTATCAATATAGCCGTTAGGCTCTGTTTGGTTTCATCAATTATCTCTATATTGTGCTGCTAATGCTTGATTGAAGTTGTTACAGAGTCAAAATGTCTGGAAATTCAAGATCCAGATATGTAGGTCCGTGTGATTTAAGGTTCAAAGAAGTGTTCTGCCATTGTGAAAGGGACAAGATAGCTGCTGTAAAAATTACAAGGTCTAATACACACAATAATAAGGGTAAATTGTATTATGTATGTGCTATTAATGATTGTAGGTATTGGGATTGGTGCATTCCAATCAATGAAGGAGATGATGAACTTCATTCTGCAAGAAGAGAAGATGATGGAGTTGCTGAGATGATGATGGATCACATTACTGATTTAAGGTCTGACATTTATGATTTGAAGAAAAAATTGCAGAAGCTTGAGAAAGAAAAGGGGTCCATGAATGTCTTGTTTGTTGTTGTGTTTGTAATTGTGTCATGTATCTTAGTATATAGGGCATGATTTTGTATCAAATAATCTGTAATTCTGTAATGCAAACATGTAATGTAGAGCTGGAATGTTTTATGTAATGAAAGTTCATGGGTTTTGCCTTAAAACATTCAAACAAGACCATAAATTGCACTGCCCCTCACTGCATTTTACATCAGCCTCAAACCAAGCATTCAACTTCATATAAAAACACAAGCATTCATGGACATATAACCATGCATTGTACATCAGTCTCAAAACATGAACTATTTCTGCAAAAACTCAATACAGCAAATACTCAAACTCAAGCAATCTGCAAAAACTCAAACACAAGTAATATTCAATACACCAAGTAGTCTGCAAAAAAACATTCATATCACTGCCCCTCACTGGGTTTCAGAAAAGGAAAATATTTTGAATTACATCATATCATCAGTTTAGTGATATTCTATTGTCAAAATATGGCCAGTTCAAAAGACCTATACAAAAAACATCCAAACCAATTCAAAAAGGCTTCAATACTTATTAGAACCTTCCCCTGCCCCTCACTGGCTTAATTTTTTTAATTCTTGTAGCAGGCTCAGTTTCATTTCTAACTTTCCTTCCAAATGGCTGCATTCCAGTTTCAAATTCATTGTTTGATGGCCTTGCAACTGGTTGACTTGAGCTTCCAAAACCAGGTTCAACTTGAGTGGTGGATGGCCTTGCAACAGGTTGACTTGAGCTTCCACTTCCAGTCTCAAAAGCATGTGAATTACTAGTGTTGGGGTCCTGAAATTGAAAATTGAGATTTAGGATTAATTAAACATTCAAAATAGTGTAGAAAACTAGAATTCTGGAGAAAACTAGACTTCTGAAAATAAAGTAGAAAGCTGATAATATTATCAGAAGACTGATAAATATGTAAAGAGTAGAAAGCTGATAATATTATCAGAAGACTGATAAAGAGAAAATTATACATATATATACATATGTACACACAAATCAAACATATATATACACAAATCAGACATATATATACATAAATCAGACATATATTGAAACTATAAAACCCCTAAATCGAGATCAACAGAATGCAAAACCCTAACCTCCTTTTCAGTTCTTGCAGATTAGACACAAAGCCTTGCCTCCATGTAAGGAGCCCTTGCAATACAACTGATTCTGCTCCGATTCACCAAGCAAACACACACAAATCAATGATAGAATTTTGGGGGAATAAAACCCCTAAAACAATGCAACCAACCCGTGGATTTTTTAGAGAGGGATGAAATGGTATAGGTAGGAGAGGCTGTCAGAAATGAAAGAACAGTTTCCCTCCAAAAGCAACATCAATTCATCAGTTTAATACATGAGGGTATAACCGTCATTTTCCTTGCTCCGTTACTCTCATTAACGACAAGTTAGTGCCAGGGGGTGTCTGTGAGAAAAGGTTTGAAAAATAGGGGAGGTCTCTGATAAATCCCAAACCTGAGGGGAGGTCCCTGATAAAAGCCCAAACCATAGGGGAGCTAACTGTAAAAAGCCCTTTTTTAATTAAAAAATAATAATAAACTAAAAAGGGGCAAGTAATCCTAGGTTCTATGTTACGCTCTCTATTCTCTCGTACATCTTCCTACCTCTTCAATCAATCTCACAGACCACCATCACCATTTCAACCCACCATCATCTTCACTTCGCACCACCGCTACAACACCGCAACTCGCGACCACCAACGCCTCATCCGTCCTTTGCGCATCACCACCAGCTTCATTTTTCGCTCCTCAATCTCGCTCTAAGTGTGCGTAGACCTCCACAGAGCATCTCCCACAGCGCCACCGAACCACCACCAGCCACAGTACCGCCACCACTGTGCAATACCCAGCCCCTCGCCCTCCACTCCATTCTCTGCACCACCGCCGCGCAGGACACACCCAGCCACATCACCGCCGCTCCATCTCGATAACCTGTCTTTCTCTCTCTCTGAACTCAGCTCGCCCGACCACCAGTACCTACCCATCACCACTGCTCGGTCTCTGCAAACCCATTTGCGTACCAGGTCTGTTTCAATTTTATCCCAATTATTTCAATTTTCACTTCTCAGTTTGCAAATTCTGAAATTAGGAGCGTCGAAAACCTTGGGATTTCAATTTTTCCACCTTCTGTATTTCTAAATTTTTTAGCTTTGGGATTAATATTTCTGAAATTGTTTGAAAACTTGGGAGCAAAATTTTGGGCTTGAAAAATGGCGAATTTTGCAAAAATTTGGAACTGTCAGATTTCTTTGTGGAAAATTTCTCAGAAAACGCCCCCCCCAAACTCGAGCCCAGACCTCTCACCCCCAGTGTGTGAGTCTTATCCCAAGCAGCCCCAGCTCCGGTTCCAATCCCGAAACCCAAAGTATGGATCCTCTATTGCCCACTCCTCTCTGCCATCCTCAACCATCTCAAGCGACCGCTTCCGCCCACTCCAAGCTCAAAGCTCTCTGTATCTCTCTAATAGGTTTTCACCACTGCATAAGGGGTTTGAATTTCGGGAACTTAATTCTAATTGAGAATTTGGATTATATTGGTCTTTTAATTAGTGTGTTCACATTATTGCAGATTTTTCATTTAAATTTTCATTTATGTCATTGCTAAAACTCAGTAGTTTGATGAAAATTGGGGATTTTTGCTGGAATATGTGTTGATTGGGATCTTTCGAAGAATTGAATTGAAAAGATGATACTTTTTCTGAAACTAGGCATTGCTTTTTCACTGTTATTTAAAGTTTAGGGACTTTAAAATCTGTTTTCTCGAAAGTTAGGAATTTTGTTTTTGAAAAACAAATTCTGGACATTATCCTTGAAATTTTGAATTATTTGTGGATTTTCATTTGCGAATTGCAATTCATTCCCAATCACTTGTTCAACCAATTACGAATTGACAAACATAAAGAATTTTGACAAAATTCAAGTTACGGTCATTTAAAATCATTGAACGTGATTTTTTTTGTGGCTTTTCGGGATATAGAGGCTATTGCCTTTCCGCCCTTTTTGAGATGACAAAGGGGGAGAAAAAAATGTGTGTTGTTTACTGTTTATCGTTATTATTCATACTTATTGATATACTGTGTGATATGAGTCTTTTGATCAATATCATGTTATGATATTGTGGGCATATGTCAATGCTATGTCAATGCCCTGTTTTAATTTTAAACCTTGTATCAAATTTATGCATATTGACAGGGGGGAGATAATGATATTAATTCATATTAATAGGGGGAGAATCTTTGTCTAAAATTCAAACCTACTTACATTAATATACATTATCTCTATGCACACATTAATATTTTGTCATCATAAAAAATGGGAGATAGTTGGCCTTAAGATTTTAATCTAAGGATAATTTCGTAATTTTGATGATAACGAATCGTTAATGATGTATTTGTACTTAATGACTACAATGAATATTTGTCCAAGCTTGTAAATCCAGAAAAATCATATTATGGATCACACAGACAAAAAGATCATGACGTTACCATTTAAAGCGAAGATCATGACGTTACCATTTAAAGCGAATGAACGAGAATATCAAATGCAAAAAGATTGAAGTTCAAAGATGATAAAGAACAAAGAGGTTGAAGCTTAAAGTTAATAATTTCAAAGAGGATCAACCACTACTTGAAGATTGGGTAGATAGGTTGGTGAGTGCTTAGATTTTAACTGTCAAAGTAATTATTTGAATTATTTTGATGCTCTTGACCCTATTTACAAACGGCTATTTTGAAATGCAAAATTTAGCTTACCCCATTCTAGAATTCAACTCATCCCATTCTCATTATTTGTATTGAATTTGCTTCATCTTTTTCAAACGGCTCTATGAGACTTTTTGACATATTTTATGTCAAAAGGGACAAAAGTGTGCTATATAAAGACTTAAAACTCTCTTTACAAATTATTTCTTGCAATCTCAACAATACACTTTCGTATACATTTTTGTATCATCATTCACATATTTTCAAGTCTAGAGCTTCCATTTTGTTTCAAATTCTTACTCTAGTCTTGTGAGCAAGAGAGCTACAATTGTACAAAACAATCTTTGAGAGATATTTTATTGTACAAGATCATTGTATTCAAAGGGTTGGTGTAACCCAATCTTAGGCTAAGAGAGGGTGTTCTCTTAGCAAGGAAAAGTGATGTGCTTCTTGTAAATGTTTGATTTTCACCCGTAAGGAGGAGTGGTAGGAGAAGTGGTGTGCTTCTTGTGAAGGTTTGCTCTCCACCCGTAAGAAGAAGCCATAGTGGATTTGAGAAGACTCAAGAGAACCTTAAGCCGAGGATGTAGGAATCAAGGGGATTTTGAACCTCGCTAAAATCGCGTGCCATCTATTGATGAATCTTATCAGTGTGTTAAGCCTCCAGCGTGAGGCCGTCAGCCAGGACGCCCGCATGTTAAAGGAATTGAGTCACGATTTCATAACAAGAACTTCACTCAGTGTTCAATTTGCCATCAAATTGGTCATAATCGTGTTACATGCAAGAACCCACTTCCGGAATAATCCACATATTTCAACGGCATGAAATTGGAGGATGTGCTGCATTAATTTTATATTAGTAATTCATTTCATATTATTTGAAGAAAAACTGTTTGTTGATGCTTATTGTTACGTAATGTCATATTATTTCTTCTTGAGATATTGTTTATGTTTAATGAATTTTTAGACAGTGGATTTGATTTTGTTTGAATGACATGTATTTCCAGAATGTTAGGTCCCGTTTGGGAATCATTGTTTTTGTTTTTGTTTTGGGAACCAAAAAATAAGAACAATTCTTGTTCTTGTTCTTATTTTCTCATAAAAAAAAAACAACAAAAAACATGTTTAGGGCCAAAAAATATATATTTGTTTTCTCTCTCACACACACACACACACACAAACACGATGCTCTATCTCTCACAGTCGTCTCTCTCTCTTTCTCTCTCATGGTGGTGGTGGCAATTAGTGGCGTGGTGGTGGTTTTCGAAGGGTATTAAGGTTTGATTGGGGGTTAGGGTTTCAATTGGGGATTAGGGTTTCTAAGGGTTCTTGGTGGTGGTGGTGGTGTTCGTGGTGGTGGTTGATGGTTGTGGGTGGTGGGATGGTGGTGGGTGGTGCTGATTGGTGGCGTGGTGTTGGGTGAGGAGGAGAACGAAGGGTTTTTTTTATGTGTGTATATATATATGTGTGTGTGTGTATGTGTGTATTGAAGGTGGTGGTGGTGTTGGTGGTAGGTGTTGGTGGTGGCTGTGAGTGGTGGCGTGGTGGTGGGGTGGAGCAGATGGTGGCGTTAGTGGTGGTGGAAGAGGAGAACGAATGTGCTTTTTATTTTGCAATTTATTATTATTTTTTTTTAGGAAAATCCTAAAGTTAAAACAAGAAAACATCTTTTTCTTATTCTCTTGTTTTTTGCACTATTCAACATAATTGTTTCTAAAACAAGAACAAAGTGAACAATAAAATCCCTCTCAAACATGTTATGTTCTCATGAACAGTGCCAAAAAACAAGAACAAGAACAAAATCAGTCCTTCCCAAACGGATCCTTAGTGTCTTCTCATATTACATGTTTTCTAGAATGTCATTATAATGTCATATAAGTTTTTCTTGAGACATGTATTTCCCGAATTTTATTGTAAACTTTATATTTCATCATGTAACATTTTTATATCAAGAAGTAAAACTTATATTTCAATGCGTAAAACTTTTAACGCAATTTATGTAACCTTTTTTATTTCACCTACATTGTACTAAGAATGAACACTTCTCAATTTACAAATAATGAACACTTTCAATATGTTAGATAAAACTTTTATTGCACTAAGTAAAACTTATATTGCACTGAGTAAAATTTATGTTTCAAATAACAAAACTTTTGACGTAATGTATGCAACTTTTTTTGTTTCACCTCAAATATACCAAAATGAGCTTTTCTCAAAGTCAAGAAATTACACACTTCCAGAATGTCACGTAAAATTTTTGTTTCATTCAGTAAAACTTTTAATTCATTAGGTGAAATTTTTTACGCAGGATATGACTTTTTTCTAAAATCAAAATCACACACACGTATATATATATATATGTATGTATATATATATATATGTCATAGACTCACGATTTTTGCCGCCTTGCTCAGCAAAATATTCCAATCTTTGATCAACTCCCAGCAAATGAATGACGAGGTGTGGCGTGAAGGGGTGAAGGCGCTGGAACCTTAAGAGAAAGGGAAAGATGCGGTAGGGAAAGGGAATGATATGGTAAGATAATAAGAGGATTTGCTTAATGGAATATAATTATTGTTTTAAAAATTATATAATTGAAAGGACAAATATGTAAAAACATATACAAATTAGTGAATGGTATTTTAGTCTTGCAATTATTTAAACTTGTCAAAATTTAAATTATTTTACCTAAAGTTGTCTCTTTTGTAATTATTTTTGTTAAGTAACTTTTTGTTTAAATTATTTTTGAAAGTTGTACTTTTTTAATATAGGCTCCAAAAATTGTCCTTTTTTAATTTTTTTGATAAATTTATACTTTCGTTATTTATTGTAAATAAAATTTACCTCTCAATATTTTTGTAATTATATCATATTTTATCGTTAAATCTGTAATATTCCCTAAAAAAAATTTTACCTCAAGTTGAATACCAAGCAAAAGATTTGCGTCTCTTGTCCCGGTACATCACTCTCCACCTTTTGCTGAGCTTTGTAGATGTCGAGCTTCCTTTAATTGATTCAATCACCAATAAGCTTTCATACGGGTATATGTTGTATTTGGTGACCTTGATGGACTTCTATAGCATGTCTAACTAGGAGAGTAACTGATTGTGTTGTGTGTCTGCATAGATTTAACATAGTAGTTTGAAAAAGAAAAAAAAAATAGACAGGAGAGAAATCGGTGACCAAGCTGAACATTTTGTTCAGAGTGCTACTAATTACTCTGTGCTTCCTGTTTTTCTTTGAAGTTTGTATACTGAAGTTATAAGCTTTGAATTTGGTAGATGACTAGATTTATAAATGTCTTGAATTTAAGCTTTAGAAGTTATTGCACTGATTCTAGTCCGGTCCATTTAAAGTTGTAGCAGTTGACAACTGTGATTGCTATTTGAAAAAAAGAACAGAAAGAAAAAAAGTCAAATCTGGTAATTCAAACCCTGCTCTGTTAGCTTGCTATATTTGCATTTAAGCTTGTTACATATTTGTGTGTATATCTAGTATATATGTAATATGTGTGTGTCATTGTAGTTGAGGAGTGGGACCGGGTGTTGAAAAAAAAAAAAAAACACCGCTAACGGTGGATTTTAAACTTCTTGTAAAATTGTTATTGGGTTTTACCATTTTGACTTCAGCGAATCTGAACCCAAAGCAGCCCAATTGTTTTTACCCATCCAGCCTACTTCTTTAATTTTTATTTTAGTCTAGCAGACCCATCTCCTAACTTTAGCCCAATAAAATATATATAATATATATATTTATTCAGTCTAGTTCTAGTTAAAAAAAAAAAAAGTGTTCTTGAAAAAAAATCAAAATCATTTTTTTTTATTGCTTAGTTTAAGTTTAGCTTTAGTGTTTGTTTCGTTATTTATTTATTTATTCTTTTTCTTATTTTATTAGTCAATTGATACTTCATGAATTTTGTAGATAATATTTTTTGAAGATTGAATTGGATAAGTTAATATTGGAAAAAAAAAATCGGCATCTTCAATAGTATTACTGCGGATGTCACGCCCCTAAAATCTTAAGACTCCCGAACCGGAATATCCAAGGACTCCGGAGTGTGATCCATAAAATGAACGATCAACTAAGGATATCAATAACCATTAAAACGTATGAAATACTGGTAAAAATGATATATTTCATACCCAAATGAATGGTAAAAATACAACAGTAGAATCCAACGAAAATCTGGCAGAGTTCCGTTTGTAAATGGAACATCCCGGAAACACAGACTCAACAGAATAACCTGCCAATAACATGTTCAATAATATCAATGGCTCACAACCCAACATTCGTCAATCTTACTAGGGCCGAGGTAGTGAAAAGAAAACACCGTTACCCCTACACAACCCTCTATAATCAACATAGCCACAATGCTCGAATAAGAATACAGAAAGACACATGGAAGTGCCGAAGAGATACAATGACATCCTAAAATAATAAATACAGGAAATAAAAGATACACCAATAGGGATACGCCAATAGATTGACTCCCAAGAGAAATACATAGCCGTCTCATATAACATGAGTAAAGAAACTAAATGATAAAGAAAATAATAGATAACTATCATCCCCAAATCCAGTCGCGCTGCAACCGTAACCGCATCACCTTGCGCAACTCCAAAACCTATAATAAGGAAAACAAACGAAAGGTGTCGTTGCACCGCATGCTGCCGTAGCCGAAACATTTCCTGCAAACTGGTATGGAATACCAGGGGTATGAAACACCCTGTGAGCAAATAAGCTCAGTAGGAAAAACAAAATCCTAACTACCACATATTCTGACTGTGTAGGTAATGATAAACCATCCAGCAAGACACGTAACACATAACTAATCCCGACCCCAAATCATAAGGCACACACCCATATACTAACGAACATAAGTATATAAGAGATATATATATACATACATATATATATATAAGTACACAACATGAGTTTCACAAAGTACACTAAGACTCGCACTCCAAGTACCAACACCAGTAGTCTACACTACTCTCACAACGTACACCAAGTACACGACACCCAAGGACAATCTAACATATCATCAAGCGCTCACAACGCTAACCAGAAGATCCAAATAGAGGGAATCATACTCACCTCTAATATTCAAAGGAAACAAAATCCACAACTAGTACCAAGGAAGGCTCACCACCCACTCCCCGAGAACACAGGAGGGAAAGCACTCACGTTCTTGCTTACTAACATAATCGTTATCAATATATATATATATGCACAATATATATATATATATATATATATATATATATTATATATATATATAAGAACCATCATCCTATTCCTAGAAGAGCTCGACCTCTCAAGGACTGAATCACCTCAATTATATCACCATATGAATCTCTTAATACTATCTCCAATATGATCAATAAATCACCAACGCTCTCACTATGAATAAAGAAAGCTAACCGATCAAATCACGGAGAGTACATGAACACTACTCTCATGAACAACCACCTAAGGGTCAAGAAACAACGCAAGGGAAAAGAGATCCCAATTCTAACCAATGGATAACTGAGACAACAATGTCAAGGTTAAGAACACCACAAGTGTTTAGGGAAAACACTCGGACAAATAAACCAAAAGAAGAGGAAAGGAAACATTACGTGTGTGCACTAAATAACAAGCTTCATACCCGAGACTTTGAAATGAAAGGAAGCAAAGGTGAAACAAGAAAATACCTTTCAAAACTCTACAGGTTGAGGTCTTGAGAAAGAAGCCTCGGAATCTCGAGAATTATAAAAATAGGTTTTTCTTTTAAGAATCCACATAGTGAAAATGACCGTCTTGCCCCCGATCTTCGTCATTTGCCATCACCGACCTTTAGAAGTTAAAAATCTTTTTAAAGAAGATCCTAAAATCACTTTTTAAAGTACGAAAACATGTCGTGGCTAAGGAGGTAGGCGAAAATGGGTTTTTCTTTTAAATACGATAAAGTTTGTTTTTAAAACTTGAAAAAATCCGTTTCCGAAAGACAGCTAGATAAGAGTGACTACAACTCCAAGGATTCCTATAATGTCCAAGAGGACAATGAAGGAAGTGCAACGCATTGGACTCACGGAATACAAGCATCTGTTTCCAACTCCACAAAATCAAATGACAGCACGAGGAAGAGTTCTGGCACCACGCCTTAACCGACGGCTCAAGGAATGACATATAAGTCAAAACATACACTAGTATACCAAGGACAGTGAAATGAATTCCTAGGAGAAATAACTAAGCACTAAAAACCACGTTGCAATACTACAGTACCCCGAGTACTTAATAAAATCACTTCGACCCCTTAAGATCATGAAAAGGGAAAACTAATGGCAAATACTACATAACTAACTAGTTTCAATCAATACCTTTTCCGATTCATTAAAACCTTAAATTCACATTTGATATAACTCACTAGATTACTAACGGAATCAAGAGACCATTACCACACCACCAGATAGGTTCAATCATAACCTCGTCTTGGCAACTCAAAGCCTCAAAAGTATGATAGAGGATACGTTCCTCAAAGTGTGAAAGAAACATCAAAGGTTCATTACCACACAACCAACCACGATCATAAAACCATCACTCGCCTTTTCTAAGGCCTTCACTCAAAATCGACTCTATAGTCGATTACTAACCTCAACTATCCAAAGAGGTCACTACACCAATATACTTAAACCCTCAAGGGCATAAAAGTACATATTAACAAGTATAAGCATTATCTCACATTATACTTTAAAATAAGACATGTAAATCATATTTTTCACATTATCCACTTTCAGCTGAGCACTTTATTAAAATATGAATTTATTTATCAATATTCATAATAAACATGCTCCAAAATCCACAGATAATAATATCATATAATAAACCTACTCCAAAATCCATATATCATACTATTATGATCTATATGTCAAATAAAATCACATAAATGCAACATGAATGCAATGTGACTCAACACCACCCGTGGTACACACACGACCACACACCCTACTCTAAGGACCAATGGATCCAGAATCTCTACCATTCACTCCTAACTCACGAAGGAATGTAGAGTGTCGCACCGATTATTCCAAAGTGATTTTTCTCTCTTTCATTTTCAATAAGGAATATCAGTTGCACGAGACGACCCGTGATTTAAGATTCGGAGATCAAATACACAAGATGACCCGTAACTTTGAGAATGAGACGACCCACCCTATACCCAATTCTCGGACATTCTAGTTCCATAGGTTGGGAACACCCCCTGGCTAGTTGTTCTACTCACGCATAATTACACAAACGGATGTAGACCAACACCAATTGAATTCTCAATACAAAATGTGAACAACATATGCACTATGTCTCAAAAGACCCATGCTCCAACACAAATATGTATCACATCATATTTATGAACAATATTAACTATCCGACACAAGTCAAACTCACACATGGTTACACAACCCGCATATACAAATACCCATGTACTCAACACAACACGATGTACTCAATATGCAACTATGTTCCAAATGAACCATGCATCAACATAAATATGTACTACATCATATTTATGAACAATATTCTCAAAATGCCAACATGAATATCATAAATCCCTTAACATGCTTTTAAATCACAATAAAACAAATAATTCACAGGGGTATAATCTTACGCACAATTCATGTTCTAAACAATATGATTCCTTTAATTCAGGAAAACAATATTTCTATTTATCTTAACATGCTTTTAATGCAATTAAAGCAAACATCCACAAGCATATAATCGCATATCTTTTTACATGCTTTCAAATTTATTAAACAATGATCCACATAGATAGGGGAGCTAGAATAACGTTCTAGGTTCATGTTCCTCACTTTCACATATCCTCTAACATGTTTTTAAATCCGTAGAACACAAGCATTAGGGGAAACTAATATCACGTTCTAAGTTCACGTCCAAATTTTACAAATTTTACTAACCCACTTTAAATCACAAGGGGTTACTAGGTCACCTATTCTCATTCAGTTCAAATAGATATTAATTTAGTAGGAAAAATATTCCTTTAATTTCTCAAATTAATTTCTACACATTGCTTCACTTCTAAGCCACCAATAGACATATTTTATACTCACAAATAAATATATCTAAATTAAAATAATAGCTTGCACACCCAAACAACAACAAATGATACGAAAGTGAGAATATTTTTCCCACCTCAACACACACGTCACGCGTTAAACCTTCATGTCCGCATCCGAACCGGATACACCGACAAGTTGCCAAAGCTGCGTGCTCAATTCTATCCCAAAATCATTTTTGGCTGAAATGAGACCCACTGTGAACAGTGTCGGCGCCCGAATATGAGGCCTGCCGACCAAAGTAATATGAATAAAATTTTGAATATACCGAAACGTCCGCTTCGACGACCTATATGATATATACGAAGTCCATTAACAATATGTTAATAAATTTGGACAAATCTAAAATAACCAAAATAAAAATTCGTACCTATAATCGCGATTTCCAGGCGAACCGCTCAACAAATCGAGCCTAATTTTTAGTATGTCATACACGATGGCAAGATGCATCTTTCCTGCAAAAATTGCACCAAACGGAGTATAATTCGCCGCCAAAATGGCATTACACAATCCGGTCAAAATCAGGCTTGGCCAACACACGCGGCTGCTGGCTGCGCCCAGCCACCATGAACCACCTAACGCCGTTGTCTCCGGCTCACCATCGCTAGTGGTGATGCCCCCCTCATCGTTTTCGCATGTCATCACCGACAAACCAGCACCATCAGTTCGCGAACCCTAGGTCGTGCGAGCTCTCAGCCTCTGTCCTAATTTCTCTCTATCTCTCTCCCTCCATTCTCATTGATATGTGATGAGGAAGAGAGAGTGGTTACTGATCGAGAAGAAGAAGAGCTGCGTCAAAGAAGAATGAGAAGGAAGCTGAAGGTCGTCTCTCTCTCTGATATTTAGACACATATATTTTGATATATATATCTATATATATATATAGTTATCTAATTAATATATATATATATAGGTCATTTAAATAAATTCCCAACCCTATATAATCATATACTAGGAATGGACATGTATATATATATACTAATAAATATTTAACAGTACTTGCAAAATTATAATTTGCAAAATAATTAATAAATTAAATACACAGAATAATTCCTAAACGAGACCACGTGAACCCGAAAAATAAACGGGACGCCCAATAGACAATATAAAATGGTATAAATAATCGGGGTATAAAACACAAACATCAGAACACTTAATAAGCACGATCAAATAAAACGTGTCGTTGCTCCATTGAAACCCCAAACATTAAACGTCAAAACAAAACCGCGTAGTCGACAACAAGAAAGTCTATGAAGTCGCCAAGAAGAAATTGTAAAGTCGTCCAGTCGACTTTAAATGTAAACACGAAAAATTTACACGCGAAATACCAAGAATAACTAGAACGTCATGAATAAGTGACGTCACAACTGAAAATAAATCGGAAAGATATTTCAGGAAAAAGGAAAATAACACGGGTTGTTACAGCGGAGTCCAGGTAAGTACTCCTATTTTTAGGAAATAGTAGTAATATATATATATATATATATATATATTTTAGATTAGGTGAACATAGTTTTTATATAGGTGAAATTTTGCATGCTACCTTTATGATAAAATAACACTATAAATAACCTTTAGGTACACACTTTCTTCAAATTTATTTTTGTTATTTATTTTATTTTATTTTGTTTATTTAGTTATTTATAGTAAAAAAAAAAAGAAGAAAAAGTTCACACACTTTTTATTTTTATTGATTTGCTTGTATGTGCATTTTAATTTACCATTTTGCATAAATTTTTTAGTAAGGGCGATAACCCTCTAACAAGATAAGGATTGGATTTCATCACCAACTCCTTGTCCATTAGGTTAAAAATCTCCCTACATTTGTATACCGTTGGCCAAATTTAGTTTAAATTAATTTAAAATCAAGTAGACGTTGGCCAATAGGTTTTCATATAGCTCATATGATTCTCCTGGATATAGTTAACTTTTGATAACTCCAGTGAGTAACTATCAAATTGATAAATTGTAGGATAGTTCTATCTAGGAGTGTGGGTGACCCGGTGATAGGTATCAAATATTAGTTATTTTGACCCCTTAACTCACTATTATTACATTTTTTCATTCCATTATTTGGTATTTTTATGTTGTTTGCGTGTTAAAGCATGTTTCAGGAGCTTAATGAAGAAATGAAGCTAACTTTGGTGAATTAACTGAAGAGTGTGTTCTTTCTATTCAAGAGCAGAGTAAAAAAGGCAATCCGAGACAAAAATGGCTCCCTGAGGGCAAAAACGACATTTTCAGAAGCCGTCATCTTCAGCAAAATGTATTATGGGTTCGAGATGGATGTTTTGGCGCATTCACGGAGAAAAGTGGTTTTCCATAAAAACCCTACGTTTGTGCCTACGCTTTCAGTACCAAAAAGTGGCTAGAATTGCAAAATCTACGCTTGAACCTAAGCTCGAAGCGTAGGCCAGCTACGCTTGAAATGTAGCCCCCAAGCATAAGTGTGGCAACTTTGAGGATTTCTGCGTGATTTTTCCTGTTTCACCTCGACCTTAATTCGAAGACGTGCCCATGACCCCAGACCTTATACTCCAGACCTAAATACACTTATATTTCGGGTTTTGATGAGTTTTGAGAGTGAAAAGACTGAAAAGGGCCTCGCTATGCCATTACCTATATATACAAGACCATACATCATTCACGATATATTGAAGATTGAATATAGATATTGATAGATATATATTCCGGAGGTTTCTGATAGATAGAGGCTGGTTGGCTTTGTGAGACATTCATTGAAGAGGTTTATTCATTCAGACTTGCTGCTGTTGAGAGCCATATTCAAACCTAAAGATCCGAAGATGAAGACTATGGAGAGTGTTTCTACATCAACGACGTACTCACCTTTTAACATGGCCAACTAACTCGGTGATAGGTGTAAAATATTAGTCATTTTAACCCCTTAACTCATTATTATTACGTTCTTTCATTCCATTATTTGGTATTTTTATGCTGTCTGTGTGTTAAAGCATGTTTCAGGAGCTTAATGAAGAAATAAAGCTAACTTTGGTGAATTAATTGGAGAGTGTGTTCTTTCTATCCAATAGGAGAGTTAAATAGGCAGTCCAAGACAAAAATGGCTCCTAGAGGGCAAAAATGGCATTTTCAGAAGCTGTCATCTTCAGCGAAAAGTATCGCGGGGTTCGAGATGGACGTTCTGGCGTATTCACAAAGAAAAGTGGTTTTCCATAAAAATCCTACGCTTCTAGTACCAAAAAGTGGCTAGAATTGCAAAATCTACGCTTGGACCTACACTTGAAGCGTAGGCCAGCTACGCTTTAAGTGTGTCCTCTAAGTGTAAGTGCGACAACTTTGAGGATTTCTGCGTGATTTTTCCTATTTCACCCCGAGCTTAATTGGAAGACGTGCCCACAACTTCAGACCTTTGTATACATGTATATACACTTATATTTAAGGTTTTAATGAGTTTTAAGATTGAAAAGACTGAAAAGGGCCTCTCTATTTCATTGCCTATATATACAAGACCATACATTAAAGTTAGGTCTCTTGAGTTGGAGAGTTCTATGAGACGTTCATTTATTCAGACTTGCTGCTGTTGAGAGCTATATTCAAATCTAGAGATCCAAAGAAGAAGATTGTGGAGAACGTTTCTACATCAACGATGCAGTCACCTTCTACCATGACCAACTAACTCAATACCCTAGCCAAGTAATGTAGTTCTTTTATTATTTTTAACATAAACGAGGGGAAACTATGACATACTGTGATGATTGTAGTAGTTAAGAGATCGTACTAATTTGTAATATAAAATTCTATATTTGTTCTAAATTCTTGTCTTAGATGGAATAAATATATTATTTTGCACAATTATGATTATTCAATATGGGATGGATCTCGGATGCTTAATCATGGTTTTCTACACAATGGAGTTAATGAAACTTAAAACCCTAGGTTGACACAGGCCATGCCTTGGAGATTTAATATAGACATGCTTTAGTTTATTTTCATGTATTAGGAGTAGATTAGAGTAATATAATTGGCATGTATTAGTTAGGTCAGTCATGAGACAGGTTGTCGCGATCCGGTTGATGGTACTCCTTTTTGGGGTCGTATTTAACAATCTACAACACGACCTGATTCACAGTTATGGATCGCCCTTTTACAGTTGAAACGGTGATGAACTATATTATGCGGTTAGTGGTGGAGGGATGAAAATCCTAGTTTTCTCTCATCTGAATCACAACCAATTTACTTGTTTTCTAGTTAATTTAGTTAAAATAGATAATTTGGTCTTTCGACCACCCAAATTAACAAGCTTTCAGAAAATATAATTTGGTGTTTCTAAATTATTAAAGTGAACAATCTCAGTCTCTATGGGATCGATATCCCTTACTCAAGCCGCTTTGCTATTATACAATTGATACGTGCGCTTGCGTAGGGTAAAACCTAGAGTCGTTAAGGTGTTATTTTTAACCACATATTTTTACACACCTAATGCCCTAACAAGTTTTTAGCGCCATTGCTGGGGACTAAGCATTGTTCAATAGCTTTAGTAATTTATTTGCATTGCGTTATTGTAACTATAGCTAAAGTGAGAATTTTGTGTGATTGACCGGTACTCTGAAAAGTGTGAAAGGGAAGATCAGAACTTCTAAAGTTGAGTTTGGAACTTTTGTGAGTTTTAGTTACCTAGATTTTTGCATATTAATTCTTTCTTTAATTTATGTAATTTAGAAGTTGTTAAGTTAGATTAGATTTTATTTCAGAAAATTTCAAAAATAAAAAAATAATAATAGTTTTTAGTCTAGTGTATGACCGATAGATCGACTCGTTCTAATCCAAGTACTGTGTTAGTTGTTTACGATCTTGAGATCGAAAGGACTCTCCGTCGCATACGTCAATCTATTGAAAAACATCATCGTCAGTAAGAAGAAGCAATGGGCAACCACAGACCCGCTCCGCCGAGGGCACTAGAGACATCATTGAAGGGATATTATGCACCTGATGCGTATGACTTCTATGCAGATTTTCCAGAGGAAGATGGAGCAAAGCACTTCGAGATCAAGACAAGCATCATCAATATGTTTCCAAAATTTTCAGGCCTTAGGATAGAGGACCCATATCAACAATTTCTTAGAAGTCGTATCCACTGTTAGGTATGATAATCTGTCCAAAAATGACTTGCGAGTGAGATTATTCCCTTGGTCATTATAAGAAAGAGCTAAAAGATGGTACATCAAAATAGCTAAAGAAATAAAAATTGATTGGGAAGCCCTTAAGAAAGAATTCATTTAAAAACACTATCCAATAAGAAAAACCTCAGAAGCACAAGATGCAATCAAAAGCTTTAGGCAATTTCCTGGCGAACATTTTCATGATACATGGGAAAGATATAATGAAATTTTGTATAAATTCCCCCATCATAGGTTCTCCGACCAAGATATTGCTAAAAATTTCTACATGGGACTTGGTGAAACTCATAATACCTTGGTAGACGCGGCCACGCAGGGTCAGTTTACTTTAAAGCTAGCTAAAAAACTTTTGGATATATTTGATAATATCAGTGAAAACACAATCCAATACCAATCTGAGTTAAGGTTTAGAGGTGGGCAACAGGTTAGGAGATCTGAAAAATCTTATGTTGTGGATCATGATGATGTGAGAGATAACATGGCATTGTTTGGAGAGAGATTGGAGAGAATTGATAAATACCTTAAGGGAAATCATTCCCCTCCTAGAGAGACATATGAAGTCGAAGTTGAGTATTCCCAAATTGAGTGTTAGGAGATAATGGTTACCGATGCCAATGCATCGTGGAACTATTCCAATAATGCTCCTTTCACCAATTCATACATCTTCAATGCCAGAAATCACCCACTTCTGTTTTACAAATCTACCAATGTGGAAAATCCATCACCAAAATTCCAACAAGGGCAATCATACAATCAACAACCAAGGTTCACAGAAAGACAACAGTAATACAACCAACAACCGAGGTATACTGAAAAACAACAATCATATGGCCTACAACTGAGGTTTCAACAAAGTCAGCAATCATTTGATTCCCAACCGACAATCATGGCTAGAAATTCTCAGTTTACCTACCAACCAAGAACATCCAATAATTCCCAAGCCCTCCAGCCATTCAATAACAACCAAGCCTTACAACCTTCCAATCATTCACAAGCTCTAAAACCATTCAATAATTCCCAAGAGCTTCAGCTATTCAATAATAATCAGGTTGTCCAACCCTATAACTATCAAGCCCAGCCACCAAGAAGCCAAACTCCTCCACCCAATTTCCATACTAGTCGGCTAGAGCAGGCCATAATGAACATTCATAATAAGTTAGGCATTCATACTTAATCTTTAGCACAATTACACATGCAGATGGGCCAAATGGATAATGAGAGGAATGTAAGAGAGCTAGGAAAACTGCCAAGTCAGGCAATAGTCAACCCTAAGCCACAACAAGCATTGGAGCTTGGATCTTTTACTAATAATCCTCATGAGTTGGTTCAAGCAATCACGACTGTGAGAAGTGGGAAGGAAGTGGAGAATCGAATTGAGGCAAAACATGAAGAAAGGTTGTAGAGAAAAAGGGAAGCAGAACAAGAGAAGAGGGAGGAAGTTGCAAGAAAAAAAGGCTGAAATAATGCAGAAAGACCAACCATCGGTGGATGATAATGTTGATGAGACATTACTTGAAGAGCCAGAAAGAGCGCATTATGAGGAGGCAACGCCATTTCCTCAACGTCTTAGAGAGCCGACAAAGTACGGAAAGATGAAAGAATCTGATATATTAGATACATTCCAAAAAATCAAGATCAATTTACTTCTCTTAGATGTAATCGCCCGAATACCGCCTTATGCTAAGTGTTTCAAGGATCTTTGCACCCATAAGTGGAAAAACAGAGGAAAGAATCCAACAAAAATTCTCTTAACTGAGCAAGTGAGTTCATTGCTTTTAAGTGATACTCCACCTAAGAGGAAAGATCCCGGTGCTCCCACTATTCCATGTGTCATTGGTGACTAGGAAATTAGTAGAGCTTTTCTTGATCTAGGTGTAAGTATTAACTTACTTCCTTATTCAGTCTACCAACAGCTAGGGTTAGGTGAGCTCAGTCCCACATTGGTTGTACTGCAATTCGCCGATTGATCAGTCAAACAGGTAAGAGGAGTGCTTGTAGATGTCATTGTGTAAGTGGGCAAGTATTATTTTGCGATTGACTTTGTAGTCTTGGATACAAAACTTGTCCCTGACGCGAAGAAGCATATTCTAGTAATATTGGGAAGACCATTCTTAGCTACGGTAAATGCATGGATCAATTGCAGAACCGGAGCCAAGGATCTGACATTTGGCAATATGAAGGTCAGGATGAATGTGTTCGAAGGAAGTCATCACTTGCCTGAATCTGGGGAATGTTTTCAGATTAATGAATGCGATGAACTGGATGATATTATACCAGATTTTGCAACTCAAATCTTTGAAGGAGACGAGCTGGAGTAATTTATGACTGGAGAAAGGCTAAATGCGAAAGTTGCTTATTAGGAGGCATATTTGAAGCGGCAGAATGAAGAGCTGGATGCAATGGAGATTGCATTATACACTCAACCATGGCGGGAGCTGGTTGAACCACTTCCAATAGTTTCAAATATTCCACCAATTCCATCTCTATCTACTCCTCCTGCCTTGGAACTCAAGGAATTGTCTGAAAAGCTGAAGTATGTTTTCTTATTTGATGAGACTCTTCCTGTAATTATATCTTCGAAATTGACAGAGAAATAGGAATTGATTCTAGTCAAGGTTCTGAGTGAGAACAAAGAGGCAATAGGATGGAGTGTGGCCGATTTGAAAAGCATAGACCCTTCAATTTGCATGCATCACATACACCTTGAGGAGGATGCAAAACCATCAAGAGAGATGCAGTGGAGGCTGAATCCCAATATGAAAGAGTGGTGATGAAAGAAGTGATAAAATTGCTAGATGAGGGTATCATTTATCCCATCTCTGATAGCACATGGGTAAGTCCAACTCAGGTGGTGCCAAACTCAACAGGTGAGCTAATTCCACAACACATGACCACGGGATGGCGTGCTTGTATTGATTACAAAAAGCTCAATCTAAATACCAGGAAAGATCATTTTCCATTACCATTCATTGATCAAATCTTGGAGAGATTAGCCGGGCAGAGCTATTATTACTTTCTGGATAGGTAATCCGGCAACAATCAGGTGGCGATTGACCCTGTTGATAAGGAGAAAACCACCTTTACTTGTATGTATGACACGTTTGCTTATAGACGAATGCCATTTGGTATATGTAATACGCCAGCAACATTTCAACGGTGTATGATGTCTATATTCTCTGATATGGTAGAGAAATTTCTTAAAGTGTTCATGGATGATTTTTTAGTTTTTAGGGAAACCTTTTAAGATTGTTTGAGACATCTAGAAATGGTACTTAAGAGATGCAAGGAGACGAATCTGATCCTAAGTTGGGAAAAGAGCCATTTCATGGTTCAAGAGGGGATAATACTAGGCCATATTGTATCAAAGCGAGGGATAGAGGTTGATAAAACAAAAGTGGAATTAATTTCAAAACTGCCTCCTTCCACATCTGTTAAGCATATACACTCTTTTCTGGGCCATGCCGGGGTTTACCGAAGGTTTATCAAAGATTTTAGCAAAATCGCCCGGCCACTATGCAACTTATTGGCTAAGGATGCTACTTTCGTTTTTGACAAAGAGTGCCTTCATGCCTTTAAGGAGATGCGTGCTCAACTATCATCAGCCCCGAGTATTCGTCTGCCAGACTGGTCTCTACCATTTGAGCTCATATGTGATGCATCTGACTACGCCATAGGAGCTATATTGGGTCAGAGAAAAGAAAAACTGCTATATGCTATTTATTATGCTAGTAGGACTCTGAATGAAGCTCAGATGAGCTACACAACTACCGAGAAGGATTGCTGGTAGTTATCTTCGCCTTGGATAAATTTCGATCATATTTATTAGGCAACAAGGTTGTCGTTTACTCAGATCATGTTGCTCTGAGGCATTTGCTGACAAAGAAAGATTCTAAGCGCCGACTAATTTGGTGGATTCTGTTGTTGCAAAAATTCAACTTGGAAATCAAACATAATAAGGGTTCAAAAACTGTTGTTGCAGATCATTTGTCAAGGATTATTGTCTAGTCTACAAAGGAAATTACCCCTGTTAAGGATTCTTTCCCGGATGAACATCTGTTCAGTGTGGCTATGGTGGAACAAAAATTGTGGTATGCTGACATTGTCAATTATAAAGCCACAGGTCGAATCCCAAAAGGATAGTCTAAGAATGAGAAAGACCGATTCTTCAGCCAAGTCAAATTCTATATCTGGGATAATCTATGTTTGTACAAGTATTGCTCTGATCAGATTATCAGGAAATGTGTCCCCGAAAGTGAGGTGCAAAGTATACTTACCTTTTGTCACACGCTAGAGTGTGGAGGGCATTTTAGAGCTCAAAAGATAACACATAAGGTGATGCAGAGTGGATTTTACTGGTCGTCCATATTCAAAGATGCAGTGTCCAATTTTGCAAAGCTTGTCTACGGTGTTAAAAGCTTGGATCCATATCTCGAAGAGACATGATGCCTTTAACCCCAATTCTGATTGTAGAATTGTTTAATGTGTGGGGTATTGGTTTCACGAGACCATTTCCAAAAGCAGATAAGAAGGAGTATATACTTGTGGGGGTTGATTATGCTTCGAAATGGGTAGAAACGATAGCCACCAAATGTGATGATCATGACGTGGTGGAAGAGTTTGTAAAATAAAACATTTTCTCATGATTTGGTATGCCGAGAGTTTTGATCAATTATGGTGGAAGCCATTTTGACAACTAGTTTTTTTCTGCTCTGTGTGAAAAGTACGGTGTCACTCATAGAATTGGTACGCCATATCATCCCTGATCACAAGGTCAAGTGGAGGTTTCTAATAGGGAGATTAAAAATATTTTGGAAAAAACAGTGCGTCCGGATTTGAAGGATCAACCGCGAAGGCTAAATGATGCACATTGGGTGTACATAACTGTGTTTAAGACACCAATTGGTATGTCTCCATATCGTCTTGTGTATGGTAAAACGTGCCATATCCTTGTAGAGCTGAAACACCGAGCATATTAGGCTGTTTGAAGATTGAATTTTGATATAAAGAAAGCCGGTGCACAACAGAAACTCCAACTGCAAGAGCTTGAGGAGTTGAGAAATGATGCATATGAAAATTATCGGATTTATAAGGCTCGAACAAAAGCATTCCATGATAAGCACATTAGAAAGAAAGTTTTTTAGCCTGGCCAAAAGGTTTGGCTGTTTAATTCGAGACTCAAGTTGTTTCCTGGTAAGCTTTAGTCAAGATGGGATGGGCCATACAAGATTACAAAGGTTTTTCCCCATGGAGCAGTGGAGCTCGATGATCCTGACACTGTAAAGATGTTTGTCGTGAATGGGCAGAGATTGAAGCATTACATAAAGGTTTAACCAGTTGAGTGTGTGGTAGAAATGATCGATTTGACTGAACCACGACCCGAGCTGGATAAGCTTGATCCAGAGTATTGAGCAACGACAACATCGTATCA
Organism: Cornus suecica; assembly: GCA_963922005.1. Classification (NCBI taxonomy): domain Eukaryota; kingdom Viridiplantae; phylum Streptophyta; class Magnoliopsida; order Cornales; family Cornaceae; genus Cornus; species Cornus suecica. The sequence goes on from OY998242.1 coordinate 68,602,216, forward strand.
ATGACGTTAAACATTGGTACTAGGTAGAGAACAGTAGCTTTGACACCTAGCTTGTATCTGTAGATGGTAATTTAGTTATTTAGGCATTTAAGATCGAGTCCGTAAAATCGTGTTGCGAGGCCATCATCATTTAAGTATAGAGTGTACATGGAGCCTAGAAGTCATTTAGGAAGGATGGAGTTGAATGCGGGATGAATTGATGTCAAAAGGAGCAAAATTCAGAATTTGGGCCAGGGGCCTACGCTTCAAGTGTAAGCCAAGCTACGGTTGAAGCGTAGCTGTGTAAGTCTGTTATAAACAGGTCACGACAGGTTCCCTCTCATTCTCCATTCAAACTCTACTTTCTCTCTCAATTCTCCACCATTCTTCGAAAGGTTTGATCCTACTATTTACCCATTCAATTCCTCATCATTCATTTCCAATGAATTGTCAGATTAATTGGTGATTCGACTCGATTCGCGTGAAGAACTAGAAAAGTCACCGGAACTTAATTTTTTGAAATCCATCATTTCTCTCGATTCGGTGAGTTTTGTTCCATCATTTTGATTTCATATGACTTATTTAACTATTCTAAACTAGTATTGACGAACGAGCCCGATTAAAATTGTATTTTGATCCATTTTCTAAAAGTTGAGTTTTTCAACGTCGGAATCGGATTAAATATTGAATTTTTGGGATGACGACTTGTTTAATCGTTGTATTGGATATATTTAGATATCGTTTGAGTTTTGATTCGGTGTCCAGTTTGTTATTGCTTACTTTTAAAAAATTCCCTATTGTAGGCATGGCACAGACCAAGATATCGGCAAGACGAGTGGCTCAGGCTGCCGTTGCGGCTGATCCACCAGTACGACAGAGGTCGAGGTCATCGTCACCTGCACCATCACCTATCCTCCGCTATAGCATGTAGACCAGGAGGCCATGGTATGTCAATTCGACATCCTCATCTTCCTCGTCTTTTGAGGTAGAAGAGCTGGAGAGCTCGACACAGGGGTGCGACATCTTATTATCACATGGTCACTTGGTGGTTGAGCCAGTTGTTCCATGAGCACCATTACCGCCACCTATGCCGGAGCAGTAGGCCGAGCAGATGGATGAGAATACAGAGGGTGATCATGTTCAGTAAAGGGATGACGCCGATGAGGGTGATGATGATGATAGGGCTGGTGAGAGGGTGTCAAAGCCACCAGTAGAGGGTGATCCTAGAATTTTGACCATTTTTTTTCCGGTACTGCGGACAACATCAATTGAACGTTTATTAGATCGGGCTCTCCGGAAGGGCTATCAATAGAAGTGTACATACCTCATGAGAATATTCGAGGATTTATAACCAGTGCCAGCCTGGACGATTGGTCAATTAAGGGCCCGACGTCTTTTGCCTATTCTAGCCCCAGCTACCCCACACATATATGATGATGTGATTCGGGAGTTTTGGCTGCACATGCGCCACTTCAGCAGGGGGAAGAGACTATTGACTTTGATCCGAGTTACAGAGATAAATATTACCCCCAGACTATTATTGAGGCATGGGGCATTCAGACGAGTGTCCGCCCAATTTGGTTTCTTAGTTCTCGCATATGCCCGAGGCACTTCCGTCTATTTCTAAGCTAGTTACGCTTCAGACTGTCGGGCAGTTGGCCGATGAGCATCGGAACTGCACAAAGAATATGGATTATCACCTTATGCAATGGTTCTGGGACATGATAGTTCGATCTTAGATTATGCCACACAACCACACTACTATGTGTTATGGGCCATTCCCAGCTCTCCACTACACATTTAAGTTTAAGATGTGGATTTCTATTCCACAGATTTTGTGGGGAGGCCTATACGCGCACTTCGTTCATCTATGTAAGGTGTTTAAGGTTAAGCTGCGTAGATTTAAAATTCAATTCTCGTGCCTGGTGATGAAGATTATGATGGATGTCGGGATTGAGATAGATGCGACTGAGCCCAATAGATATAAGGATGGTACCCTGTATGTTTGAGGGATGTGGACTAGTGATTAGACGCGGGTGTATGTAGATGATATTATGAGATGCCGACTAATGTTCGGTGTGTTACTGGGACCAGATGCTCAGGCACAGGCTCAGGCTGATGATGCAGGCTAGGCTAATGCTAGCATAGCTCAGGATGATGCCGGTATGGTTCACGAGACTAAGATGCCACAGATGCCAGCTGCTGCTGAGGCCATTGTGATGCCAGAGGCACCGAGGGGTGGTACTGTTACTCTGTCCCAGGATTAGTTTGATGTTATTATAGCACGACTACAGGGGCTGGAGCAGAGTTTGGCAAAGGAGAGACATGCCCGGCAGCAGGAGATAGTGCGCTAATAGAGGGATCAGAGGCGGTTATTTAATAGATTTGACTGTTTGTGTCAGCATGTGGGTGTGCCGATTCCACCTACACCACCACTCTCTGATGATGAGTCTTAGCTTAGTTTTAATTACGTTTTTGTTATATTTTTTTTTATTTCATTTATTTTTTTTACACATTAGAGATAAATTGTCGAGCGGATAGTTTCGTATAGGGCTTGATATGACCGGTTGAATGATTATCTTCTAAATATTTCTGATATTTTTATAGTTTATAAAATTGCAGTTTTGATGATTCAATCAAATGATTTGATATATTCCAAGAATTTCACGATTATTTTACGTGTGCGGATAACTTGAATTATTTCAAAATTTTATCTCACATTATGAGGATAATTGTGCGTTACAGTTTGGGGGTGTATCGATGATGGATTGATTGTCGTAAGACAAGTTTTTTTTTTTTTTTTAAAAAGTAAAAAAAAAATATTTTCAGGCCTAAGCCTACGCTTGAAGCGTATGGTTCAGCGAGGGAGTTTTGAAATTTTGAAAAAATTCACTCATTTTTGGGGTGTTTTGGCCTGGTTTGTACTTGTACTTGTATTATGATTTGTGTTAGTTATTTCTAGGAACTTTTGTAGAATTTATAGAGTAATCCTAATCTGACAATGAGACGAAATGCAAATATAAGTTGGAGTTGGATTAGTTATTGTTTCCCCTTTCCTAGTCAGTTAAGGGTTTTAAATCATTTTTATTTTCTAATACTACTACATCCATCTATAAATATAGCCAGCCATAGGGTAGACATAATTCACAATTCTCAAGGAGTTAGCATTAGATTAAATATTCTTCTTCTATTCTTCTTTTATTCTTTCTATTTCGAGGAAGGTTAGTATGGATAATGAATGAAGATTATTATGACCTGGAGGAATTCATAGAAGGTACGGAGATTATTATGCCGAACCACACCAAAATCATTTTTGCAGTGTTGGTTGCAATTTGAAGAGATATTTCATCTGGAGAGGATGAATCGAGTATTAGTTGTGCTTGAAAGAAAAATCATTAGAGAATGAGGATTGAAAAGTTTAGAAAAACCGGTGGGTGAAAGGGTGTATCCGGGCTTGGTCCGAAAATTCTATGAAAATATGACAATTTCGGGACCGCTAGGATTTGAGGTGCTAAAGGCTAAAATGACTCAGTGGAGTGCTCCTGTTGTAATTGGAAGAAGAAATATTGCCGATGCGTGAAATATACCAATCGGTACTCCGACAAACTTATGAAGAATATTGAAGGAACATCCTATAGTACGGGCACATAAGGATGAGAAGATGGTTCGAGAATTGTGTACAGTATCAGATTCGAGAGATAAGATGTGTGATAATTGGTGGTTGAAGTCGGATCTACTTTATTTGGATTGTGTTGTTGCGGCTCAACTTCGGCCCAATAATCGAACTAGTGTAAGGGATCATGTTATGCTTAGAACTTTGTATGCCCTAACTCATGGGTATGCAGTGTGTGTTCCAACATTAATTATGGCTGAGATGTGGATTACCCGAGCAATTGTGAGTAGAGAATAGGTGGGTGCCGATAAATTTCAATATTATCTTTCATACCCGTTTTTACTATCAATGATCATTGTTGAGCAGTTGGGTGGTAGGATGAAGGAGTTGGATGAGATGCGATGGACAATTATGAAAATATATCCGGAGGAAGATTTAGAGAAGTTAAAAGAGACTATAAATTGCTGGACATGGTTGAAGAGTGCCGTGTCAGGTGATGACGAGGAAGAGACGGACTAGGATCTAGGTTTAGGATTTTTAGGTTATTTTATTTGTAGGGACGGTAGACCCTTAAGGCCACGTCTTTGTTTCTTTTATTTTTATTTTATTTTAGGATTGTAGGCCCTTAAGGCCAAATTAGTTTTTTTTTTTTTTTTTTATTATTTGTCATAAAAAATCAATAAAATAATAAAAAAAAAGATTTTTTTTTTAATTCCTTGGAAGAATTGTGTGAATTTCTGGATATTTTTGGAATTTCTTTTCCATTGTTATGATTGGGTATGTGTACTTTGTTGATGATATCTAAAGGTGATCCAATTCAAGTTTGGGGGAGAGGATTTGTGCTTTCCTTTGGAATCCAGAATTGAGCTTCAAGGGTAACTGTATCTGTTCTCGTATTTTATTTTTGACCATGAGGACATGGTCTGATTTAAGTTTAGGGGTAAGTTATTACAAGGAATAAAGATTTTCGGTTCGGGAAAAGTTTTTGGAACAATTATTTAATTTCAAGCATGAATGTTTTGCATTACAGTTTAATTAAGTTTGTGTATAAGATGCATGAGTAGTATGTGATGTGATGTTCCCATTCATGAGAGTAATTATTAGATCAAGTTAGTGAAGTGATGTGGTTTTACATGGATGAGTGATTAAGTGAAATTGAAATTAGAAAGGACGACTTTGACCTATAAGCACGAGCACACATTCACTATGAGAAATAGGTTTATTTTTTACTATGTAGCTGAAAAATAATTTTGTCGTAATAAAAGGGGAGATGGGGAGATATTTTTGTTGAAATGAATAAAATTGAAATTTTTTTGAGAAAATAAAATGCAAAAAGTAGTTCTTTAATCTGAGTAACCGGGCTTTAGTATCACCAATATCACTGTTCACGTTTAAAGGGGAGAAGGATGATGAGCATAAATCCTATGGAAGAAGCTCGGGCCCAGTTGGTTGGGATTAAAAAGCCCCGCCGGAAAGTCCAAAGACTTAGAAAGACAAAAAGGGATGAAAAGTGAAAAGTTGAAAAGTTACGTTTTAATGAAAAAAGGCAAAGTTTGATAATGAAGTATGAGAAGAGAAACTGAAATATTGTAGTTGAATGTTCACAAAATCACGGAAGGTTGTCTGGATTTTAATTAGAATGTAATGAAATCATTCACTTCAGTGGGAACCATTCATGACACAAAGCTTGATATAATTGTTCTTCGGTAGTGAGTGGGAGTATTTGCATCCATACTGTCTTTTGCATTGTAACATGACTTAATTAAATTTGTGTGTGAATTCATGAATGCGTGACTATAGAAAATTAAGATGTTTATAGGTACCATCACTGGAAACCTTCACGAGACTTCACTCGTCCACTATGGGCAACCTAGGGGTTTAAAAGGCTTGTTATACGTGCTAAGTAAAATTATTGACCCTCACAAAAGGTAGGGATTATGTTAGAATAGTTAGAGTAGTTAGAGTAAAAAGATCATCACAAGAAACGTTTCCTGAGTTTATAGCTAAGGAACTAGCAATATTTAAGTTTAGGGATGTGATAGGTGTCAAATATTAGTCATTTTGACCCCTTAACTCACTATTGTTACGTTCTTTCATTCCATTATTTGGTATTTTTATGCTGTTTGCATGTTAAAGTATGTTTCAGGAGCTTAATGAAGAAATGGAGCTAACTTCAGTGAATTAACTGAAAAGTGTGTTCTTTCTATCCAAGAGGAGAGTCAAAGAGGCAACCCGAGACAAAAATGGCTCATGGAGGCAAAAATGGAATTTTCAGAAGCTGTCATCTCCAAAAAAAAGTATCGTGGGTTCGAGACGGACGTTTTGGAACATTCACGGAGAAAAGTGGTTTTCCATAAAAACCCTACGCTTGTGTCTACGCTTTCAGTACCAAAAAGTTGTTAGAATTGCAAAATTTACACTTGGACCTACGCTTGAGACCTATGCTTGGGACCTACGCTTGAAGCGTAGCCCCCAAGCGTAAGTGCGACAACTTTGAGGATTTCTGCGTAATTTTTCCTGTTTTATCCCGGGATTAATTTGAAGACATGCCCGCAAATCCAGACCTCTATATACATGTATATATAGTTATATTTAGGGTTTTGAGAGTGAAAAGACTAAAATGGGCCTCTTTATGACATTGCCTATATATACTAGACCATACATCATTCACAATATATTGAAGATTGAATATAGATATTGATAGATATATATTCTAGAGGTTCTGATAGATAGAGGCTAGTTGGTTCTATGAGACATTCATTCATTCAGACTTGCTGCTGTTGAGAGCCATATTCAAACCTAGAGATCCGAAAAAGAAGACTATGGAGAGCGTTTCTACATCAACGATGCAGTCACCTTCTACTATGGCTAACTAACTCGGTATGTAGGGTTTTCTAGCAAAACCCTAGCCAAGTAATGTAGTTCTTTTATTGTTTTTAACTATAAACGTGGGGAAACTGTGACCATACTGTGATGATTGTAGTAATTAAGAGACCGTACTGATTTGTAATATAAAATTATATGTTTGTTCTAAATTCTTGTCTTAGATGGAATAATTATATTATTTTGCACAATTATGAATATACAATATGGGCTGGAACTCGGATGCTTAATCATGGTTTTCTACTCAATGGTGATAATGAAACTTGAAACCCTAGGTTGACTCAGGTCGTGCCTTGACGATTTAATATAGACATGCTTTAGTTTATTTTCATGCATTAGGAATAGATTAGAGTAATGTAATTGGCATGTACTAGTTAGGTTAGTTATGAGACAGGTTGTCGCGATCCGGTTGATAGTACTCCTTTTTGGGGTCGTATTTAGCTATCTGGGATATGATCTGATTCACAGTTATGGATCGCCCACCTATAGTTGAAAGGGTGATGAACTATATTATGCGGTTAGTGATGGAGTGATGAAAACCCTAGTTTTCTCTCTCATCTGAATCACAACCAATTTACTTATTTTTTTAGATAATTTTTAGTTAAAATAGATAATTTGGTCTTTGACCACCCAAGCAAATAATTTTCAGAAATATAATTCGGTGTTTCTAAATTATTAAAGTGAACAATCTCAGTATCTGTGAGATCAATATTCCTTACTCAAGCCGCTTTGCTATTGTACAATTCATACATGCACTTGCGTAGGGTAAAACCTAGAGTCTTTATGGTGTTATTTTTAAACACATATTTTTACACACCTGACGCCCCAACACCCGGCATTAAGCAGGCGAAGTGCCTCCCCACTCTTTCCTGGGAACTAATTCTTTGTTAGTTTTATGGCCCTTAACTGGTCATCCACTTGTTTTCTCTAAAAGGGAGTAGGAGCTGTCTAATTAGGTGAAGATTATTTTGAAAATAATCCTAATAATCTCTCTACAAACAGGAAATTAAAAATAAAAAAATAGAAATCACTACCTTTGAATTAAATTTCAGATAAAGAAAATATTTGTTTGAGTAGTGTATTTGTTGAGTCATATTAGGAACCTTAATTTTACTTTTCTAGGATAGTTAAGTCATCTTAGGGAGTATCAATTTTTTATTTATTTTAGCAATTCCAATCCATGGAGTCTTCCTAGTGCATGTTAGGGCGTCGTTCTCTGAAACCAAAATTGGTACCTTTAGATCCAGAGATTGAAAGAACCTTTCGGGGAGGTGTGAGAAATTCTAGTGGTAGAAAAATCTTTAAAGTCAAGATGGAGGGAGAACATACTGAAGCAAAAGCCCTTAAGGACTACTACACTCCTGCAAATATCACAAACTCATCGTGCATTGTTTTACCTACTACACAGCATGCCCATTTGGAGATACGGGCAACAGTAATCAATTTACTGCCGACTTTTAGAGGTTTGAACTTTGAGGACACTACCTTCATGTTAAGGAATTTTTAGAGATCTGTTCCACTTTGAGTTTTAAGAATATTCCCGAATAGTCAATTAAGATGAGGTTATTCCCGTTCTCCTTGAAAGAGAAAGCCAAGTATTTGTTATATTCATTTGAACCAGAATCAATCAAATCTTGGGATGAACTCTGTAAAACATTCCTTACCAAATTCTTCCTTGGACATATAACTAATTCCCTTCGCCGAAATATCATGAAATTTGCTCAAAAAGAAGGTGAATAGTTTTACATGTGCTGGGAAACATTCAATGATTTTCTCCTTAAGTGTACCCACCATGGTTTTGAAAAGTGGTACTTAGTTGAATTCTTTTATGATGGATTATCAACTCAAAATTGTTAACTAATTGAGTCACGAGGTGGGGTAGATTTCATGTCGAAGAATGAGAATGAGGCGTGAAAATTTCTAGATGCATTAGCTGAGAGTTCCCAATAGTGGGAGTACTCAGAGAGGGTTGAGAGAAGAAGTCCACAAATTCTAATAGACACCAAAAAGGGAGGAGTCTATGAGGTTCGAGAGGACACTGATTTGAGTGCAAGGATAACTAGTCTAATTAGAAAAATGGAGGCTATAGAGATGAAAATTGGAAAATGCTCTTCAGTCTATGTTATTAGTAATGCATGTCAACTTTGTGAGAGTCCTTCTCAGACTGCTAAGACATGTGCTTCTATAGCATCATTCCATGAGTGCATTGCTGAACAAGCTAATGCGCTTAACAACTATAAGAAACCATTTGGCAGTCCCTATTCTAAAACATACAATCCAATTGGAAAAATCATCCTAATTTCTCATGGAGTCAAAATAAGTCTCGGAACAACCCTGGTATGCAACATATGTACTCCCAAGGGCAACCTCAAACACAATATCCTTCCATGTCTCAAAATTATCCTATTTTTAGATAATTTTTTATTAACATAAAAGGGATCGAGAAAATATCCATGTTTTCTTCAAAAAAAAAAAAAGACAAAAAAGAGAGAAAAAGAAAAGAATTACATAGAAAACAAAATGTGTATCCCTTGTATATATTTTGAAGACCCCTTATTCTCTGAATTATTCCTTTATAAATTACCACTTCAATAAGGTTGTTAAACATGTACAAAATAGTATGAGAGTGGATAGTAAATGAGAAGGTGTTATGGTGTGTAACTCGACATTCTCCCTAAAGTGATCAACATTCCTATCATGAGACTGTCTTATATATATATCGGTCCTTCATTTCAGTATGTGAGCTTGCTTCCACTTTGGAAACAAATTTCATTCTCACATGCAACTGAGAGATAAAGTTAGCCCAAATTTTGAGACTTATTCTTTTAGAAAGATATTTACTTGTGAGATTTGAAGTCAAAACGTATTTTTCTTAGGACTTGGGAATTTTCTCACGTGGATATGCGAATTGTTTTATGTTGACTTTACATACAAACACTCTGTTTCTAAATTTCTCTTGGATGAACGTTTTCTAATATTTATTCTTATGATGCCATAGTTGTCACGCCCCTAAATTCCAAAGACTCTCGAACCGGGACATTTAAGGAATCCGGGTTCTAATCCATACAAGGAGCGACCAATTAAGATCCTATATAACCATAAAACAAATGGAATATTATTAATAACACTAATTCCATACATAACCAAGCGGAAGCTAAACCAAATGATACACAAGGCATATTGAGGTGCCAAAAGAATACATTTATATAACGATGCAACGATGCCAAATATAAGGAAGGGATATGCCAACAGACTGGCTCCCAAGAAGTAAAACAACATTCCCAATACAGGGGACAAGTAAAGGAAACTAAAATGGAACAAATCTACGTACAAACGTCCCAAATCCCGTAATAGCATCATGGCCACGAGTCATTATGGACTCCAAGTTATCCATAGCCGAAACATTACTTGCAAACTGGTGTAGACCACTAGGGCAAACCAATGCCGGGGTGAACTCATTGAGCCCTGTAGGATAAAGGGAATCGTAACTGTCACATCCTCCGACCATCCAAGTTGAGTAAAACCAACCCATGTACATGCATCTACCCTAGGTCGGTCTACGTCTCACATAGCACTCACGCCAACACGAGACCCCGGAAACACATCCCCCTAGTCCCTTACCATGCATCAACAAATAGGGCAACTAACACGTAATGAAGCCATAGCACAACAACATATAATAAGGCACACCTATATATATATATATATATGAACATATATATTTAGATAGAAAATATACAACCAATACAAACCCCATAGTACAGACCACCTCATAGATCACTATGAGTTGTACTCGCCAGTCCCACAATGAAAATCAACACAACATCTACCAATCAGTAACACTCCAGGAAGAATAACATTCATACTTCGTAGATCACGAGCATACGGAGCTCCAAAACCTCAAATCAATATCAACCCATACTACCAATCACCTCACATGTCACTACCCAACATCCATAAACCCAACACAGGGGTAAAACAATCATTTCAACCTAAGGAAAGTCACAAAGGTTTCCGAACACAAAAAGGAAGTGAAAATGATTAAATAACCCATCACACCGACCACTCAAAGGTCACATGTTCGCCCAAGGGTAAAATGGTCATTTCAGGGGCAAAATTGTATTTTCAAACTTTAATCCACCTATTTTGATATAGGTTAAACCATAGAAATAAATAGAACCGAATTCAAATCCCTGACGCGAGAGATATGAAATTTTTAAAATGATATCGGACAACGCTGACCCAAAAAGAAAGTTAAAGTAGGGGTCTTTCACCAAGGGTAAAATAGTCATTTCAAGTGAAAATTAATGATTTTAAATTTTATATCAAATATTTGGACATAGACCAGGCCTTAGAAACAAACGGAACCTAAATCAAAGCCACAAGGCGAGAGATATGCCTTTTTTAAAACGGTATCAGACAATGCCGACAAAAATGGAAAGCTGAAGTACCCCACTTCCACCAAGCTTAAAATAGTCATTTTAAGGGTAAATAAATTATTTCAAGTTTAAATACAAATTTTGTACCTAGCACAAGCCATAGCAACAAATGGGACCTAATTTAAATGTGCGAGGTGATAGATATGAATTTTTTAAAATGACATCGGACAACGCCGACCCAAACAGAAAGTTTAAGTACACCTCTTTCACCAAGGGTAAAATGATCATTTCAAGGTTAAACTGGTCATTTCAAAGTACAAATACAAATTTTGTATTTAGGACAAGCCATAGAAACAAACGGGACCTCAATCTGAGTTACGAAGTGGGAGAAATGAATTTTTGAAAATGGTCGAAACGGGCTATAACAAAGACCTACAAGAGTCGGCTGCTGACTCCCCATCAGCCGGCTGCCCAAAGTCGAAACTTCACAAAAATTATCAGAAAAACCAATTTTCCATCAGTCGACTGATGAGTCTCCATCAGTCGGCTGATTCAATTTGAAAACCTTAAAAATGACTCCCAAACAGTCTTAAACCTTTAGGAATCATGAGGCAAAGTCCTCAACTCATTTGAGAACTTCTAGAAATGAGAAAATATCATTTAATCTCGGTTTAGTTTTATCAAAAACACTTTCTTGAAAATCCGTAAAACTAACCATCTTGCCCCCGGTCTCCGTTTTGTACACCCCCGACTTTCAAAGGCCAAAATATTTTATTCAATGACTTTAAAACCATTTCAAAACTCAGAGTTTTTGTTGGCATCACGGGGTAGGTGAAAACATGTTTTTTACTTAAAGATCAAATGGACTCAAATACAAGTCTTATGAAAATTCCGTTTTCGGGGTAACAAACCGAAACCAACGGAAAAACCAAAGCGTATTTGTAGACGCTCAAATGGAGCAAATGAATGAAGAACCGGAGTTCAAACGCAACTCGAGGGAAAGGGCAAGTGACTATACACAAGGCACTAACTCTAACCCAACCACACTTTGCTCCACATTCACACTCATAAACCCTATAACGACTTTACCATGAATGATCACATCTCTGATGACATTCCAATCCTTAAGATCGCTAAAGGGAACCTAGTGACCGTTGCCATGGAACCAACTAGTTTCAACCAAGAACTTCTTCCGATTCTTTCAACCTCAATTTCACATTCGAAACCAGCTGACTTAGGTTTCTAAAAATATCACATGATTATCACTACACAATCGACTCGGTTTACTAATAACCTAGTCTATCATAACCAAAACATCAAAATCACCATTGAAGCCACATTGCTACACCAACGCTAAGTTAGGCCACAAGACCATCACCCGTCTTCTCAATGCTTCAACTAATAATCGATTCCATAGTCCACTACCGACTTTACTTATCACAAGAAAGTCCTCAAACCAACTCATATCACCCCCCTAAGGTATATAACCACATAACAACAAGTATAAGCAATTATCTCACATTGTACTTTGAACAAGGCATGCAAATCATATTTTCACATCCTTCCATTCACTTTAGCATTTTAATAACATGTGAATTATTTATCTCAAAATCCACATTAACATGCTCCTCAACCACATAGGATAACATCATGATCCACATATAAACATAATCACATATTAACAACTCATATGGAATATGATTCACACACTTCATGACACACTTTACCCAAAGATCCCAGAGTGGCGTATACCACCACGATGGGGCAACAACCAACCCTATATCCCCATTTTCCGGTTTTTCTCTTTGTCGTAGGTGGGTGGGAGTCACCTTTTTACTATAGTAACCTCAAGATCAGAGAGTGGCGCATACCACCACGATGGGGCAGCAACCAACCATATATGCACCAACATAAATATGTATCTCATCATATTTATGAACAATATTCCCAAAATGCCAACATGAATGCTTTTCATCATTCAACATGCTTTCTAAATCTCATTTAACAGAATAATCAACAAGGATGCTTTCTCATGCACCTATCATGATCCAAATCATCAAGTCGTCCTTTAATATACAAGGATAACATTTTCATCCATTTAACATGCTTATATTTCAATTAAAGTATTTAAATCCCAAGGACACATTCTCATGCACAAGTAATGTTCCAATTCATCAAGTTGTCCTTTAATTCACAAGGATAACAATTCCTTTCTTTTTAACATGCTCTTAGTTCAATTCAAGCAAGTTTATCACAAATCACAAATCAAGCATAACATCATTTCTCAAAATACCTTAAAGGTACTAGCCAAAGGTGCTAGCCTAATCTCATTCCAAGGCTACATCCCTACCACCCACATACACATATGTATAATTACTCTTACACATATACATAACTATACCCACATACATATTCACATATATATAGGCATACAAACATACTTCAATATGGAAAATCTAAAGAATAACCACATAACTAACATGCTTAATAATCCTATTCAATATCATTACAAGTACTCCATACGCTAGGTTTAATTCACATAAACATGTTCAAATCCTAATTCACAATTTCAAGGAGACACTTACAAATTTCATCTAAGTTTAAGAACCCTAGAATCAAACTCATACCCACAGAATCATAAGATGAGCTAGTTAAGAAGTTTTCCCATATCTTTTGAAGAGCAAAGCACAACCACAAGGCAAGGTCTATGAAACCCTAGCTCTCACTCACACCGAAATCAAAGGAGAAAATTGGTGGAAAGCTTCACCATATCCTCCTAATAATGAATCCAACTCCAACACAAGAGGAGAACAAGAATTATCCAGTGGTTTAACATGAAACCCTAAACTAGGGTTTGAATGGAAAACACACAAGGAAGGAATAACACTTACCAATCCTTGGCTCAAACCAAAGAGAAAGATACCATGAACATCTTCCTTGTTGATGGCCACATAGAACTCCCAACTTAGAGTAATCAAATCAACCCCTAAGTTGAGAAGAAACAATAGGGAGAAAAGAGAGAGCAATAGATGACAATAGAGAAGTCTTGCCAAATGTGTGCTAACCCTAAGAGTTGTAGAGATTTTCCACTCACAACTCTCACCATCTAATAACCAATAATAAAGCTAGCAAGTGAAGACCGAATCCAAGGGCCACAAAATAGTCTTGATATTGGAAGACTTAAACCAATAAACACCCCTTATACACTTGTCAAACAAGGCCTTAACATCCAAGGGTTTAGAATAAGGAAATGAAAATGAATACACCATCCAAGGGTTGACAAGAAGTGTTACACCCCTAAAATTCCTGAAACTCTAATCCAAAGAATCAGCGAATTTCCAAGGGATGACGTCAGTCAAACGACCACTAAAGTCAAGAATAACAAGAAAATACATGGAATAACAATGAAAAATATACTCCATGCCTAATCGAATACTAGAAATTCAATAGTATCCTCTGATACCAACTGACACACCCCTAAATTCCTAAGACTCCCGAACCGAGACATCCAAGGAATCCAGGATGTGATCCTTACAATGAGTGACCAACTAAGATATCATTAACCATGAAAATGTATGGAATAATTATAAAAATGATATATTCCATACCCAAATGAATGATAGAACAAAGCAGCAGAATCTAACGAAAATCCGGCAGAGTTTCGTTTGTAAATGGAACAACCGGACACACAACCACAACAGAATAACCTACAAATAATAATTCGATAATATCAATGGCTCACAGGCCCAACATTCATCAATCCTACTAGGGCCGTGGTAGTGGAAAGAAACCACCAACCCCTACACAACCCTTAATAATCAACAGAGTCACAAATGCTCGAATAAGAATACAGAAATGTATATAACAATGTCGAATAGATACAATGACATCCTGAAATAATAAATACAGGAAATAAAAGATACACCAATAGGGATATGCCAACAGACTGGCTCCCAAGAGAAATATATGACAATCCCACAACCATGGGTAAAGAAACTGATAGAAGATAACTATCGTCCCCAAACCAGTCGCACTGCAACCGTAACCACATCACCCTATGCAACTCCAAAACCTGTAACAAGTAAAACAAAAGAAAGCTGTCGTTGCACCGCATACTGCCCGTATCTGTAAAATTTCCTACAACCTAGCGTGGGAATACCAGGGGGCGATAAAATACCCCTGTGAGCAAATAAGCTCAGTGGAAAAAATAATATCCTAACTACCACAACCTCTGACTGTTTAGGTAATGCTAAACCATCCAGTAAGATACACAGTCCACTACATAACCCAGTCATGAAAACCCAAGGCACGAACTCATATGCTACCGTAAATGAGTATATATTGGGGATATATATATATACATATATATAAGTACATGACATGAGTCTATTAAGTACGACCAAGACTCGTACTCCAAGTACCAACATCGGTAGTCTACACTACTCTCATAACGTACACTAGGTACCCAACACCTAGGTCGAATCTAAAAAATCATCAAGCGCTCACAATGCTAACCAGAAGATCCAAATAGAGGGAAAACACACTCACCTCTAATATCCACAGGGATCAAAATCCACCACTAGTACCAAGGAATACTCATAACTCACTCCCCAAGAATACAGGAGGAAAAACACTCACGTCCTTGCATACTAACACAATCGTTATCTATATATATATGTACAATATATATATATATATATATAACAAACCTCATCCCATTTCTAGAAAAAATCTAGAAAAAATCTACACTCTGGATAAGGAACCTCATCCCATTTCTAGAAAAAATCTATCTCCCAAGGGCTGGATCACCTAAATCATATCCCTTCATCAATACCATAAATCACACCATCACATCATCCCATTGACCTCATAATACTATCATCAATAGGGTCAATCAAATCACAAACACTCTCACTATGGATAAGGAACACTAAACGGTCGAATCTCAGAGAGTACCTGAACACTACTCTCATGACAACCACATAAGAGTCAAGGAACCCAAGCAAGGGAAAAGAAGTCCCAATGTTAAACCAACAGATAACCGAGACAACAACGTCAAGGTTAAGAACACCATAAGTTTAGGGAGAACACCCGGGCAAAAGAAACCAATTCATTCGACATCCATGCCCCTAACACGTGTAACAACTCAAATCACCTAGGTGGTGACATCAAGCACCAAGAAGAAGGGAAATACAACACTATATATGTGGACTGAACAACACCAAGCCTCATACCCGAGACTTAGAAATGATCCAAAGCAAAGGTGAACAAGAAAACACCTTTCAAAACTCTACAGGTCGAGATCTTGAGAAAGAAGTCTCGGAATCTCGAGAAAAGTAATAAAATAGTTTTCCTTTAAGAAACCACACAATAAAAATGACCGTTTTGCCCCCGGTCTCCGTTGTTCGCCTGTCTTAGGTACGGGGGTAGGCGAAAAATGGGGTTTTCCTTTTAAATACAATGAGTTTGTTTTCAAAACTTGAAAAGCTCCGTTTCCGACAGACAACTAGATTAGAGTGACTACAATTCCAATGATTCCTATAATGACCAAGAGGATAATGAAGAAAGAACAATATGTTGGACTCACATAACACAACCATCTGTTTCCAACTCCACAAATCAAATGACACCATGAGGAAGAAGTTCGGCACCATGCCATAACCGACGGCTCAAGAAGTGACATACAAGTCAAAAACATATCCTCTAGTATACAAAAGATAGTAAAAGGAATGCTTAGGAGAATAAACTAAGCACGAGAAACAAGACTGCAAACCTACAATATCTCGAATAGTTAATAAAATCGCTTAAACCCCTTAATATCATGAAAAGGGAAAACTAGTGACCGATACCACGGAACTAACTAGTTTCAATCAATACCTCTTCCAATTTATTATAACCTCAATTTTACATTTGATACTAACTCTCTAGATTACTAACAGAATCAAGAGACCACTGCCACTTAACTAGACAGGTTCAATCACAACCTTGTCTAACCGCACTCAAAACCTCAAATACAGTTGATAACCCATTCCTCAAAAGGTGAAAGGCACCTAAAGGCCTATACCACAACATCCACTAAGTTCACAATCTCATCACCCGCCTTCTCTAAGGCCTTATGATGTGAAATTTAGAGTAATCCAAAAGATAGATTAACCCAAATCAAATTTTACTCGCAAGTATACGAATCATAGTAGTAAAGAGTATAAGTATTGCGAGGTCATTCCCACGAGGATTGATTAAGACAAATTAAATCTAAAAACTACTATCTAACTAATTCAACAAATTATTGATGATTGTGAAAAAATAATATAAATACAATAATACAAAAGGAATACCAAGGCTTTGATTCCACCACTAATCATCACAAATACGATTTTCAATTGTAAAGTCATTAAATATTCAATTAATTTCCACACATCTAAATAATAATTATTATTACGTTCATAGATGGTCTATCCGGGTTAGGGCATAGGTTCAACTCAATATTTTATTATCTTGGCCAAAAATAATAAATAAATCATTGAAGGAAAATATAAATCACAATTATCTATCCATGGTCAGGCATAAACAATTATAATTTATTATCTTCTTCTTAAATTGCCAAGTAGATTACATGTTCGTGGTCAGACACAAGTAACCTATATGCTAGGAATGAAATACGTTCAATTTTAGTCTCAGTTAAAGCACATAAAATCGAAAGCATTAACATATATATAATAATAAGAAGAAGAACTCATTAACCAAAATATTCAATAATGTCTACAATTGAAAACTATAATATTGAACATGACTAGGGTTTCCTCTCGGCCTTGGCCGAGCGAATTAACTATACAAGAAAAATAAAACAAGAACGACCAAACCCGAAATCATAAGTGGAAGACATCTTGGATTTCTTTGTTGATCGCACAGGTCTTCCCCTTATGTTTCTTGGTCGTCGATGATCCTTTGTGCATCCATATATACCCTATTTATAGGGGTCCTCAAGGTTTCATCTAGGAAAGTAAATAAGAGAATACAATATTCCCATATTTCTTTTCCTAATTGGTGATATCTTGCAGCCCACTTTTGACCAATTTGGAGAGTAAATTTGGAAGATATTGGTGAGATACTCTTTTCTTGTTAATCAAGTCCTCTTCCCACAGCCTTTGATTTCATTCCATTGTGATCGTTCCTTCAAAATCTGTGATTATATTACCAAGTTGATGCTGATTTTCGCACAAAATAGTATGGCAGATTTAAAATGTCTTTTTCGCCCTCTAAACTTCAGAATTATGGTTTCTATGTGAAATACTAATATTCTTTAAATTGAATCAGCTTTCTAGGAACACTGGGCTCACACAAATCCGAACAACGGGCTGAAATATATGGCCCAAATACTAAGACGTGGTCTAAACAGATTTTGGGCTTGTTTAGATGGAGTTAACCCATTTGTACCAGAAATCACCAATAACCTATAAAAATATAAAAACACAAATATTAATTAAAATAATTTAAAATAAATGACTAAAAATATATATTTTTGGAGGTTAATCGTGTATGAATTATGTACTTATCACCTTAAATCTTAATTGATACTAGAATCAATCCCTGACCTCAAATTTCTAAAGAAGTCACACAACTAACCATGATCACAAAACTATTACCTGCCTTCTCTAAGGCCTCAACATAAAATTGACTCTATAGCCCATCACTAACCTCAGCTATTCATAGAGGTCACTACGCTAATATACTTAACCTTCCCCAACGGCACATAAGTATATAATCACAAGTATAAAAATATACATTTCATTATACTTTAACAATTACCGCATTTAATTCATGTTTTCACATTATTCACTTTCAGATGAGCATTTTATAAAAATATGAATTTATTTCACAATATTCATAACTAACCTGCTCCAAAAATCCACAGGTAATAATAGCACATAATAAACCTGCTTCAACATCACATGTAATAATATCACATATACATGTTAAATGAAATCACATAAATGCTATGCAATGCAATGTGACTCAACACCACCCATGGTACACACACAAAAAAGTCAACCTAGGATTGGAACACTAAGGAAGGTAGAATCATCGTACCGTTCTTCCCAAGTGCTTTTGACACTTCACACTTTTAACCAGGAAGACGTCTACCACGACTCGGTCGTGCACCTAGGATTGGAACAAGTCCTCCCCTAGCGTCTACATGTTTTGGAAGATTAGTTCCGTGGGAGCAAGAAGCACCCCCTAGCCAGTTGTTACGACGATCCAAACACAAGTCTACTCACGTACCATACACAAATGGATGTAGACCACACCAATTGAATTCTCTCTACAAAAGGTGAACCCATGCACTGCATGCACCAATACCCATGTACTCACACGACACGGTGTACTCAATAAAAATCATGCCTCAACATAAATATGTAATGCATCATATTTATGAAAATATCCATATGATACCAACATAAATCTCATAATCTCTTTAACATGCTTTTAAAATACAATAAAGACATTTAAATCACAAGGAAACAAGTTCATGTATAATTCATGTTTTAAACAACATATTTCTTTTAATTCTCTAGGAAAAATATTTCCATTTCTCTTAACATGCTTTTAATGCAATTAAAGTAAATAATCCACGTATCATAAGGGGAACCGAGCACAACGTCTAAGTTTTCACGTCTCTCATAGTCACATATTCCCTAACACAGTAAAAAGGGAACTAATAGCGCGTTCTAAGTTCACGTTCAACTTTTACAAATTTTACTAACCTATTTTAATTCTTTTGGGTTTACTAAGCCACATATTCTCCTTCAGTTCAAATATGTATTAATTTAATTTCGCAAGAAAATAATTTAATTCATTTCTCAAATTAATTTCTAAGTCCTGCATCGATTCTAACCCAATTATAGATATTTAAATTCATAATTTAATATATCTAAATTAAAATAAATACGGGTTTGCACACCCAAACCATGTCAATGATACGAAAGTGAGAATAAAATTTCCCACCTAAATTTACGCTTACAGAATAGCCCAAAATGGCCCACCATGAACAGTATGACGCCCGAATATGGAGCCCGTCGACCAAAGTCACCCGAAAAATATTTTGAATATACCAAAACGTTCACCTCGATGACTTATACGATATATGAAGCCCATTAGCAATAGGTTAATCAATTTGGGTAAATCTAAAATAACCCAAATAAAAATTTTAACCTACAAACGCGATTTCCTGACAAACCGCTCAACGGAAAAATAGAAAATTTTTGTGTGACGTACCTAGCGCCGAGGCAAAGCTACCCTCTAAAAATCGCGGTCATCCGACATCGAGAAGCCGACCAAATCGCCGGCCGAAGTTCGGCCGAACACCCTCTGTCACGCGAACTGCTGTTGTTTTACCGCGCACAGCTCCAACAACCACCAACAGCCACCACCTGCTTCGTCGATGACCTCCTCCCAGGTCGCGCCAACCCTCGCCATCGCCGCAGCTGTTACCGGCGAACTTCAGCTCCCACAGGTCGCACCTCTGCGCAAACCACATCGCCTCCAGTCCCGGTAACCCACGTCGCGTCGTCGCCACCCCTGGACCGTCGCCGCATCGCCTCTGACCGGTAACCCATCACCATTAGGTCGAGCCTTTATGCCCATCCTCCAACTTCTTTTCTCTCAGCCGACCTCTCTCTCTCTCTCACTCGCCGGAGATGATGATGATGGTGGAGAAGAAAGTCGCAGCTACTGCAGAGAAGGAGAATGAATGAGTGGTTTGGTGCTTCGCAAAGAAGAAGAAGCTGAAGACGTCTTCTCTCACTCTAACATCTATACAAATGCATATACATATATTTTCCATATATATATTTAAATAAAATTAAATATATATATACCTAATAAATACCCACACATATATATATTTCATATTAAATATATATATGTACAACAAATCCCTAAAATATATCGGGAGCCTCCAAATAATATCGCGCGAACCCGTAAGTCCACGGGATGCCAAATAATTGATACAAACCCAAAATAAATACACCGGGGTAGAAATCCAAACGTCTGAACACCTAACAAGCCTGATCAAATAAAACGTGTCGTCATCCAGTCAAAACACTAATGCTAAACGTCGAAACAAAACCGAGTAGTCGGTAACAATAATTCTCGAAGTCGTCAAAGAAAAACCGTAATGTCGTCTAGTCAACTTTAAAACTAAACGCGAAAAATTTACACGCGAAATACCAAGATAACCAAGACGTCAAGAACACGTGACATTATAACTGAAATTAAATTAGAAATAATTTCAAGAAAAAGGAAAATAACACGGGGTGTTACAAGAAATCTTGTGAAGTGAAAGACCAACAATAATGCATTATTGCATGTAAGTGCCAACCAACCAAGGCCCTATGATCCAAGGGTTTAGAACAAACATGGGAGAATGAGATCAGTGGCTAGAAATGAGACACAACTTGAAAATGGCAGATGACCAATTTATTATCAACTTAGGGTTAATTACAAGAGTGTCATCATGCCTTTTAATTACCCTTCTACCCCTTGTCATCCCCTCTATTTACCACTATGCCATTCATACCCCAACACTTAGCCAAATCTCTACACTTTCCACTAAATGCTCCAAATATGAAAATATTCATTTACCCTTCGGTCATTTATTTTCCGAAATCATTTCCAACGATTTTCATTATTTACAACATGAAAATATAACAAGCAATTCACATAAGTGGTACATCAAAACGTCTACAATAAATTAGGGTAACACGTTCGGGAATGCAATACGATTGCCGAAGCTCCAACGAGAAAACTTGCACGAATCCACGTAGTCGTCAACAAACAATAATTCACGAAGATGGAAACAAAAGTCTACGACATAGTCCCGCTAAGTCCGAAACTTAAACGCGAAAAGTTTACACGTACTTAGAATACACAAGACGTCCATAATAAGTGACGTCAGAAAACGTTAACACTTGGAAAAGAATTCTAGAAAAGGAGAAAGGAAATGCAGGGCATTACAACCTTACCACCTTAGGAGATTTCGTCCTCGAAATCAGGGCCTACCTTAGTTCACGAGACACATCCGATTGATCAGACCGAATGATCTACTCACATTCCTCGGTAGCTACACCACGATACGAGTACGGAAAGGAAAAGTGACAGAGGAACAGTCCTACTCCGTTGGGATTAAATCACAACGGGATATATCTAGCAAGACACGTCCTCAATGCCACAATATGAAAACACAGAAACCCGGAAGCACACATAGAAAACAAAGATGGAAATCGTAGATAACATCCAACATCGAACGTACTATCAAGCCTCACCCATCATCCCTAAGACAGTGAAACCTAGTGCTCTGATACCAAATTGTCACGTACCTAAATTCCAAAGATTCCCAAATCGGGACATCTGAGGAATTCGGGTTGTGATCCATACAAGGAGAGACCAATTAAGATCCTAAATAACCATAAAACGAATGGAATATTAATAATAATAATAATTCCATACATAACCAAGCGGAAGCTAAACCAAATGATACACAAGGTACATTGAGGTGCTAAAAGAATACATCTATACAAGGAAGACGTCAAACACGACGCGATCGTGCACATAGGATTTGGACAAGTCCTCCCATACCGTCTCTGTTTTTATGAAGATTAGTTCCGTAGGAGCGAGAAACACCCCTGACCAGTTGTTACGACGATCCAAAACAAGTCTACTCATGCACAAAACACAAATGGACGTATTCCACACCAATTGAATTATCTCTAAAAAAGGTGAACCCATATGGAATATGTCTTAATGGGCCATGCAACAACATAAATATATATCTCATCATATTTATAAACAACATTCTAAAAATGCCAACATGAATACTTTTTAGCATTCAACATGCTTTTTAAATCTCATTTAAAGCAATAATCAACAAGAATGCCTTCTCATGCACATTTATGCTCCAAATCATCAAGTTATCCTTTTATTTCACAAGGATAACATTTTCATTCATTTAATATGCTTATATCTCAATTAAAGCATTTAAATCCCAAGGATACATTCTCATGCACAAGTAATATTCCAATTCATCAAGTTATCTTTTAATTCACAAGGAAAATAATTCCATTATTTTAAACATGCTCTTAGTTCAATTCAAACAAGTTTATCACAAATCACATCTCAACCTAACATCAATTCCTATCATAGCAAATATCATTCACAAAAGGGAAACAAGATAGTCACTCCAAGTTAAGATGTCTAGTTACACCAATCATAAAGTATAACCTTAAAGGTGCTACCCAAAAGATCTAGCCTAATCTCATTCCAAAGATACCTTCCTAAAACCCACATACACATATATATAACTACACTTACACATATACACTACAATACCCACATACATATCCATATATATATAGGCATACAAAAATACTTTACCATGAGAATTCTCAAGAATAGCCACTCAATTAACTAACATGCATCATATTCCTAGCAATATTATTACCAATTACTCCATACACAAAGGTTAATCCACATAAAAATGTTTAAACCCTAACTTCACATTTTAAGGATACACTTAGCAAATTCATATAAGATTAGGAATCTTTGAATCAAATTCTCATACCCTCACAATCATAAGATGAGCTAGTTAAGAATTTTTTCCCTACCTCTTGAAGAGCAAAGCACAACCACAAGGCAAGGCCTAAGAAACTCTAGCTCTTCTCCAACACCGAAATCAAATGAGTAATCCGGTGGAAAGCTTCACCATAGACTCCTAATAATGAATCAAGCTCCAACACAAGAGGAAAGCAAGAGTCATTAAGTGATTTAATAAAAACCCCTAAACTAGGGTTTGAATGAAAAACACACAAGGAAGGAAGAACACTTACCAATCCTTGGCTCAAACCAAAGAGAAGAACACCACGAAAATATTCCATGTTGATGGCCACACTAAGATCCCAACTTAGAGTGATCAAATCAACCCCTAAGTGGAGAATAAGCAAGAGGGAAAAGAGAAGAGAAAATAGAGAGGAAAAGATGAAGTCTTGCAATGAAAGACTAACACACCCACACATGTGTAGAGATCCTCCACTCACCCCTCTCATAATCCAAGGGTCCCAAACAAATATGGGGAAAAAGAAATGAATCCAAGGGTTAGGAACAAGTCTTTCTATGAAAGACTTATTACACCACACACAAAACCCATTAACTTGCCAAATATGGCCTTAACATCTAAGGGTTTAGAATAAGGCAATGGAAGCGAATTAACCATCCAAGGGTTGATAAGAAGTCTTGACAAGTGAAAGACCAACAATAATGCATTCTTGCATTTAAGTGCCAACCAAACAAGGCCCTATGATCCAAGGGTTTAGAACAAGTGAGATCAATGGCTAGGAATGAGACACCACTTGAAAGTGGAAAATGACCAAATTCCTCCCTACTTAAGGTTAATTACAAGAGTTCCTTCAATCCTCTTAATTAGCCTTCCACCCCTTGTCATCCTCTCCAATTACCACTATGTCATTCATCCCCTAACACTTAGCCAAATCTTTACACTTTCCACTAAGTGCGCTAAATATGAAAATACTCATTTACCATTTGGTCATTTCTTTCCCAAAATCGTTTCTAACTATTCTCATTACTCACAAAATGAAAATATAGCAAGAAATTCATATAAGTGCTACACCGGAATGGCTATAATAAACTAGGGTAACACGTTCGGGAATGCAATACGATTGCCGAAGCTCTAATGAGAAAATATTGCACGAACTCACGTAGTCGCCAACGAACAATAAATCACGAAGCCGGAAATGAAAGTTGACAAAGTTGTCCTACTAAGTCCAAAACTCAAACGTAAAAAATTTACATGTACTGAGAATACACAAGACGTTAAACGCCGAGGTGAGCTCATTGAGCCCCGTAGGAGAAAATATCATAACCGTCACATTCTCCGACAGTCCAATTCGAGTGCGAACCAATCCGTGTACATGCATCTACCTTAGGTGAGTCAAATGTCCCACATGACACTAACGCCAATACGAGACCCCGGAACACATCCCCCTAGTCCCCTACCATGCATCAACAAATAGGGCAACTAGCACGTAGTGAAACTATAGCATAATAACATATAATAACGCACACCTATATATATATATGCATGTATATATATAGAGAGAGATATATATATACAACGAATACAAGCCACGTAGTATAGACCACCTTGTAGTTCACTACGACTCGTACCCACCAGTCCCACACTAACAATCCACGCAACACATATCACCAAATCATATGAGCAACACTCCTAATCATAACACTTCAGGAAGGATAACACTCACACTTTCTAGATCATGAGCATAATGAGCTCCAAAACCTCAAATCAGTATCAACTCATAGTATCAATCACCTCCCATGTCACTACCGACATCCGTAAACCCGACTCAGGGGTAAAACAGTCACTTCAACCTAAGGCAAACCACAAAGGTTGCCAAACCCCAATAAGGAAGTGAAAGGGATTAAACATCCCATCACACCGACCATTCAAAGGTCACTTGTTCACCTAAAGGTAAAATGATCATTTTAAGGGAAAAATGTACTTTCAAATTTTACTCCACCTATTTGGACATAGGTCAAACCATAGAAACAAACGGAACTCAAATCAAAGCCACGAGATGAGAGATAGAAATTTTTGAAAATGACATCGGACAACACTGACCCAAACAGAAAGTTAAAGTACCCCTCTTGCACCAAGGGTAAAACAGTCATTTTAAGTGAAAATAAATGATTTAAAATTTTTTATCAAATATTTGGACATAAGAAAAGTCCTAGAAACAAACGGGACCTAATTCGGAGGTGTGAAGCGGAAACCACGTCATTTTGAAAATCGGGCATCGCTACTTATAAAGGTCCAAAATAAACCGTCACTTTCAAACGGCCATTTCGCACTCAAACATGACTCAAATGAAGTCATTCAAAATCCTAAAATCAATAAATTTAAGTAAACTTTCTAAAAAAGATAAAGAACACTTCCGTCCGAAACCCGTAACTTGAGATACATAGTGAAGCAGTATCGAAACGGGACTACACTAGGACACCCTAGAAAAATCAGTCGACTGGCATGGACCAACAGTCGAATGATGAGGGCCATAAGTTGACTGACAATTAGCCACCAGTCGACTGACCGCACTAGAAAATTTATGGCTATTTGCTAATCGAATGAAGCAATTCCATCAGTCGACTCACGGACCCAAAAAGGCTTCAAATGGTTCGAAAATCACCGAAACAACCACTCACACATTTCCTTATGTGTATAAACTCATAATTTGATCAACGCACCAAATTATCTTTACCAAACGTAAGTTTTAAATCAAAAACATTCCTTTAAGATCTTATAAAATTATCCGTCTTGCCCTCGGTCTTCGTTTTGGACACCGCCGACTTTCAAAGGTAAACATATTTTATAGCATGACTTTAAAACCATTTCAAAACTCATAGTTTTTGTTGGCATCACGGGGTAGGCAAAAATGGGTTTTTCACTTAAAGACCAAATAGACTCAAATGCAAGTCTTATAAAAAATCCATTTTCGAGGAAACAAACCGATACCAATGGAAAAACCAAAGCGTATTTGTAGACGCTAAAATAGAGCAAATGAATAAAGAACCGGAGTTTAAAAGCAACTCGAAGGAAAGGGTGAGTGACTATATATAAGGCACTAACTCTAACCCAACCACTTAGTTCAACATCATAATCTCTAAACTACACAACGACTTATTAAAGAATGTCCACAATTTCAATGAAATTCATATCCTTAAGATCGTAAAACAAAACCTAGTGGTCGTTGCCACGGAACCAACTAGTTTAAACCAAGAACCTCTTTTGATTCTTTCAACCTCAATTCCACATTTGAAACCACCTAACTTAGGTTTCTAGCAATATCATAGGGCTATCAATACACAATTGACTCGGTTTACTCATAACCTTGTCTACCATAAATGTAACACCCCGCTCCAACACTTGGTATAATATTGTCCACTCTAGGCTCCTCCCAAAAGACCTCATACCAATTGGAGACAACACTGCAAATATAAGCACATCCCCAGACCTCTACCAGGGCGATGTGGGACATCACAATCAATTGTAATACCCCGCTCCAACACTTAATTCCGGCCGGGCTCTGGTTCTGATACCAATTGTAACACCCCGCTCCAACACTTGGTATAATGTTATCCGTTTTGGGCCTAGCCCGCACGGTTTTATTCTTGGGCTCCTCCCAAAAGGCCTCATACCAATTGGAGACAACACTACACATATAAGCACATCCTCAGACTTCTACCCAGACGATGTGGGACATCACAATATTCCATTCATTTTATGATTGTTTAGGATCTTAATCGGTCGCTCTTTATATGGATTATACCCCGAATTCCTCGAATGTTCCGATTCTGAAGTCTTTGGAATTTAGGGGCGTGGCATGGCTGGGTATTATGGTTTGGTGGTATATAAGATAAAGATTTTGGAATACTGGTGGAAGGTTTGGTTGTGGGCACATCTCCGGACATGGAGTCGACATGCTTGCTGGAATGTTCACACATGGAGGTGTGGAAAGGTAGTTAGTTTCTGGAATGCTTTTTCTAGCTGTGGCCACAACAACAGAAGCAGCCAGAGGAGGAAACGTAACAGAGGCTTGCACAATTGAACATGGTACTGGCCTTGAAACGGACCCCATGGTATTGGACGATGTTTTAAGTTCAACAATTGATTCCTCCATTGCATAAAACCTTGTATAAAGACCTCCAAACAACTCTGCCAAAGATGATGTCTGGATTTGAGTAAATGACTCATCTGGTGGTAGAGAGATTTATCGTTAGTCTAAGGTTGGAACTTCCAATCAAAACTGGAACTGGAACCTCCTGTTGCTCTTCTTCACAGGTCATAGTATTCTTTCCAGACCTTAATCGCAATGGAACGTCTTCCGAACTTCAACACTTGTCCCGCTCTGGGCGTGCCACTCAATGTTTGCACAAATCTTCTCCAAATTTAGTAAATTTTAGGCGTGCCAAATTTAAGTTGAATCAAAAAGAAATACCAAAGAAACTGGAGACTATTCCCTTGGAAGATGAGGATGATCAAGCGATTGTTTTTGTTCTTTTTGCCTTAGTTAAAAGGACTTTAATGTTGAAGTTGTAAAAGAAAGGGAATTGAACTAAATAGATTAAATAAAGAAACTGGAATTGGAATGTAACTAAGGAATTGGATTGAAAATGAAATTACATTAAAGGAATTACATGTAATGAAATGACAAATAAAGATAAAGAATCCAATTAAGGAAATTGTAATGTAATAGAGTGTTTTTGATGCTGCTGGAAAGGGACCTAATTATCACAAGTGTTGCTTTTATATGATCTTCAATTTACCTACAATAACCGTTTCTCAACCGTCTTATACTGATTCTCTAGTTGTCCCTCTCGTTGTAAGATTTATGTAACACCCCGCTCCAACACTTGGTATAATATTGTTCGCTCTGGGCCCAACCCGCACGGTTTTGCTCTTGGGCTCCTCCCAAAAGGCCTCATACCAATTGGAGACAGCACTGCACATATAAGCACATCTCCAGACCTCTACCCGGGCGATGTGGGACATCATAATCACTCCCTTTGAGACCTAGCGTCCTCGCTGGTGACCCACGAGTGATGTGCATGCTCCCACACTTAATTTCGGCCTGGCTCTGGCTCTGATACCAATTGTAACACCCCGCTCCAACACTTGGTATAATATTGTCCGCTCTGGGCCCAACCCGCACGGTTTTGCTCTTGGGCTCCTCCCAAAAGGCCTCATACCAATTGGAGACAGCACTGCACATATAAGCACATCCCAGACCTCTACCCGGGCGATGTGGGGCATCACAATTTCCTTTCATGTGTCCCATATCTCCAAGACATTTACTCCATGTTCTCCATGATCCACATCACCTCCCTCCACATTTAGGCCTCTTTGTGAAGGAAGTATATATATTAACCCCTTTATACGAATTTGGCCTCAATATGGGCCAGATTCATTACCCTTTTTAAAACTAAATTTCCTATATTCTAGTCCCAATTATCTAAACATCCTACTATCTAGACTCCAATCAAAGCCTAACTTTAGTAGTTTTGTCAATTTACCTTCTTGAGCCCAACTCTTCCTTGAAGTCGTATATTGACACACATGCCCTCTCGTTGTGCCACGTTGCTTACTTCCCTAATGCTACGTGGAATAAAATTTTGTGTATCAACAGTGAGTAGATCATTTGGTCTGGCCAATTGGATGTGACTCGTGGACTAAGGTACTCCTTGATTTCGAGGACGAAATCTCCTAAGGTGGAAAGGTTGTAACGCCCCGCGTTTCCTTTCTCTTTTATGGACTTATTTTCCAAGTGTTAACGGTTTGTGACATTATTTATTCACGACGTCTCGTGTAATCTTGGTACGTGTAAATTTTTTTCGTTTACAATTAGGACTTAGCGGAACGATTTCATGGACTTTCATTTTCGACTTTGTGATTTATTGTTCGTTGGCAAATACGTGGGTTCGTTGCAACATTTTCTTGTTGGAGCTTCGGCAATCATGTTGGGTTCCCTAACGTGTTACCCTAGTTTATTGTAGATGTGCCAGTGTAGCACTTATGTGATTTTTATACTTGTTGTGCTTAGCATAGTTAATGGGTACTCCTTGATGGGTGTAATTATGTTAATTGGTTGTTGAGATTTCATTTTGTAAATAATTAAAATAGTTAAAAACGATTTCGGGAATTAAATGACCGAAGGGTAAATTGATATTTTCATATTAGGAACACTTTGTGGAAATTGTAGAGATTTGGCTAAGTGTTGGGATATTAGTAGTATGGTGGTAATTAGATAGGATGACAGGGGGTAAAAGAGGTAATTAAGAGTCATGAGGACACTTTTGTAATTAACCTTAAGTTGAAAGGAATTTGGTCATTTCACACTTTTAAGTGGTGTCTCATTCTCAACCATTGATTCAAGTCTTCCTTGCTTTATTCTCAACCCTTGGATGTTAAGGCCTTGTTTGGCAAGTGTATAAGGGTTGTGTGTATGGATTTAAGTCTCCCATTGTCAAGGCTTGTTCTACACCCTTCGATTCATTTATCTTTTTCTTCACATTTGTTTTGGACCCTTTGATTGGTTTTGGGGTTAGTGGAGAATCACTACATTTTCCTTAAGTCTTCCACTTTGCAAGACTTCTATATTTCTCTACAAAACCATTTTTCTCTCTACACTTTTTTTTTCTCTCTTATTTCATCTCCACTTTTTGTTTGATTTCATCACCTTAAGCTTGGAGTTTGATGCTGTCTTGAACATGAAAGTTGTTCATGGTGTTCTCCTCTTCAATTAAAGCTACAGATTTATATGTGTTCTTCCATCTTTGTGAGTTTCTACTTCAAACCCTAGTTTTGGTTTTTAATGATGTACCACCTTTGATTCTTGGTTTCATCTTGTTTTGAGTCTTAACTCAGTGTTAAGAGATTATGGTGAAGCTTTCCACCATTTGGCTTCTTTGAATTTGGTGTTGGGTGGAAGCTAGGGTTGCATGAAGCTCACTTTGTGGTGTTGGGTGTATGCTAGTTGAATTATAGTTCTTGAGAGTTTGATATAAAAAGTATGCTTGTATGCCTATATGTGTATATATATATGGGTATGGTTGAGTATATGTATAAGTGTAGGTATACATATGTGATTATGGTTATTAGTGGTGTAGCCATGATAGTGTAATTAGACTAGCTATCTTGGTTGGCAAGTTGGTATGTGGATATAGATGATTTGTGTGATGTGGGATCATGAACTTAGAGTGTGATTCTAGTTCCCTCATTCTTGTGCATTTTGAAGTTATTATCTTGAAAGTTAAACTCGCGTATGAAAATGAGAAAATATGAATCATAGATTTAATTAAGTAAAAAATATGTTAAAATTGAAATGTTATCCTTGTGAATTAAATAACAACTTGATGAATTGAAAAATGAATTGCATATGAGAAGATATCCTTGTTGATTATTGTTTTATTGTGACTAAAAGCATGTTAAAGGATTAATGACATTCATGTTTGCATTTTGAGAATGTGTTCATAAATATGATGAGCTACATATTTGTATTGGTTCATGGGTCTTTGGAGACATAGTGCATATGGTGTTCACCTTTTTCATTGAAATTCAATTAGTGTTGGGCTACGCCCGGTCGTGTAACTATGGGTGAGTAGTTTTGTGTCAGATCGTTGCAACAACTGGCCAGGAGGTGTCCCCTACTTATGGAACTAATAAGGCAATAATTGTTATATAGGGTTGGTTGTTGCACCATCGTGGTGGTATATGCCACTCTTGGGTATATATGGTTGGTTGTTGCCCCATTATAGTGGTATGCACCACTCTCAAAGTCTTTGTTGGTCCGTGCAACTGCCTTCCTTTCTTGAAAGTGAAAGAGAGAAGATTCACTTGGGAAGAATCGATGTGGAACTATTTCTCATTATGAATGGGTAGACTGCGTATTCATTATCCTATTTTAGGCGAAGTGTGTATCATGAGGTGTGTGAATAGGATTTTTGTGAATTTATTGACAAATTAAAATTAATTGAGGAAAGGTCAATATTAATCAAATTCTCTAACAAGATAAATCATGCAAATATTAATCTAAGTGCAGAATATAAAGCAATAGAGACACACGATATTTTTACGTGAAAAACCATGGAAAGACTCCAAGTAAATACCACGAATACGCTCGGGTATCGATACACTATGATTTAGAGAATTTGTATAGACTATATGAAAATAGTACTTACAATCAATGTAATCTTCTATTCTTCACTCAACGTTTGAAAGTCTAAATTCACTCGCGCTCCACGAAGCTCTCACTTCCCTCCGTATACTGACGGCTCTGTTTCTCAACAGATCAAATAACCACGAAGCTTCTCATTTGGATCTCAGCACTCAGATGACTCTGTTCTTCAACGGATCAAAGCAACCTCGTTACAATAGATGGTGCGATGATTTTTAAATAACCACTCATCCAATTGTGCATAAAGATCTTCGATGTAGAAGCACAATTGGAAAAACTCAAACCAAGACAGAACTAGAAGATAAATAATCACTTAATGATCTTCTCTCACCTTAAATCTCTGTAGAAGAATATGAATAATAAAATACTGCAGAGATCTCTCAAAAACCTTTGCCTCCTCTATTGTAGAACTTGCTATTTATAGGCAATGTAGAGGAGAAACCCTAAGTTTGCCCTCCTTGGTAATTTCATACTCAACTGAGCCAAACCTTTCAATATAATGTATAATATGTGATATACATATGCTTATAGGTGTTTGGGTCGAACTCAAGGTCATCCGGGTAAACACAAATCAATCCAAGTCAAAATAGAATTTCAGCTCGATTATGAAATTTCAGCTTTTTCTGCAGGATACCTCTCACTCGTTTCATCATATCTGGAGCTACACACATTGAATGAAGTTATGTAATATATCGTTGGAAAGATCACTTCAAGATCTTGATGATAGGCCCAATAATCACTCAATTCGGACCTTGTTTGACTGAGATATGAGCTCCCGAAGTTGACTGAA
This sequence comes from Cornus suecica, assembly GCA_963922005.1. Lineage (NCBI taxonomy): Eukaryota > Viridiplantae > Streptophyta > Magnoliopsida > Cornales > Cornaceae > Cornus > Cornus suecica. The sequence goes on from OY998242.1 coordinate 68,634,673, forward strand.
AATCTTACTGAAATCACTGCTTCCTTTTTGAACTAGGACTCCTCCCTTATTTAATCCTCTTATAATTGGGAATGAATCTAGTCAACTTTTATGTATATATCCTTTATAAACTTCCTAGGATTTATAGGAGTGTAGCGAAGTCATAATAGGATACGTAACAGCGAGCCAAAATTAATAAAAATCCTTGTCGCATGTACACTTGAAGCGTAGCCCCTCTACGCTTGAAGCGTAGGTCCAAGCATAAAAACACCACTTTTCTGCCACTTTTGAAACTGAAAGCGTAGGCTTAAGCATAGGTAATTTTTTCCAAACCACTTTTCTCACCAACTATGCCAAAATGACCCTCTTGACTACCCGAGACTTTTTGCTTGAATTAACGGCTTTGGGAAATGCCGTTTTTGCCCTCCAGGAGACATTTTTACTCAATACTGTCACTTTTGCTCTTTAGTTGTATTCTTCACTACTTCAATGCTTGATTTTGCCTTTGTCGAAACTTGTAGATGTCATTGATACCAGCACGACCTATCTAACACTCAACATGGTTATTGTCCATAACATGCCATACATAAATAATTACAATAAATGTTCTTACAATCTCCCCCTTGGCATTTCTGAGACAAAATCATGTTTTACAATATAGTCTCACAAATAACAACATAAGATCTATACCTATGAACACACACCAACAAACATAGATATAAACTGTCACCTTGCTTTCATGATGGTGTACCAATCCTCTAACCACAACACTAAATAAATCATTAAACGCAAGTGTGGAAAACTAATAAAAAATTATTAGAATAAAAACACAATATCCATGTAATCATAATGATCATAAAACATACACTCTTTCTCCCCACTACTCAATACTTCTCCCACTTAAACCGTTTCTCCCCCTTTTTGTCATTGAAATGATAAGGAACAATAAAAATAAACAAAACATATGAGATAAAACAAGGGAAAACCTTAAGATGAAAACATAGGGAAAGGATCACAGAGGAGACTCTAGAAAATCTAAGGCAAGCACTAAATACTAAGATTATATCCAGATTCTCGAGTAACAAAAATCTCTAAAATGCATGAATGCAAAATGTAAAACAACAAATATTATTATTTTCATAAACATGTGAGTAAGGTAGTAGAGATAATGAACTAATCATTAAGACATCATATTCACATATTTGACTTAGTTACTATACATATGATAATGAAGAAAATCAGCACACGTACCTTGTAAGCCTAAGCAGTCACAAGACAAGCTTTACATGGCATTTGCGTATATGAAAAAAATATTCAGGTGCAAGTAAACAACTAAGATGAAAGCAATACGTGCTAATTATAACAATCTTCTCACTAACCGTGATGATAATTCAATTCAAAACTTAAGCTAGAGGTCAAATCATTAGCTTAGACCTTATTGCTAAATAAAGAAAACACAATTTAATATTTTCAACCTTTTCACCATATCCCTTTTTGTCTTTCTAAGCTCTGGACTTTCCAGCGAGGATTTTTAGTCCCGACCACTAGGCCCGAGCTTCTTCCATGGGATTTATGTTCATTAGTCTTTTCCCCTTTTTACATGAACACTCAATGCTTACTGAGGCAAGATGCCCGGTTACTCAGATCGAAGAACTACCTTTTGCATTTCTATATTTTAAACATCTCATTCTTTCCTCTTTTCAGCATCACCACAATATTCATAACCATGCAAAAGGTATTTCAAACCATAGATCAATCTAGCATAAAACATGAACCTACATATCATTTCAAATTAGATGAAAAAGACTAAAAGTTTCAACAAATATTACAATCATCTCCAAAGTAAAACAAACACCCAAAGTTTAATGAGTTCTAAAAATAATACTTAAGCATGTCAAGTTAACAACTCATAACCTCAGGTCAGACTAACAACTTCAATTCTCATAAGCATAATAAGAAAAGTAAATATGAGAATAGAGTGAAATATGACAAGCATTTGTACCCTTAGCCAAGCTCAACATGCTAAGAATTTTTCTATTTATTTATTTTTAATTATTTTTTGTCATAATGATACATGCATGAATAATCCTAATAGTAGCAAAACATGATGATGCATGCATAATAATAATAATAAAAGCATGCAAATAATACAAAATGCACGATAATGTATCAATTATAGGATAAAAGATAATGCAAGATATTCCTAGAATGATACATATGAAGACATCTATCTTAATGATAATATACCACCAGATTTTCTAAGATGCATATGCTTTTGAAAATATAATGGTTTTGTAGAGATGTCTATTGACTAGGAATCTTTGGATATATACTCGAAACCTTTCTCAGAATTAAAGTCACGTGCTAGACATGCAGTATGAGCAACCAAAGAATGCAATTTATCTTTTCTAACCCATATTTCTTTAATTTTCGGTGCTCTATTTGCTATCCTAGACAACCTCTTCACCTCTTCACTGAACACCCGAATTTGATTTTCAACATTGGACCTTCTTTGAGTTTTATGCTTCCACTCTGATTTAAATGTTCCACCTCTTAACTTTGAACACGTGGGACGAATGTGACCTTTCACTCCACAATGATGATAGATTGGAATATACATTTGAAAAATATTATTTGAACCCTTATTGACTTTAGAGGTAAAGAAAGGCTTACTCCCAACTGGTTTTCTGACATAAGATAGAGCAATAATATTCCTATCAGACTTATCTTGAGAAGAACTAGATGCTACCTGGGAAGCCTTAACAAAGGTTGTTTTGGAAACATTATTAGAATCACTGATTCCTTTGAACTCCAATCCCTTTGTATATCCTGCAGATTTTCCTACACTCAACATGTTATCAAGCTTATTAGTTCCACTAGACCATCTATGAATAGTTGAGTTAGCATCCTTCAATTTCTTTTCTAAACCCTCAATCCTTGTAGATTTGTCACTCAATTTCAATCTTAGAGTTTCTAATTCCTCATTGAGATCATCTATCCTCTTCAACGCCTACTTCTTTTCTCTTTTAGACTTAATCAATTCTTCTAACCATTGAGATTTTTGTGTCTGAAATTGGGCTAAATCTTCTTTTAAGGATTGTCTCTCCTTGTCAACATTTATAAATCTATTAATATATTTTGAGAAAACTTCGCTAAGATGATTGTACTTATCTTGCAATTTATTGTACTTAGCTTTAAGTGAGTCATCACGATCATCATCACCCTCAAAATCTTCATCCCCGGTTATTGGCCAACTCGATGCAACTTCACTAACTTCCTTACTTTGAGCAACAAGCATGGTGAAGTTCTCAGAATCATTACCTACCTTCGAGTCTGGTGTATCACTAGCTAATTCATCATCCCTAGTGACATCTAGAACTCTTGCCCTTTTTGACTTGTTAGTAGATTCCGCAATAATGTGACCAAACCCTTAACACTCAATACAATGAGGTTTATTCGTTTTATGATTAAACTTATCATTCCGATTCTGGACTTTTCTATTTTTAAAATCATGTTGTTTATCTCCAAAATTTTGTCCTTCAATCAATTCTTGACCATAAGACGATTTTAAAAACTCTTTCATCATTGCTTTCCAAAAGGTGTAGTTCGAGGCATCAAATAACGGGGAGCTAAGTATGGAACTTCTTTCCCGAGGTATCTCCATAGTCTAAGTTTAGACTCTAACCCTAGGTAGTTAACCTAAAACAACGGGGCAACCACGCGCTGATACAAATTGAAATTACCTAGACGATAGTGAAAACGAGCCTAAAGGAGGGGTGAATAGTTTTTTTGTGGATTTATTGACAAATTAAAATTAATTGCGGAAAAGTCAATTTTAATCCAATTCTCTAACAAGATATATCATGCAAAGATTAATCAAAATGCAGAATATAAAGAAATAGAGACACACGATATTTTTATGTGGAAAACCTTGGAAAGACTCCAAGTAAAAATCACAGATACGCTCGGGTATCGATGCACTATGAATCAAAGAATTGGTACAGACTCTATGAAAACGGTACTTACAACCTATGTAATCTGCTGTTGTTCACTCGACGTCTAAAAGTCTAGATTCACTCACGCTCCACGAAGCTCTGGCTCCGCTCTGTACACTAACAGCTCTATTTCTCAACAGATCAGATAACCACGAAGCTTCTCGCTCTGATTTCCGCACTCAGACGGATTCGTTCTTCAATGGATCAAAGCAACCTCGTTGCAATAGACGGTGTGATGATTTTTCAGCAACCACTCATCCAATTGTTCATAAAGATCTTCGATGTAGAAGCACAATTGGAGAAACTCAAACCAAGAGAGAACTAGAAGATAGATAATCACTCAATGATCTTTTCTCACCATAAATCTCTATAGAAGAATAGGAATGATAGAATACTGCAGAGATCTCTCAAAAACCGTTACCTCCTCTATTGTAGACCATGGTATTTATAGGTAATGTAGAGGATAAACCCTAAGTTCGCCCTTTTTGGTAATTTCACACTCAACTGAGCCAAACCCTTCAATATAATGTATAATATGTGATATACATGTGCTTATAGGTGTTTGGGTAGAACTCAAGGTCATCTGGGTTAACACAGATCAATCCAAGTTAAAATAGAATTTCAGCCCAATTCTAAAATTTCCAACATTTTCTGCAAGACACCTCTCACTCTTTTCATCATATCTGGAGCTACACACATTGGATGAAGGTGTGTAATATATCGTTGGAAAGATGACTTCAAGATCTTGATGATAGAGTCAAGAGTCACTCCATTCAGGCTTTGTTTGACCGAGATATGTGCTCTAGAAGGTGATTGAAAATATTACTAAAATCACTGTTTCTTATTTGAACTAGGACTCCTCCCTTATTTAATCCTCTTATAATTGGGAATGAATCTAGTCAAATTTTATGTATATATCCTTTATACACGTCCTAGAATATATAGGAGTGTAGCCCAAGTCATACTAGGATATGTAACAACCAACCAAAATTAATAAAAATCCTTGTCGTAGCTACGCTTAAAGCATAGCCCCCCTACGCTTGAAGCGTAGGTTCCTTACGCTTGAAGCATTGGTCCAAACGTAAATACACCACTTTTCTGCCACTTTTGAAACTGAAAGCGTAGGTAATTTTGTCCAAACCACTTTTCTCCGCAACTGTGCCAAAATGACCCTCTTGGCTCCCCGAGACTTTTTGTTTGAATTGACGGCTTTCGGAAATGATGTTTTTATCCTTCGGGAGACATTTTTACTCAATACTTTCACTTTTGCTCTTCACTTGTGTTCTTCACTACTTCAATGCTTGATTTCGCCTTTGTCGAAGCATGTATATGTCATTTAAACCAACACGACCTATCTAACACTCAACATGGTTATTGTCTAGAACATGCCATACATGAATAATTATAAGAAATGTTCTTACAAAAGTCACTAGTGACTCCCCACTATCACGGAACTGAAGACCCAACTCCGCAATGTCCTCCATCATCCGCCACTCACGAATAAAGATGCTAGATAACGATGCCTGTGACTTGCTACTCAACGTATCTGCCACTACATTAGCTTTCAGGGGTGATACTAGAGTGCAAAATGGTAGTCCTCCATATACTCGACCCATCGACGCTATCATAAATTCAATTTCCGTTGCGTAAAGATATACTGCAAACTCTTGTGATCGGAGAAAACCTCAAACCTCTCACCATGCAAGTAGTCTCACCATCCCTTAAGCGCAAAAAGAACTGCTGCGAGTTAAAAATCATGCGTAGGATAATTCTGCTCATGAGTCTTCAACTGTCGAGACCGATAAGCCACAACTCTCTCGGACTGCATGAGTACGCATCCTATTCCCTCACGAGAAGCATTATAATAGATCATATAGCCTACACCGCACTCAGGAATAATCAGCACCGGAGCCGTAGTCAAACACGTCTTTATCTTTATGAATTCCTCTTCACACTTGTTATCCCACACAAATTTGATACCTTTTTGCGTGAGGCGAGGCATAGGAACCGCCAAACGAGAAAAGTCCTTCACGAACCATATATAGTAACTTACTAAACCATGGAAACTACGAACCTCAAAAACATTAGTCGACCACTTCCAATTCATCACCACCTCTATCATCGAAGGATCAACGAAAATGTCCCCTCCGGAAACAACATTCCCCCAAAATCTAACTTCTTGATGCCAAAACTCACATTTATCATACTTAGCATACAATCGATGCTCTCATAGGATTTGTAGAATGGTCCTAAGATAAACCTCATGCTCGCTTTTCATAGTAGAGTAAACTAGAATATCATCAATGAACACTACTACAAATTTATCTAAAAACTTGTGGAAACTATGATTCATAAGACCCATGAATGCCGCTGGTGCATTAGTCTAACCGAAAGGCATCACAAGAAACTCGAAGTGCCCATAACAAGTACAAAAAGCAGTCTTCGAAATGTCAATATCCCTAACTCGCAACTAATGATCAACAGACCTCAAGTCAAATTTGGAGAAGAACTTAAATCCCTTAAGTTGGTCTAACAAGTCATCAATTCGTGGCAATGGATACTTGTTCTTCATCGTCACCTGATTTAACCTACGATAATCAATGCATAACCTTAGTGAACCATCCTTTTTCTTAGCGAAAAGAACCGGAGCACCCCAATATGAAACACTAGGCCGAATAAAACTCTTAACCTTGAGATCATCAATTTGCAACTTCAATTCCTTCAATTCCGCCGGTGCCATTCATTACGGTGCATAAAAATAGCATCAATACCTAGTACAAGATCGATAGCAAACTTCAATTCACGAATTGGAGTGAAATAAGTCAAGTCATCAGGAAAAACATCCCAATACTCACCCATAACATAAAGTACCTCGATGGGACCACGAACCTCATCATTAGATAATAAACTAGCTAAAAGGAAACTGGATACATCACTACCCCGTAAATAATAGGAAGAAGTGGAAAAGTCGCTTCGATCACCAAAGAAATGGAAACACTCGCCCTTAGGCGTACACACCGACACACGACCTCTAAAGAAATCAATCTGCGCACGAAAGGTAGATAACCAATCCATGCCCAAGAAGACGTCAAAGTTCGTCATGTTTAGGAGAATGAAGTCGAATCTTAATGATCGTCCAGCAATCACAATCTAGCATCCACGACACACTCTAGAAAAATACACAGTACCACCCAACTGGGTGTCAACACATAAAGGTACACGAAGATGTGAAACAGGTATAGCCAAAGCAGATACATAAGTACATGAGCCCAACACTCGTATACAGGAAATGTACCTTGCACAATAGAAGTCCCTATTACACTATCTTCTACTATGACCGCATAAGCACGACCCTGAGAACATGATGCCAGCTGTATAATAGATGCCGAAGTCATGGCCTGAGAACCCTGAGCTGATGGTGTTGGCTAGTACGGTGCTCTATACCTAGACTAACCTGCTGGCTGGGTAGCCCGAGACTACTACCCAGTCCCACTCATAGGAGTGCCACTGCTCAACTGTGGACATACACTACTAAAATGGCCCTGCTGTCTACACTGAAAGCAACCTCGATTACACGTTGAACTACTACTCCATGTTTATCGACAAGATTGACGAAATTGATTTGCATGCCCTAGCTAACCACACTGAAAGCAAACCACATCCTGGCGAGTAAAACCCAAAGATGCACCTCCAAAGCTGCCTCTTCTTGTTCCCCTAGCCAGAAGAAGAAGAACCTCCAAAGCTCTTGTTTCTAGCCTCATGAGCTTGTTGGCCCTCTCTAGCATCCTCCTCAGTAAGTAATGCCTTTAAAACGACTTCATGGTACGTAGGCATGGTAAGCACATAAATATTTGACTTGAAATTTCCCCTTAAGCCCCTCATAAAATGTCAGCCTTTCACCTCATCAACCGTCACCATCTCAGGTGCGAATCGAGACAAGCTGGTGTACTGAAGCTCATACTCGGTCACGGATAAATCACCATGAACGAACTCATTGAACCGGTCCCTCATGGTCATCCTAGCAAGTGGTGGAAAATACCGATCCAAGAAAAATATACGAAAGTCCAACCATGTGATAGTCCTAATGTCCCTCGTGTTAGTGACAAACTTCCAGCAACCCTTTGCATCAACAATAAGTCGAAACAACGCAATCATATCCTGTACGTCATTATCAACAACTTTGACAATATCAAACCCGTTATTGATCTACTCTAACCAATCATCGGCCACAAGCGGATCCTGACCACCCACAAAGGTAGGTATGTCCAATCGTACCAAATCCCGGAGAGCCTTTTGAGCACGCGAACCCTCGTCCTCAACATGCTGTCTCTGAGGAACCTGTGCCATAGCTGTCGTTAAAGCACACACAAACGAATCACCAATCATGAAAGGAGCCACCGACACACGTTACCCAACATCGGAATGTGCTGGCACATTCTCGTCCATAACCGGAGGTACTTGACCTGGAGCATCACCCACTCTAATGACACGCGGTTGACCTTTACGTGGCGGCATGCTCTCTACATGACAACAACCAAACATGTAAGGTACAAGTACAATCATAGTACGCCAAACAAAACCACAAAGCCATGCTGACACACGCATAAGTCAACGACACAAAAGAGACGAGAACTAACACTTATACAAATAAATAGAAGGAAAAAAAGAAGAAAAAACTGATAACGACCCACGCTCATCGTCCCGTAGAGAAAGAACATGCTCTGATACCAAGTTGTCATGCCCCGAATTTCCAAACTCCCTTAACGGGGCCTAAGAAGCCCAAGGGTTACGTAAACTGTACACTAAACCTAAAAGGGTAAATGTGGAAGATGAAATGTGGATCAAAACCAATCCTTTAACCTAACCAATCCCAGGCCCAAAAGCCATAAAACCATGTCCCAAGCATAGTAGGAGAAGTGGTGAAGCAAAAGGGAGAGAAAGGAAACAAGTTAAAATAAAGTACTCAAAACAGGTCCTACCGAGTTGTACACCGAGTACTTGGTGGTATAAGGTTCGAGTACTCCGTGACCTTTCCACTAAGTTGTACATCAAGTACTCGATAGCCTTAAAATGCCAAAAACTCTTTGGCAATTTTGGGACCCTACACGTAAGTGCGCCTGCTTACGCACTTCATCGAGTACTTGGTGGAATCAATACCGAGTACTCGGTGACCCCCAGTTTAAAAGGTCACTTTAAATGTCTCGAAATAGTTTGTAAATTCTCCATCTTACCCCCGGTCTCCATTTTTTATTCTTTGGTTTTCAAAGCCAAATTTCACACCGAGATAGATTCAAAAACAATTTCTAAAATATTAGTTTTAATTCAAATCACAGGGGTAGGCAAAAACGGATTTTTCCTTCAATATTTTTAAAATGGTTCACTCATGAACCGTGAAAAATGCCCTTTTCCGAAAAATCATTAAATAGCACCCATTATCTCATGCCAATTCTAAAATTGACAAAATGAAAGAATTTCATAGATTTCATCATTTAACATGTCCAAAGCAATATATAACACCGTTTTCAATGAGTTTGAAATAGTTTTACATGACCACATCTAAATGCACCAAAAGAATAAAGTCCTCGAGCTTAGCGCTCCAAGGGACATACATCCATGTAAACTATTTGACTAACATGCTAGCTGTTAAAAAAATAAGTTTAGTGTTTGCAACACTTAGCAAAATAAGCACATGTGTAAATCATCAAGTAAGCTATATAAAAAGAAGTACTCCGCCTCCATATGCACAAGGTGAAATCAATACCGTATCTCTACCGAGAGACTATGGACCTCCTGAAAAGGGATCACCACCTAAAAAATATATAAGTCATGGAGTGAGCTCACTAGCTCAGTAGAGGAAGCATCATTGCCTCAATCTCGGTAGTCCAAGTAGTATAACCCATGCAAGGTATATTCTACTAATCTTAGTTACGTCTCCAGTCCCACATGGCTCTCACACTAATCCGGGACCCCATCGAACCCAACAAGAAATTCCCCCAACATGCTCATATTATAGTCATACAAATATAGCATGCTTCAACATCAAAACAACAATCACATATATATAGCAGTTAGGTGTAATGCGACCCATCACACTCATGGTACGCACACGAACACACACCCTAACTCTAAGGATCAACGAGATCATTCTTTAATCCTTCACTTTATGCTTATGAGGGAATGTAAATTTATCGGACCGATTCTTCCCAAGTGATTCTTGACACTTTCACTTTTAACAAGGAATACTATCAACATGACGCAGTCGTGAAATAGGATTTAGAACAAGTCCTCCCCCTATTGTCTGCGTTTCTCGGAAGATTAGTTCCATTCGAGCAAGAAGCACCACATAGCTAGTTGTTACGACGATCCGACACAAGACAACTCACACATAGTTATGTGACCGACATACACCAACACCAATGTACTCATTCGACAAGGTGTACTCAATATGCATACTTCTCAATTTAGTCACGCTTCACCATTATACATGTTTTATCTCTTTAGGTAATATATTATGTCCAAATTAACAACATGCTTATAACCACACATTTATAAGCAATAAACCACATCAAACATTTATATCATACAATCATGCTTTCAAGGGCCTAGTTCATCGTCTAACTTGTCAAGACTCAACTCACATATATATATACAACATATATACACATACTCACACACCCTCGTACAAAAACTAAAATAATTAAATTTTCCCCTACCTCAATCCATGCAAGCCTACACAAGAATGCCCAAAAGAGGTCCAAACCAATCTACTAATCCAAGTGCTCAAGAGGATAGCTTCCAACTAAAAAAACACCATTCAATGAACAACAAGTTTACAATGGTGTCACAATAAACTGGAATCATTCAAAATTGGCTGCAACCACAAGAATTAAATCAAACCCTAATGATATCTAATTTAGGGTTTTATGGAGAAATGAAATCTTATGAGTATAAGATAGGGAACACACCACTAGCTTCCCCACAAGATGAAAATCAAGAGCTACTACCAATGGAACTCACTTGGTAGATGAAAGCAAACTCAACCTTCCATAAACATGAATAAAATGAGGGCAAAATAAATATCAACACAAAGAATTCATAAACATAAAGACTAAGGTTCTTGCAACAAAACCCTAGAGTGGAGTAGAAGACTTACCAAAGTGGTTCAAGAACACTACCAAGAGATATCCACCCAAGCAATGAGAGAATGAGAGAGCCAGAGATTGTCAGAGAATAGAAGTCTTGAAAAGAATAATACCTAAATTATGTAGAGATTCTCCACACACAATTCTCACCATCCAAACAAGGCCCTATGATCCAAGGGTTAAGAATAGAGATGGGAGAAGACTCAAGATCAATGGTTGGGAATGAGACAACACTTAGAAGTGTGAAAGACCAATTTCATCCCAACTTAGGGTTAATTTCAAAAGTGTCATCATGATTCTTAATTACCCTTTTTACTGCTTGTCCTCCTCTCTATTTACCACCATGCCACTCATACCCAAACACTTAGCCAAATCTTTACACTTTCCACTCAGTGCTCTTAATATGAAAAATACCAATTTACCATTCGGTCATTTATTTCCCGAAATCATTTTCAACAATTTTCATTATTCTTATAATGAAAAATACACATGTAACCTACAAATTTAATATCACATAAAACATGCAAGTCTTGATTAACACATAAACACATTAAGCACTTAATCACATAAGCACTTAATTGTTAAATAAATTTTTTTAATTAGCACGTAAAAATACCGGACGGTGCAAAAGCCTTCTCCAAGAAAAAGAAAGGTATATAAATGAGTGGAAAAAGGGAAAAAAAAAACAGAGAGGAAAAGCCATCTCCAAAAAAAGAAAAATATATATACAAGATATATACTATAAATGGGAGTAAATGTGATATAGAGAAAGTTAAGAAAAACACGGAAGATTGTTGGCTTTAGAAGTAGAGATTAGTTAAGTTTAACCACTAATGGAGACCATTCTTAACACATATCTGATTTTATTATTATTTTGTATAAGTTGGATTTATTTTCTTGCATTTATTCTATGGATTATATCATCTCCTAATTAATGGACAGGAATATTCATGGATATGTGATACATATATATATTAACGATAATAATAATAATAATAATAATTAATATTATAAAGAAGTTGTTGGTGGTCTATTTAACCCTCACGAAACTTCACTCGTCAACTAGGATTTTTCCTAGGGGTTTAAAAGACTTATTACACGTGCTAAGTGTAATCATTTCACTCTCACGAAATAAAATGATTAGTTTAGATTATTTAATTAAATTAGAATAGTTAATTCTTCATGATGTTTTTATTTTATTTTATTGCTAATGGATTAACAATATTCAAGTTTGGGGGCGTGATGAAACCAAAATATTTGATATTGTGGGCGTTAATAAAACCTTTGTTAGTCTCTTTATTTTATTAATAATATACTTTTATCTAAGTCTCGTGTTTAAGCCTGTTTTAGGGGCGTTAACTCAGATCTGATTTAATTTCAGGTTTTTAGCAAATACACCTGATTCAGAATGATACTTAAAGGATAAGTGCACTCAGTCTAGAGTAAGGTACAAGTCAGCGAAGCAGAGTACAAGCAATTGAAGCACAAAATTGCAGAACAAATAAATATTAAATTTCATTAGCCACAGATTGATCAGCTTACGCCAACTTTGGAAATTGTACGAAAATATAATGTGAAAATATGACTCCTTCTGCAAGTATATCAGAGGGCAGATTGGTCCATTCACGGCTTTTACTTGGTCCTCATACCAAGTCTTCTTGGAGTGCACACAAAGGCATGCCATAATTACACCAACTTTTATCTATAAATATATGAAGACTTCATGAAAAGAAGATATCTTTAATCATATATCATCGTTTATATACAAAAAGTATCTCTCTAGAGAAGCTCTTCTCAAGAACTCTAGAACTAGCTATCCAACCATGAAGATGGTGGCTACATCAACGATGCAGTCTTCTCCCTCCATGAGCGGCTAATTGGTATCTAGGGTTTCCAACGAAACCCTAGTCGAGAAATATAGAACTTTAATTAATTTTATTGCAAAGAGGGGAATATAAAGAGCACTTATATGATAATTATGTAATGAGAGACCGAACAAATTACCTAAATAAGATTTATTTGTTAATACTCTTCTTAAGTTGAGATTGAATTAATGATTTATCTTGAACAACCATGCTTTTACTAAGGGAAAGAAATTCAGGGTTTAAATAATGGTTTCTACATAATGGTTCTTACATGACATGATAAGTTGAATGTTTACACAGTCTATACTGAGAGAAGATGGTCATTAGTGTGTTTTTAATTTCGTGTTTTAGGAGTATTTGTAGTGTAGATGCATACAATGATCATGTCAATCGAAGATGGATTGTAGTAGATTAAAACTTGATTGTATCTCTTTGGGAATTAGGCAATTGTTTGTAGCGTTACTAAATTGAATCATATAAGTTGTATCACCCTCTTACAATAATAAGATTAAAGGTGTAGATTATGAGGCTAGTGGTGGAGTTGGATCGAAACCCTAGACTTGTTTATCTTGATTCACAACACAAAAATTATATGTTTATTTATTTTATGTTTATTAGTTTCTGAAACCGACCAATCAAAACAACGTTTATAATATAATTCAATTTTCTACTATACAATTGTTTGAAATATGACTTTGATCTCTGTAGTCCGATACTCTCCCTACCCAACTATACTATATACTATTTGTTGGTTGCAACTGATAGATAAAACTAGATCGTGCTAATTATTTATTTTAAACACTTTTATTTTCACACGACTAAAACCGATCAACTGTTTTAACTTGGTCCTCACACTAAATCTCCTTGGAGTGCACACAAAGACATGCCATAATTATACCAACTTTTGTCTATAAATATGTGAAGACTTCATGAAGAAAATATATCTTCCATCTTTCATATTCCATTCATCGTTCAAATACAAAATCTCTCTCTAGAGAGGCTCTCCTGAAGAACTCGAGAACCAACAAACCAATCGTGAAAATGATTCTTACATCAACGATGCAGCCTTCTCCCTTCATGAGTGATTAGTCGGTATCTAGGGTTCTAATGAAACCCTAGTCAAGTAATATAGAACTTTAATTTGTTTTATTGCAAATAGGGGAAGTTAAAAAGAACTTGTATGATGATTATGTAGTGAGAGACCTAACAAATAACCTAAATAATATTTATTGTTAATTCTCTTCTTAATCTAAGATTGAATTAAAAATTAATCTTAAACAACCATGTTATTACTAAGGGCAAGAACTCTAAGGTTTTAATACTGGTTTATACATAATGGTTTTTAATTGGCATGATAAAGTCTTATGTTTGCACAGTCCATATTAAGAGAAAATAATCATTAGCGTGCTTCTAATTTCATGTTTTAGGAGTAGTTGTAGTATAGATGCATACAATGATCAGCCCAATCGAAGTTGGATTGTAGTGAATAGGGTCGATTGCATCTCTTTAGGGATTAGACAACTACTTGTAGAGTTATTAATCTGATTCATAAAAGATGTCTCTCTTTGCAATATTATGAGTAAAGGAATATATTATGAGACTAGTGGTGGAGTTGGAACAAAACCCTAGACTTGTTTATCTTAATTTAAAAACATTAAAACAATCTTTTTATTTATTTGATATTTAGTAGTTTATAAAACCAAACCAATTAAAACAACGTTTATCATATAATTCAATTTTCTGTTTTACGATTATTTGAAATACAATTTTGATCTCTGTGGTTCGATACCCTCTCTACCCAACTATATTATATACTACTCGCGTACTTACGACTGAGAAGTAAATCTGGATTGTGTTTAATTCTTTATCTTAAACACCTTTTTTTCACACTACTTGAACTGATCAGATTTCAAACCAACAAACTCTTTTTCAAAATTCATAATTCAATACTGTTCAGATACTAAACTGAATATATGCATGTCTCTGTGGGTTCCATATTTTTGTTCTCAAGCTATGATATACTTAATACGATTCGTGCGCTTGCGATCGGCAAAACTAGGTCACTATAAGAGTCTGTTCTTAATCACTATTTTTAAACCCTAGTTGAGCCGCATCAGATTACAAAGTTGATAGCACCCACCTAAATTATGTATTATTCTCGTTTTAAAGATGGACTTTTGGTACACAAATTAAACTATATTGGGCACACTAATTATAGTCTGAGGAGTTTCTCATCTCCTTTTCTTTTTTTTTTTTTTTTTTTTGAAAAGATCAGTTGTAGTATTAATATAAAAAGGCCACAAGGACCATACACCATTACACTAGGGCATACCCTAGTATCAAAGTTCTATATGGTAACGAAAAAGCCCCCATGAGAACCCAACATAGAAGTAAAAACAACGAAAGTAGTGCCAAACATATAGACTGAAAAAGAAGCTCCAACACCACAACCAAACCAGACCATAGAAGTTCTCCAACACCACCACATACCACCACACCATCACAGCAAGGAGAAAAACCATTTATAATAGAAGATAAGTAGGTAACAACCACCCCTGTAATAGCACCCTATTGAGCTATGCATCACAGAAACCATGCAAAGGAAAAAAACCATTCTCATGCTAGAGATCACCTTATTCTACACTTCTTCTGCAGTAGCATACTCATTTTGGAAAACCCTTTTGTTCATTTTTAACCATATAATATGTATAGCAGTAGCAAAAAGAATCTTGTTTAAAACAGAGGACAAAAACTTATCCTTCAAAAAGTTGTAGACCCATTGAAAGACCTCCTCCCATTGCCCCTCAGATCATAACCTCAAGCTCTTCGCCCTTAGACTGTGCTAAACCTGCTTAGAAAAACTACACCCAAATAATAGGTGATCTCTGTCCTCTATCATAGCTCTACAAAAACAACAAGAAGCTTGAGAAACCAATCCTATATTCAGCAAAAAACTCATGATTCTCAACCTATCCAAAATCACCAACCAAAGGAGGAAAGCATGCCTAGGAACAACATGCTTGAACTAGACAACATCAAACCAAGGCACCATCCCCTTCCTCTGCCTAATGATCTCCTAACTAGCGTTGATGGAAAACTCACCATTAGATGGCACCCAAATAACTCTATCAGACTGTATTTTAGGAATCAAAGTTAAAGGGATCTGTTGATGCAACCAAGATAGAGAATCATGAATACACCACTGACTTTCACTTATGACATCACTCACTTTAGCATCTCTCCCAACCATAGAAACATTAATGACCTCATCAGAATGGTAAAGAGAAAGAGCACCACAGGTAGCCATTGATCAAACCAAAAAAAGACAGACTTGCCATCTCCAAAAATACAACTCACACTACTTTTGAATTTGTCCCTGAACTGCATGTCTATGAAATTTTAGCAGGCACCTTCACATCCCAAAAACTGTGCTCTCTAATAACATGAAGCCTAATACAATCCACCCAAATGGAGCTTCTATTAATGTAACGTCCGGTATTTTTATGTCTTAATTAAAAATTTTATTAACACTAAAGTGCTTATGTGATTAATGTTTTTATGTGTTTAGCATGACTTACATAATTTATTTGTGATTAAAATTGTAAGTTGCATGTGGTACTTTAATTTTATGAATAATGAAAAGTGCTGGAAGTGATTTAGGAAATTAAAAGACCTAAGGGTAAATTTGTATTTTCACTAATATTGAGATAATGGAAATTGTAGAGATTTTTCTAAGTTTTCGGTATATATATGTGATGAGTGACATTGTTGTGAATAAGATGAAAGACTTGGAGTAAATGGTAATATGCACTCTTTAAAAGCACTTTTGTAAAGTAGTGGGAGGTTGGTAAGGTCTTCCACCACTCTTGTGTTGTCAAAATCTCAACCCTTGGATCTCACCCACTTTCTTTCATCTTTGATCTCAACCATTAGATCATAAGGCCATGTTTGGTAAACTAATGGGTTTAGTGTGTGTTGTGTATAGTCTTCCACTTGCAAGACCAACTTTGGACCTTTGGATCTTCCCTTCATTTTCTAGCTTTAACGTGCACCATTGGACTGTGAGAGATGTGAGTAGAGAATATCTACACATCTTAAGTCATCCACTTAGCAAGAGTTCTCTATTAATTACAAACCCATTTCCCTCTACACTCCTCCTTCCTTATTCTTTTTCCCCACTTCTCCAATTGATTTCATTTCCTTTCACTTGGAGTTTGAAGAAGTGTTCAACATGAGGTTTCTTGGGTTGCTCTCCTCTTCAATTTGCTCTAAGTATTGGGGTAAGTTTCTAGCTCTCTTGAGTTTTCCAACTTCAAACCCTAGAATGTATATTCTTGAATTCTTGTGTTCAACTTTTGAGTTTTGGTTCCCTTCTTTCTTGGATATTGTGAAGGACCATAACTTGAGCACTTTCACCGATTCTTTTGGTTATTGAAAGCTTGGAACTCATCTTGTCAATTTAGCTCATATTGTGGTGGAGCTATTTGTGTAGCGTCCAGTATTTTTACGTTCTAATTTAATTTATTTTTTTGTTAACAATTAAGTATTTATGTGATCATGTGCTTAATGTGTTTATGTGATTAGCATGACTTACATGTTTTATTTGATAAATAAAGTTACAATTTACATGTTATATTTTCATTTTGAGAATAATTAAAAGTGTTGAGAATGATTTTGGAAAAAAACAATTAATGACCTAGGGGCATTATAGTATTTTCACTAAGTGTTGAGTTGGTGGAAAATCCTAAAACATTGGCTGTTGAAATAACACTTGAGTGACATAAAGGTAAATAAAGTGCAAGACTTTGGTTACATGAGAAAGATATTAAAATAGCACTCTTGTAATTGATCATAAGTTGAGAGGGATTTGGTCTTTTCAAACTTTGTAGTGTTGTCTAATTCTCCACCCTTGATTTCAAGTCTTTTTCCATCTTTGCTCACAACCCTTGGATCACAAGGTCATGTTTGGCAAGCAAGTGGGATTGGTGTGTGTTGTGTGTAGTCTTCCATTTACAAGACCAACTTTGGACCCTTGGATCTTTCCTTCATTTTCTAGCTTTAATGTGCACCATTGGATTGTGAGAGGTGTGAGTGGAGGATCTCTACATATCAAGACTTCTCTATTTCTCTACAAACCATTTTCTCTCAACACTTTCCCTTCCTTCTTGTTCTTTACCACTTCTTCAATGATTTCGTCTCCATCCACTTGGAGTTTGAATAAGTGTTCTACATGGGAATTGCTTGGGTTTCTCTCCTCCTCAATTTGCTATAAGTATTGGGGTAAGTCTCTAACTCTCTTAAGCTTTCCAACTTCAAACCTTACAATGCATATTTGAGAATTTATGTGTTTAATTTTTTATTTTTGGTTTCCTTCTCTCTTGAATCTTATTAAGGACCATAAGTTGAACCTTTTCACCGATTGTTTTTGTTGGCCACTGTAACACCCCGCTCCAATACTTGGTATGATATTGTCTGCTCTGGGCCTAACTCGCATGATTTTGCTCTTGGGCTCCTCCCAAAAGGCCTCATACCAATTGGAGACAACATTGCACATATAAGCACATCCCCAGACCTCTATCCGGGCGATGTAGGACATCACAATCATCCCCTCTTGGGACCCAGCGTCCTCGTTGGCGACCTACGGGTGATGTGCATGATCCCACACTTAATTCCGACCGGGCTGTGGACAATATCATACCAAGTGTTGGAGTGGGGTGTTACAATTAGTATCAGAGCTAGAGCCTGACCGGAATTAAGGGTGGGTGCATGCACAAGCCCGTGGATAACACCAGCGAGGACGCTGGGTCCCAAGAGGAGGTGATTGTGATGACCCACATCGCCCGGGTATAGGTCTGGGGATGTGCTTATATGTGCAATGTTGTCTCCAATTGGTATGAGGCCTTTTGGGAGGAGGCCAAGAGCAAAACAGTGCGGGCTTGGCCCAAAGCGGACAATATCGTACCATGTGTTGGAGTGGGCTGTTACAATTGGTATCAGAGCTAGAGCCCGGCTGGAATTAAGTGTGGGAGCATGCACATCACCCGTGGGTCACCAGCGAGGATGATGGGTCCCAAGGGGGGTGATTGTGATATCCCACATCGCCCAGGTAGAGGTCTGGGGATGTGCTTATATGTGCACCGTTGTCTCAAATTGGTTTGAGTCCTTTTGGGAGGAGCCCAAGAGCAAAACCGTGTGGGTTGGGCCCAGAGCGGACAATATCATACCAAGTGTTGGAGCGGGGTGTTACAGCCACATATTGACACCTAGAGGGGAGGGGTGAATAGGGTCAATTACAAACTTTGAGTCTTTTTCGGTTTAACTTTATTTTAGCAAACGTAATCTTTGTAGATCTCTAGTCAAACACTTAGTTAGATAGATGATCCTTAAGTGACTACCACATTTCATACTTTGAATCATGAACAATGAATTGCATTACCAAATATATACATAATGGATTCAAGAATGAGAACTAGTTCAAGCATTCAAGTATTCATTTCAACTAAATATGTATAAGCACTTTTCTCACATATGTATAGAAATGATGCAAAGTGCTATTTGTCATAAAGAATACTTTGAAGAGTTTATGAAAAGTAATTAAACATTTTGTGTATATAAACTCTTAAGAAGAATGACATGTTGAATATGCATTGTGTCAAACACTTGGGGTGCATATGAACATTTTATGCTAAGGTGTGTTGAATATGAATTTTATCAAACACTTGGTGTGCACATGAATTATATCTAAATGAGATGGTAGTCTAAGATATAATCCAATCATGTTCACAATTCAATTCATTTCAACTATGCCTTTTCCTAACCTCTTTATTGATACACAAATACAAAGAATTCCATAGCATTGATATATAAAACTCAAGATTATAAATGGCAATTGCTTTTAAAGTAAAGAGATAAGTGTTAGAGAAAATGCACACCATAGACACAGAGATTTTTACATGGTTCAACCAAATCTTTGGTCTACGACCATGCCTTGAGATAACCTACCAAGGATTTCACTATCGTGCTTTTCTTACGGGGGTAAAAAGAAATCCCGCACATCTCCTTCTTTCCGGGTGAATGAACAAACTGATACATGCTTCCTTCTTTCTGGGTGAATAGCAAACCCATACAATCTTCAACAAGCCCATCCCAAACCAAGACAACTTCTTAGTCTTTCACTCACAAAGAATAGAAATTAAATTTTGAGGGTTCACAACATATCTCTCAATAAATGGATATAGACATTCAAAGCTCACTTCCTCACATACTTAGAGGCATAAATGAAATACTCAATTGAAAATCTCAACTCAATGTGTGGAAGAATGAATCACAAGAGAAAATACGAATGATGCTCATGATGATTCCTCTAGGAGAGTTTTTTACCCAAAGATGAATTCAAGAATGATGCACAAATGGTAGATTTCTTTCATACTCCTATCCCTCTATTCTCTTCACCACTTTTGGCTCATATAAGGCATATATATAGCATAGGAACACAATATAGCCGTTTGGGGGTGTTTTGGGAAGTTTTTGAACACTTTGGATCCGGAACTAGCCGTTAGAATTCAAATTCCGGATGAGGCAGTCGACTGGGTGTTTTGGGGCTGTCAACTGAATCTTTAAAAATTCATTCCGAAATTTATTTTTCACTCTCTAACTCAGCAAGTCGACTGACCTTCTTGGCCCAGTCGACTGTGTCAATAGGCAGTCGACTGTGTGGTTTACCCTGTCGACTGGGTTGTTTAGCCCAGTCGATTGGGTTGTTTAGCCCAATTTCGACGAAGTTTACTCTTTTGGTTATAACTGGAGTTTCGTAACTCTGATGAAGGCGTTCTTTATTCTTTTGGAACGAAGACTTCAAGCTCTTGATTTTAGGCTTTTGAATCTCTCCATTTAACCCATGTTTGTGTCTGTATGCCCGTTTGAATGTGTCGCTTCATTTCAAACTTCTAACCCACTTGTCGATTTTTTGTGAATTCTTTTGGGATTTTCCGAAATGACTTAGACACACTCCTAGGATGTCTTAGAGACTTAATAAGGTCTTTGACATGCCTAAAGTCAATATTGAGATCATACAATATTTTTCCAATTGAAACAAATTCTCAATATTAGATAAAAGTTTTTCATGGTTTAACAATTTTGTTCAAAGCTTTAATATGCATCTAGAATCCATTCCAAGTGATATGAGTTAAGTTAATGGTTATAGGACAACATCTTTCTTGAGTTTTTCCATAACTTATGAAAGCTTGAACTAACTCAACTTTAGCAAAGACTAAATGATGTTCATAGTATAGTACTAATGATGCAAGGACTCATGAATGATATGCATGATCCTATATGTTATATGGTCAAGAGTTGAGATTTCAAATAAATTATTTCAAAAATAACTTTACATTTAATCTAGCACTCACCCAAGACTATTTTACCCATTTTTTTATCTTCAATTACTTTAAGCTTTGGGTTGATGTCTCCATCTTTGTCTCCAATGTCTTTTGAGCTCTAAGCACCTTTGCTTGATTTTCTCATGGTTCCACTAGCTCTCTTGAGTTTATCTTGAATCACTAACCTATTAAGGATAACTCAAGTAGACATTAAATTCACCACATTCAATGGTTTGTTATCATCAAAATGTCATGTTTACATATAGTGGAAAACCTTGGGTCAACAATCTCCCTCTTTTTGATGATGACAAACATTGATGTGTGCCAATAAACAATCGAGAACATTTGATAAATGCTCCCCTATCAATATGCAATCAATGAATATTACAATAAGGCATATGCATAAAGTTTGGGATTTCTTCCCCTATCACCATGCTTTAAATGATGTTTACACTTAAACATGTAGCATGTGATCATATCAAGGAGCAAAGCTCCCCCTAAAAATGTGCATACAACATATACACATCAATTAATCTTTCTCCCCCTTTGACATCATCAAAAAGAATAGATACAATTAAGTACAAGGAGAGAATCAATGAATTGTGATCATAGAATATATCATTTAAAGTAACACAATCTCATATTGTCCATTCATATAATATGCTTAAGATGAGACCAAATTACAAACATAGCTTTTCACTCCTGATGGCAACAAGGACATGCTAGAACATGTAATCAATGATGACTAAATCATTTGCTTACTTTTCATAGACAAATTGGATACATGATCAAAATAGATTTTCATATATGAAGTACATGTATCAAGTGAATGACTCAAACGAAGAGTGACTTAAAGTTCAAGTGTGTGTGTTTGAATGAAAACTCAAATCATAAGTATTCAACATACTATATGCAAACAAGGAACACTCAATCACTAAATCAATTAAAATCACATATCATGTATGAAGATTCACTTAAAATCATATATGAGCATTTAAGAATGAGTCAACACCACCTTCATCTCAACCATTTTTAAATACAATAAACACATACGCAATAACTAATCATGGAATGTAATGTGCATAAAGTAAAAGTCATAGTGAAGAATAAGAGATGAATATCCTAAAATAAGTATGTGAAAAATACACAAGACATATGCTGACACATTGATATTCAAAGACATTTTTATTTCTCTATGAATTTTACAAAATAAGTTCCCTTCGAGAAATTTGGTAAGAATATTGATGAAGAAATTTATAATCATTCATAAATACATGTCTTTGTAATGTAATGTGATGGCATTATATGCATTCTTCTCAAGTGCCTAAAATATATCTCTTATATATATAGTAAAAATACTTATCTAAAATAATAAGAGATGAACAAGATAATGAATGTATATATATATACAAAATTAACACATGTTATGCATTTTCATTTGTGTTACTATAAGTCCAAGAATAGTTAACCAAGAAAGCCATATATTCCCAAAACCAAAGTGTTAAAAAGTATTTGAAATTATTTTCATGACACTTAAATGGCATTTACCCAAGAAGGAAATAAGTTCATCTATCATGCTCATATTGAAATAATTTGCATGTTTGTGATAACTTCTTTGCACAACACATCAAATATTGGTAAACATGATATTCCCATATAAGTGCAATAACCAAATTTGATAAGTTATAAATGACAAACAATAAGAAGAATGTTTATCAATATAGGTTCTAAAATAACCTTCATCCATAAGAAAATCACTTAAATCCATTCAAAACACCCTATTGGAGCATATTTCAAGTTAAGCACGGCTTCTGATAGTTTTAAAACCCATTGTCTAAAACTTATACATTTCAAAGCATTATGATTCTCCACATGAAATTTTTTCATTGAAGAATCATATAAGAATGCATTAAATAAAAACATTTCATGCAAAGAGGCATGTGGCATTCTTAGAATTTCAATTCCATTCACATGTGGAAAGAATTAACTATATCCTTCTTGATTAAGATCATGGAATAATAATAGTTAAAACCTTGGATCACCACTATTAGACTTAGATTGCAACATTATTATGCATTATAAAATATACAAGAATATGCATGTATGATAAATATATAAAAATATAAAATATAGGAGATTAACAACATTATATATATATATATACATCATTGAAAAACTTATATAAAAATAATAATTATATAAGATACAAACAGAATAAAAATATATGTCTTTCATGATATATGCACATAAGACTCAAATTCATGCTTATCAATACACATTCAAGATATCCACATATAAGCACAATATTTCGTCTTATCAACATGCTTCCTTCAATGATGGACTCTTGGTCCCTTTTGCATCATAGAGATCTTAGCATGACAAATTTAACATCAATTAATATTTTAATTTGAAACACAAATGCTAGACATTATAGATAAGACATTAAGAGGATCATAAACAAGCATCTTTTAGAATGTTCACCAAAAGAAATTTCCAAAAGGATGGTAGTGCAACATTCTACAAGTCTTAGGAGCCCAAAAGGTAATTCTTATTCTCATTTTCATAAATTGGCTCTTCCAAAGAGAATTACTCTTTCTTGAGGTTTACTAGTGTGAGCTTATTTGATTACTCATTTATTTAAAGCCCATCTTCATTTCACTTCAAGTTCAAACACCTCAATTCAATGTGTAATAAATGATATATAAAAAATTTAGATAAAACACAAAAAATCATGGAAGCACATAAACAAATATCAAGAAATAACTACTCAAGAAATCAACCAAATTCAAGTCAAGTAGCCTAGAGAGTCTAGAGGTGGTCATGACTATATTCTTTGAATTTCACGCATGATCAAAAATTTATTTCATAAAACTAGTCTTTGAAAATATTGCTTCAAAAATGACAAAAGACTAATATTAGATATCATATATCCAAGTCTCATTTCAAAGCAACTTTCATTAGATCATCAAAAATCTAATATATAAGCATATTCAATGGCATGCACCAAGTAGCCAATCTCCCTCATTACCAATCATCAAATTTATTCCATGACATATGAATAAAGATTCAATAAACTTTTGATAAGCATATGTATGTCATGTTTAATCTCATCCATGAAAGCACATTGGTAATGGAAGTTAGAAAATGTGTACCATGGTGCTAGCTCTATCCATTTTACTTAGAGTTGCTTGTAGATGATTTGCATCCTTAACTTTTCTTGTGAGAAATCATGACTTGATCTCCACTTTTGAGTTAAAGCATCATTATTGAGGAACCAATAGTTGTTGGGTAATGAATCAATTCACACCTACAAAACACACTCAAGTAGCTTTCTATGGTACCCATTTCCTATTGGGTCCATTAGTGTTAGCACATTTACTAGCATAATTTCAATAAGCACATTAAGACAAAATGAGTGGTTTTCTATAACCACTAAGCTTCAATAGAATTTATCATTCAAGCACATTTTTATGAAGTGCATTTGTCAATTCATAAAGTAAAATATGCTCATAGTTATTTCACAAGAAAATGAACCAATATGAAATTAATAATAGGAATGAAACTCTATTTCATATATGGATCATCATATATGGATCATAGTAAACAACCATATGCATCATTCATGTTCATTGGGTACTAGAGATCATCTAAAAACACCTTTCCCCTTTATAGAATGTAAGAACATTCTCCTTTAGCCTTTAAATGCGTATAACCAACTTGAATACCCCATAGGAGAATAAAAAGTCAAATAACCTTACATAAGGGAAAGTCCTACAAAGTTTGTCATGGATCAACTCTAAGCCGGTTAAGGCAAGAATAGAGCCGAGACTCTGATACCAATTGTTGGCCACATATTGACACATAGGGCGGGGGGTGAATAGGGTAAATTACAAACATTGAGTCTTTTTCGGTTTGACTTTATTTTAACAAAAGTAATCTTTGTAGAGCTCTAGTCAAACATTTAGTTAGATAGATGATCCTTAAGTGACTACTGCATTTCATACTTTGAATCATTAACAATGAATTACATTACCAAATATATACATAATAGATTCAAGAATGAGAACTAGTTCAAGCATTCAAGTATTCATTTCAACTAAATATCTATAAGCACTTTTCTCACATATGTATAGAAATGATGCAAAATGCTATTTGTCATAAAGAATACTTTAAAGAATTTATAAAAAGTAATTAAACATTTTGTGCATATAAACTCTTAAGAAGAATGACATGTTGAATATGCATTGTGTCAAACACTTGGGGTGTATATAAACATTTTATGCTAAGGTGTGTTGAATATGAATTTTATCAAACACTTGGTGTGCACATGAATTATATCTAAATGAGATGGTAGTCTAAGCTATAATCCAATCATGTTCACAATTCAAGTCATTTCAACTATGCATTTTCCTAACCTCTTCATTGATACACAAATACAAATAATTTCATACCATTGACATATAAAGCTTAAGATTATAAATGGCAATTGCTTTTAAATTAAAGAGATAAGGGTTAGAGAAAATGCACACCATAGACACCGAGATTTTTACATGGTTCGACCAAATCTTTGGTCTAAGTCCATGTCTTGAGAAAACCTCCCAAGGATTCCACTATCGTGCTTTTCTTACGGGGTAAAAAGAAATCCCTCACATCTCCTTCTTTCCGGGTGAATGAGTCAACCCATACAGGCTTCCTTCTTCCCGGGTGAATAGTAAACCCATACAATCTTCAACAAGCCCATCCCAAACCAAGACAACTTCTTGGTCTTTCACTCACAAATAATAGAAATTAAATTTTGAGGGTTTACAACATATCTCTCAATAAATGGATATAGAAATTCAAAGCTCACTTCCTCACATACTTAGAGTCATAAATGAAATACTCAATTGAAAATCTCAACTCAATGTGTGGAAGAATGAATCACAAGAGAAAATACGAATGATGTTCATGATGATTCCTATAGGAGAGTTTTCTACCCAAAGATGAATTCAAGAATGATGCACAAATGGTAGATTTATTTCATACTCATATCCCTCTCTTCTCTTCACCAATTTTTGGCTCATATAAGGCATATATATAGCATAGGAACATAATATAGCCGTTTGGGGGTGATTTCAGATGTTTTTGAACACTTTGGATCCGGAACTACATGGTAGAATTCAAATTCCGGGTGAGGTAGTCGACTGGGTGTTTTAGGATAGTCGACTGGGTCTTCAAAAATTCATTCCAAAATTTATTTTTAATTCTCTGACTCAGCCAGTCAATTGACTTTCTTGGCCCAGTCGACTGAGCGGTTTATCCAGTTTTGACGTAGTTTACTCTTTTGGTCATAACTGGAGTTACGTAACTCGGATAAAGGCATTCTTTAGCTTATTGGAAATAAGGCTTCAAGCTCTTGATTTTAGGAATTTGAATCGCTCCATTTCACCCATTTGTGAGTCTGATATGCTCATTTTAATATATGACACTTTATTTCAAACTTCTAACCCACTTGTTGGTTTTTCGTGAAATCTTTTTGGATTTTCCAAAATGATTTAAACACACTCCTAGGATCTCTTAGAGACTTAATAAGGTCCTCGACATGCCTAAAGTCAATATTGAGATCATACAATATTTTTCCAATTTAAACAAATTCTCAATATTAGATAAAAGTATTTCATGGTTTAACAATTTTGTTCAAAGCTTTAATATGCATCTAGAATCCATTTCAAGTGATATCAGTTAAGTTAATGGTTCTAGGACATCATCTTTGTTGAGTTTTTCCATAACTTATGAAAGCTTGAACTAACTCAACTTTAACAAAGACTAAATGATGTTCATAATCTAATGTTAATGATGCAAGAACTCATGAATGATATGCATGATCCAATATGCTATATGGTCAAGAGTTGAGCTTTCAAATAAGTTATTTAAAAAATATCTTTACATTTAATCTAGCACTCACCCAAGACTATTTTACCCATTTCTTTGATCTTCAATTTATTTAAGCTTTGGGTTGATGTCTTTTAAGCTCTAAGCACCTTTGTTTTATCTTCTCATGGATCGACTAGCTCTCTTGAGTTTATCTTAAATCAATAAACTATTAATCATAACTCAAGTAGACGTTAAATTCACCACATTCAATGGTTTGTTAGCAACAAAATGTCATGTTTACATATGGAGGAAAACCTTGTGTCAACAGTTTCGATTATTGAAAGCTTGGAACTCTTCTTGTGAATTTTGGCTCATATTGTGGTGGAGCTAGTGGTAAGTTCAAGAATCATTTCTCTAAAATTATGTCTTTCATGAAACCCTAAAATTAGCTATCATTAGGGTTGGTTTTGTTCTTGTGGTTGGAGACACTTTGATATTTTTGGTTTATTGAGACAAGATTGTAATTTTGTTGCTCATTGAATGGTGTGTTTCTAGTTGGAAGCTATCCTTGTGATCACTTGAATTGGTAGCTTGGCTTGAACCTCCTTGAAAATCCTTGCGTTAGCTTGCTTAGAGTGAGGTAGGGGAAAAATGAGTTATTTTAGTTTTTGTATGAGGGTGTGTGCGTCTATGTGTGTATATGCCGTATATATATATGTGAGTTGAGTCTTAACAACTTAGATGATTAACTAGGCTCTTGAAATCATGATTATGTGAGATAAATTCTTGTGTGGTTTAGTGCTTATAAATGTTAAATTATGAGCATGTTGTTAAGCTGGGCATAATATATTACATAATGAGATAAGTATGTATTATGATGGAATATGGTTAAATTAAGTTCAAAATATTGCATAATGAAATAAGCATGTATTTTTATAGAGCATGGTTGTTATTGAAAGCCTTGATACATTTTGAGTACGTCGTGTAGTGTCGAATTAGATGGGTGTTGGTCTATTTAGGTTGTGTAACCATGTGTGAGTAGACTTGTCTTAAATCGTTGCAAAAACTGGCCAGAAGGTGTCCCCCACCTACGGAACTAGTAAGTCTAAAAATTGTTGATATTGGGTTGGTTTTTGCCCTATTGTGGTAGTGTGCATCACTCTCAAAGTCGCTGGTCACCTCGTGCATTCGATCTTCGGATCTTTCATCACGGGTTGCCTCGTGTAACCGCTCTTCCTTGTTGAAAGTGAGAAGTGTCAAAATCACTTGGGAAGAATAGGTGCAGTACTCTTTCTCATCATAAAAGGGTAGAATATGTATCCATTGACCCTTAGAGTTAGGGTATTGTTGTGCGTATGTACCATGAGGTGTGAGGAGTCACAATGCATTAAGTTTTTATATAAGGAATTGTGATATTTATCATGAAACATGTTATACTATTTAATTACTACGATGTGAGCATTATTGGGGAAATTGATTATTGGGTTCTATGGGGTTCCGGATTAGCTTGAGAGCCATGTGGGATAAGAGACCGACCTAGGTTTAGTTACATGAACCTTGGGTGGGTTGTTCCACTCAGACTACCGAGATTGAGGCAGTGGCGCTTCCTCTACTGGGCTAGTGAACTCACTCCATGACATATGAAATTTTTCAGGCAATGATTCCGTTGGGAGAGTTCCGTAGTCTCTCCATGGATGTGTGGCACTTTGTCCGCTCTATTGTGCATGGGTGGCGGACCATATTACTTTTGTGGAGCATTAATAGGATAGGCTTGCGTACACGTGCTTCCTATTTGGGAACTTGTAATCAAGTATTTGAAAATTTTGTTTTACTAGTTTTCATTTTAGCCAGGTAGTTTACATTTCATGTACATCTCTCGGAGCGCTATGCATGGGGATTTTATGGTATTGGTGCATTTCGGTGCCAGAAATGTAAAACTAAGTATTTCGATAAAACTATGACATGTTTTCCCTTTATGCGCTTTACAGACTTGAATCCTTTTATTTTGAATTGTGAAGTGGATAATTGCTATTAAATGTGATCATTAGGAATTTGGACGAAAACGATATTTTTCAAAGTTTTCAAACAAACCTATTAATTTTGAATGAAAAAAACACATTTTCGCTCACCCCCATTGCCCCGGCAAATTTTCTTATTTTAGAAATGGTTTTAAACTCATTTTCTTAAAGATTTTGACTTTTAGAAACTGGCGGTAGTTAAAACGGAGATTGGGGGAAAGATGGAAGATTTTATGAGATTTTAAAGAATCACTTTTGTTCAACGTTTGCTTTTTGCATGTTTCCCGAGGTTTCAGTAACTATTTTTCAATTCCGCGAATGAAAAACTCACTTTCAAATATTTATGATTTTTCGGGATCAATGGCTCGAAAAACGAAGCCATATTGCAAAATATGAAATTTTGCAGATTTTGAAAATTCTTAAAAACCAGTAGTATCAATTTCCCAACACTTCAAAAAATTTGAAGTTTTTCAAAAATTGCAATTTTTTTTTTAGTTTTTTTGTAGCTCATGTCGCGCAGGCTTACGACACAGGTATGCCATGGCCTGCTGTAGTGGCATGCGTAGTCCGATTTTCAAAAATTCTTTTCTCCTTCTTGGCAACTCTGTATTGAACCCGGTTTGTTTCTACTATTTTTCCTAAGTCCAAAATTTTTATTTGAACTTTTAAATGACCAGTTTACCCATGAAATAATTATTTTACCCTTGGTGAAAGTAGGGTACTTCAACTTTTTGTTTTGGTCGTCATTGTCCCATACCATTTTCCAACTTCCATCTTTTTTGTTTCATTACTCTGAATTGAGTCCCGTTTGTTTCTACGGCTTATTTTAGGTCCAAAATTTTTATTTGAAACTTGAAATTACTATTTTACCCCTAAAATGACTATTTTATCCTTGGTTGAACATGGAGTGTTCAAATGATGCGTTTGAGGTGCTGATTGATTCGTTTCACCTTCTTTTCAATCTCGAGTGATCTTTTTGGTATCTTTTAGGTATGAAATGACCTTTTCACCCATCTATGGGTGTTTAATGACTATATATATATTTTTTAGTTTCTTTTCACTTCATTTCATACTATATAAGACTTAGGCTCGTGTTTCAGAGTCCTAGGAAATTAGGGGCATGACAACTTGGTATCCGTGTGTGTTCTTTCTCTATGGGACGACGGGCAAGGGCCGTTATCACTTTTTGCTTCATGGTATTTCGTTTATGACTTGTCAGTTAGTGGTCATTTATTTTATCCGTGTATTTATGTCGGCATGGCAATATTGTTTAGTTTGGTGTACCTTTGGTTTGGTCGTGCTTAAAACATTTCCTTCTTTGTTTTCAAAGGTTGGGTTGGCTTACTTATGGTTCAGGATTTTCTTATCCTTTATTACTTCTGCCTTAACTTCTCCATTGTTTTGTCATTGGGATTAGCTTTTCTTTTCTTGATGAGGCATAGTTTATCTATGTGCTAGTGGGATGTAGGTGCACTTGACTCAAGTGTGTTATGATTGTAAGGTTGGGATTGTCTGGCGTTCATTAGCTTTCGGCTTCACTCCCTTTAGCATGACGAGCGTCGACTTTATTTTGGCCATGGATTTGTTGTCAACCTTCCGTGTGTGAATTGATTATTTTTAAAGTTTTGACGTGTTAGAGGGGTGTACCGTGCACTTATCTTGAGTGTCTTGGTCTAGTGTGTTGGAACGTTCAAAAGGAAGGTTTCATTCTTGTGGTTTAAACTTTCTTCCTCGTTATTTCTCTTTTAGAGTCATGGCACGTGAGAGGAATCCTGTACAAAATGGGGTGCCGATGAACGCAACTCTAGTTGATGAGGCATGGATCACGCATAAGCTGACAGTAGTCCTCAAACAAGCGACTAGAGCTCTCTAGGTTGTCGAGGATGCACTGGTTTCTCTAGTGGCGCAGAGCTCAGGATTTCCCGTCGAGACACCGCTAAAGCATAGTTCTAGGAAGCATTTAAGGAAGAGTACTCATATTGTGGCAGTTCAGTGGCACTCACAATCGGTTAGACCTGTTCCTTTATCTTCAAGTCTTCCTTGTCGATGTTTCTTTTGTTAATAGTTTGGGCACATCTAGTCGACATATCCTCATCGTATGTCCACTCTAGAGGGATCTCCGAGTGAGTGTTTTTGCTGTGGTCGGTCAGGTCACCTTTGGTGTCATCTTTAGCACAACCAACTCCTCTTACACCGAATGTTTTCTTACCTATGGGAGTTACCTAGTGGGAGGTAGTGTGTTATCACTGTTATCAGCCAGGACACAAGAGGCCACAGTGTCCGCTCCATTCCATAACAGTGAATGGTTGTACTGGATGCAAGCAAGGTTACTTTCAGTGCGGACTGCAGGGCCACATCGCCAAGTATTGCCTTTTAGTTAAGGCTCTTGTAGCTTCTTCTCAACAGTCACTCTTTCAGGAAGCGAATTAGTAGGGTTGTGCCTCATCCAAACCGCATGACTCTGGTCATGCTATCTGATTGCTAATGCATGCCTCATATTTATGTGAGATAGTGTCTCTTACTCTTTCCTTGTGGAGGGATTCTGATTAATACAGATAGTTTTTTTCCCATGTTTTCTTGTATCGTATGTTACTTGTTTGCCTTACTGAGGTTTAGTTATATCCACTTTTAGTGTGTGGAGCATCACGAGGTGTAACTATTTCATTGGTGATTTAGTGGAGTATCTCCTAAGCTTTGGTTTCCCTTTTGCTTGAACCATTAAAGGGTTTGGTAGTTAGATGCTCTTGTGTAGGCGTCGTGAGGTACGCTTGCCCTTTTGGGGCCATTGTTCATAGGTGTTTTCTATTGTTCGAGGTTGCTTTACTTGGGGTATGAGAGTAGTGATTGATTGATGGTGGATTGTCGGTGTGAATGGAACTAGGAAGTGTGTTTTATGAACCTTGAAGTGGTAAAATGTGATGAAAGAGTTTTAAATCATTGTGTGTGACTTAGTTATGCAAAGTAAGATCTTTCATTTCTATTGCTTGTGAGTAGTGGAGTTGTGCATAATCTTGATTTGTTTATTGAGAGTAAGAATGGTATTAGAGGAAACAATTACTAATTAATTGGTGATGGTTGAATTCTTAAGAATTAGTGTACGTTTAGAGTCACTTACTAGTGACAATTTTGATTGGAGATGTTGATGCTGAGTTTTGTGGTGTTGTAGTTAATCATTGCCATGTAAGCTTTTCAATTTTGGGAATAAAATTTGGTGATTCATTTAAGACATGATTGTTAACTAGAATACTAAGGTGTTGATTATCGAAACATGATTTGAGGAATAGACTAGGAGTGTGGTTATCTATAACGAGGAGATTGCAGACTTGGTAAATAGTTATTGGTATTGTATGGGTTATCTTGCGGTTAAAGTACGATTGTTGGCCTTCGTTGGCCTAGAAAGCATGAAAATTGGAGATGTTTTTAGATTACCGTTCATTGAGGTATGAGATAATGGGATTATAGCGTAATGAATGTTAGTTAGTACATGATTGCGATTTCTATTTAAAAGAAAGTGTGACTTATAACCTTGAGGTTCATTAGTGGTTGATCACTAGATTTCATAGAGTCGGAATGAGAGTAAGTTCTTATGTCAACCCTTGATGTGTCGAGTGTTGAGTGACAATGTGGGCATTGGTAGTATGTGTTAATGTGGTGGATTGCCTTAGTCTTTCACATCATTGATCGTGTTTGTATCTTCACGTGAGTGCTGAAATATCGCATTCTTCCTTTTCCATCATCGCGTACTTGGAGTACGGTCATTCTCACTTCACGGTTATGCAGTTGTTTACCTTGCAGGTTTTCGATGGTATACCTTGTTACGTGAGTTGAGGTTGTTCTGTACTTAGTGTTTTGTTACTTTATCTAACTGTGTTTATGGTACGAGAGAGGTAGAGGTTATTTTCATTAAGGATTAAGGACTTCGTCGTTGTACGTGTTAGCTGACCTTATTATCTATTAAATGATTCTTAATATCATATCATTTATGTTTCCATTTGAGGTGTGGCTTATGGTAGGATTATATGTACCATTCGATTTTTGAGTTGGGGGCTTGACTTTGAAACAATCAGGTTGCGTTGAGCAATGGAGTTTATGGACATTAGAGAGTGAGTTGTAGGATATGATGTACTATGGTCAGTGGTAGCATCTAAGTGATTTAGAACCTTAGAATAAGGGTATGCAATGTGTGAATTAGTGAATTGAGTTGAAGTACTATTGTCATCGAACCGTTAATTAAAGGAGTAGATTAAGATGCTTTCTTGGGAGACTACTATAGATTATAGATTGGCAACTTGAGAAATCGAGGTTTGATAGTAGCTTATCCACAAGACTGGGGGTCGTAATTGAGGTTTAATTGTGATTAGACTTTGGAGATTCAAAGTGTACCTTTAGCATTATGGTATAGTGAGTATTAATTGAACCAATTAAGAATTTGGGGTTTGGAATGGTTGATTCGGGAAAGCAATGATATAATGATTATAGAAATGAATTGCGGAGGAATTGTTCGAGGTCATTATATATGTAGTTTGGATTATGATCGTGATTATGGATCTAATACCTTATTAGTTGCGATTGTGAACTTAATGGTATGGTTATAGAGACAAGGATAACCATTGATATTTGAGAATTTAGTGTCTCTGATTTATGGCTTTGTCATATGTTCTGCTAGTTAGTGGATCTTTCTGGTGCTCTTGAGGATGAAGATTTGATTATCCTTACAGAGGTTAATGTAACGCACAGACTTGAGGTATGATCATTAAGGTCATTGGAGTGTTGATAATGATTGTTTAGACTTTTAGTCTTACCTTGAGTTTTTTACCAAGGCTTAGTCCTTTTGTGCTTTGGGTTGTTCTGGTGTAGCGGTTTACCGTATGTGTTATCATAGGTGCTCACCAGGGTTCGCAGTGTTTATTCCATGTGTCCATCTTTCGCATGTGCGAGCCGGATCCACCTCATGTCTTGAGTTGTGTAGATATCGAGTTTAACGAGGATGTGTCCACGGGGAGCGACCCGTGAGGATCTTGGACACTCGAGAGCAAGTTTTGCAGGGCAAAACCATTCAGTTAGTTAAGGTCTTATGGCACCATCATGGAGTCGAGGAGGCGACTTGGGAGCGTGACTATGAAGTTAGGAAAAAATACCTGAACTTGTTTTCTACTTTTGGTACATTTTGATTTCTAGGATGAAATCTCCTAAGGTGTGGAGGTTGCAGCGTCCGTTGTTTCTAGGTCCTAATTTTAAAAAAAAAATTGTTAACAATTAAGTGCTTATGTTCTTAATGTATTTATGTGATTAACATGACTTACATGTTATATTTTCATTTTTGAGAATAATGAAAAGTGTTGAGAATGAATTCGGAAAAAACAAGTTAATGACCTAGGGGCATTATAGTATTTTCACTAAGTGTTGAGTTAGTGGAAAATCCTAGAAATTTTGCTAAGTGTTGAAATAACACTTGAGTGGCATAGAGGTTAATAGAGTGCAAGACTTTGGTTAGATGGGAAATAAATTTCAATGGCACTCTTGTAATTGATCATAAGTTGAGATGAATTTGGTCTTTTCACACTTTATAGTGTGTTCTAATTCCCCACCCTTGATTTCAAGTCTTTTTCCATCTTTGTTCAGAACCCTTGTATCATAAGGTCATGTTTAGCAAGCAAGTGGGATTTTTGTGTGTTGTGTATAGTCTTCCATTTGCAAGACCAACTTGGAGTTTGAAGAAGTGTTCTACATGGGAATTGTTTGGGTTGCTTCCTCCTCAATTTGCTATAAATATTGGAGTAAGTCTCTAAATCTCTTGAGCTTTTCAACTTCAAACCCTAGAACATATATTTGAGAATTTATGTGTTCAACTTTTGACTTTTTGTTTCATTCTCTCCTGAATCATGTTAAGGACCATAAGTTGAACCTTTTCATATATTGTTTCGGTTATTGAAAGCTTGGAGCTCATCTTGTGATTTTTCGATCATATTGTGGTTGAGCTAGTGGTAAGTTCAAGAATCATTTCTCTTGACTTATGTCTTTCATAAAACCCTAAAATTAGCTATCATTAGGGTTGGTTTTATTCTTATGGTTGGACCCACTTTGATAATTTTGGTTTATTGAGACACCATTGTATTATTCTTGTTCATTGAATGGTGTGTTTCTAGTTGGAAGCTATCCCTGCGATCACTTGAATTGGTAGCTTGGTTTGAATCTCCTTGGGCATCCTTGTGTTAGCTTGCTTGGAGTGAGGTACGGGAAAACAAGTTGTTTTTGTTTTTGTACAAGGGTGTGTGCCTCTATTTATATATATGGCTATATATATATGCGAGTTGAGTCTTAACAACTTAGACGATGAACTAGGCCCTTGAAAGCATGATTGTGTGATATAAATGCTTGTGTGCTTTAGTGCTTATAAATGTGAAATTATGAGCATGTTGTTAAGTTGGGCATACTATATTGCATAATGAGATAAACATGTATTATGATGGAACATGGTTAAATTAAGTACAATATATTGCATAATGAGATAAATATGTATTGTGATAGAGCATGGTTGTTATTCAAAACCTTGATACATTTTGAGTACGATGTGTAGTGTCTAATACATGGGTGTTGGTCTATTAGGGTTGTGTAACCATTTGTGAGTAGACTTGTGTTGGATCATCGCAACAACTGGCCAGGAAGTGTCCCCTACCTACTGAACTAGTAAATCCGAAATTTGTTGATATAGGGTTGGTT
Source organism: Cornus suecica (assembly GCA_963922005.1). Lineage (NCBI taxonomy): Eukaryota > Viridiplantae > Streptophyta > Magnoliopsida > Cornales > Cornaceae > Cornus > Cornus suecica. The sequence goes on from OY998242.1 coordinate 68,670,623, forward strand.
GTTGCCCCATATTTGTGGTATACGTCACTTTCATAGTCACGGGTCACCTTGTGCATTCAATCTCCGGATATTTCATCATGGGTCGCCTCATGCAATCGCTCTTCCTTGTTGAAAATGAGTAGTGTCAAAATCACTAGGGAAGAATCGGTGACCCCTAGAGTTAGGGTGTGGTTGTGCGTGTGTACCATGAGGTGTGAGGAGTCATAGTGCATTAAGTTGTTATATATGGAATTGTGATATTTAAGATTAAACATGCAATACTATTAAATTACTACGATGTGAGCATGATTGGGAAGATTGATTGTTCGGTTCGATGGGGTTCCGAATTAGCGTGAGAGCCATGTGGGATAAGAGACCGATCTAGGATTAGTTACATGAACCTTGGATGGGTTATACCACTCGGACTACCGAGATTGATGCAACAATGTTTCCTCTACTGGGCTAGTGAGCTTACCCCATGACATATTATATTTTTCAAGAGATGATTCCGTTGGGAGAGTTTCGTAGTCTCTCCATAGATGTGTGGCACTTTGTCCGCTCTTTTGTGCAAGGGGGCGGACCATATTACTTTTGTGCAGCATTAATAGGATAGGCTTGCGTACACGTGCTTCCTCATTTTGAACTTGTAATAAAATATTTTAAAACATTGTTTTACCAGTTAGCTAGTTAGCCAGGTAGTTTACATTTCATGTACATCTCTCGGTGCGCTATGCGCGGGGATTTTATGGTATTGGTGCACTTCGGTGCAACAAATGTAAAACTAAGTATTTTGATAAAAATTTCAAGCAAAGCCTTTTAGTTTAGAATGGAAAAAACCTGTTTTCTCCCACCCCCTGTAGCCCCGGAAAAATTTCCTGTTTTACAAACCCTTTCTAAAAGATTTCAACTTTTAGAAACCGACGATAGTTAAAACTGAGACTGGAGGCAAGACCTAAGATTTTACGAGATTTTAAAGAATCACTTTTGTTCAAAGTTTGCATTTTGCACGTTTGCCGAGATTTTGGTGACTATTTTTTACGTGCACGAATGAAAACTCACTTTTCAAATATTTGTGACTTCTCGTGATCAACAGCGCAAAAAACGGATCCATATTGCAAAATATGAAATTTTGCATATTTTGAAACTTCTTTAAAACCCAGTAGCATGAGCTTCCCAACACTTAGAAAAAGTTTGAAGAGTTTCAAAAATCAGATTTTTTTTGAGTTATTTTCCAGCCCGTGTCGCGTTGGGCTGGGACACAGGCGCGCGCGCGACCAAGCATGCCATGGCATGTTGTACTGGCATGCAAATTCCGATTTTAAAAAATTATTTTCTCCCACAATGCAACTCCGAATTGAGCCCCGTTTGTGTCTATGGCTTGTTCTAAGTCCAAACTTTGTATTTGAACTTTGAAATGACCAGTTTACCCATGAAATGATTATTTTACTCTTGGTGAAAGTGTTGTACTTCAACTTTTTGTTTTGGTCGTCATTGTTCGACACCGTTTTCCAACTTCCATATTTTGAGTTTCATTGCTCCGAATTGAGTCCCGTTTGTTCCTACGGCTTATTCTAGGTCCAAAATTTGTATTTGAAGCTTAAAATTACTATTTTACCTCTGAAATCACTATTTTACCCTTGGTTGAACATGGAGTGTTCAAATAATGCGTTTGAGGTTCTGATTGATTCATTTCATCTTCTTTTTTATCCCGAGTGATCTTTTTGGTATCTTTTACGTATGAAATGACCTTTTTACCCTTGTGTGGATGTTTGAAAAGTATATATATATATATTTTTAGTTTCTTTTCACTTCCGCGTCATTCCCTTGATATCTTTTTTTTGGGTATCTTTTTGGTTTATTGCTTATAAAGGTGAAATTATGAGCATACTGATAAGTTGAACGTAATATATTACATAAAGAGATAAAACATGTATTATGACGGAACATGGTTTAATTGAAAACACTATATTGCATAATGAGATAAGCATGGATTATGATAGAGCATGGCTGTTATTGATATCCTTAATGCATTTGAGTACACCATGTACTGGAAAATACATGAGTGTTGGTCTATGTAGGTTATGTAACCATGTGTGAGTATCCTTGTGTCGGATCGTCGCAACAACTAGCCAGGAGGTTTCCCCCACCTACGAAACTATTAAGTCTGAAAATGTGATATAGGTTGGGTCGTCCCATCCTCAATGTCGCGGGTCATCTCGTGTATTCAATTTTAGGATCTTTCATCATGGGTCATCTCGTGCTACCGCTCTTCCTTGTTGAAAGGGAAAGTTTCAAAAATCACTTGGGAAGAATCGGTGCGGTATTCTATCCTTGTCATGGGTCGTCTCGTGAATGGTTAGAGTATGTGTCTGTTAACCCTGAGAGTTAGGGTGTGTGGCTATCCGTGTGTACTATGAGATGTGTTGAGTCACATTGCATTTAAATTATCATATATGTAATTGTGACATTTACGTTGAAGCATGCTATAATTGAGGATGACTATGATGTGAGCATGTTGGGTTAATTGTTTATTGGGTTCGATGGGGTCCCGGATTGGCATAAGAGTCATGTGGGATAAGAGACTGGCCTAGGATTAGTTGCATGTACCTTCGATGGGTTGAACCACTCGGACTATCGAGATTGAGGCAATGACGCTTCCTCTATTAGGCTAGTGAGCTCACCTCATGACTTATATATTTTTCAGGTGATGGTCCCACTTCGGGAGGCCTATAGCCTCATTGTGGATGTATGGAGTTAGTTCCGGTTTTTTTTGCGTTCATGGAGGCAAAATACTTCCCTTTTGTAGAGTATATTTGATAAATGTATACATGTGCTAATTTTTGTCAAGTATTTCAAAATATTAAAATCTTATTCTTTTGCCGACTAGCATATTAGTCGGGTACTTATATTAATGTAAGTCCCTTGGAGCGTTATACGCGAGTAATTTATTCTTTTGGTACACTTCGATGCCGATAATGTAAAAACTATTTCATTTTATGAAAACCATGACATGTTTCGCCTTAGGGCGCTTGAATGTAGTCTTTGAATACTTTCATTTTGAGTTAAGAAGTGGAATATTGCTATTGAATATGGTTATTAGGATGTTGGCCGAAAACGGCATTTTTATAGGTTTCTTCAAACAAACCCTTTCGTTTTGAATGAAAAAATTGTTTTCGCTCACCCACTATTGTAGCCCTGATAAATTTTCTCATATTAGAAATGATTTTAAACTAACTTTCATAAATATTTTGAATTTTAGAAGCCGACTATAGTTAAAATGGAGACCGGGGGCCAGAGGGATAATTTTTGCGAATGTAAACACACTTGTTTTTTTTTCTTCTGAAAATTCTAGATTTGGGATCGATCCCAGCTTTTTGGAATCGATCCCACCACTGGTCACTGGTTTTTTTTTAAGTTAACTTGGGATCGATCGCAGTTGTTTGGAATCGATCCCACTTCGTACTAGTGACGATGTCCGATTTTCAAACTTTCGTATTTTCCTCCTCGGACCTCCGAATTTGGTCCCATTTGTTTCTATGATTTGTCCTAGTCTAAAATATTGAGAACAATTTGACATGTCAATTTTACCTTTGAAATAACTATTTTACCTTTAGTGAAAGTGGGGTACTTCAACTTTTTGTTTTGGTCAGCATTTTCCGACACCATTTTCAAAAATTTATATCTGTCACCTCGTTGCTTAAATCTAGGACCCGTTTGTACCCACGGCTTATGTTATGTCCAAAATTTATATTTTCACTTTGAAATTACCATTTTACCCCTACATTGACCATTTTATCCTTGGGTAAACATGGGTTGTTGGAATGATCCTTTTAGAGTGCCGTTTGAGTTGTTTCATTACCTTTTCAATCCCGAGTGATCTTTTTGACATCTTTAGGACATGAAATGACTATTTTACTCATGTATGGGTATTTGATGACATAATGATATTTTTCTTTATTTATTTTCACTTCCACATCACTACTTTAATTCTTAGGCTCGTGTTTTAGAGTCCTAAGAAATTTGGGGCATGAAAATTAAATTGACAAATCTTCCAAAATTACTTAAGCATTGCTGCTTCATTCCAAACTATAATGTCTTTGACCCCAAGACCTCCCTCCTTCAAAGGGCAACACACATCATGCCAAGCAACCTTGACACCACTATTACACATCTTAGAATCAGTCCATAAAAATTTCCTCAACACACTAATATTATCACGCAACATAGATTGAGGAAGAATGAATATAGAAGCCCAATACACTTGAGTAGCAAATAACATAGATCTAATAAGTTGCACCCTACCCGCAAAATAAAATAACTTAGATGACCAACTCTTCACTGTAGCTATAATCTTATCCGCCAAACTAGAATAATACATCTTTTTTTATTTTTCTCTTTTTGTTCTTGTTTGTTTGTGTTTTTGTAAAGTATGATCTGTATGATCTATGGCAGATCATAAATGGTAGTTCGTGTTTGTTTCTATCTCAAGAAAGGATCTAAAGGTGCGTCAGAGCAAAGAAGAGCCACCGGAGGATGAAATGGTCATTTCAAGACATCATTATCTCACCAGAAGGGCAAACATGTTATTTTTTGACATTATTACTTCACCGAAAAGCATCGGGAGTCAAAGGTGACTAGTTTAGCTCAAATATGAAAAGACGGGTTTTTACAGCAAAAGTGTATCATACCTATGTCACCAGAGAGAAAAATGGCCAAATTGGACTCAACATATGCTGTGGTTTTGACCCTACGCTCTAGACTTATGCCCAAATGTAGGTTAGGAGCGTAACCCTACGCTTTAGACCTACACCCAAACGTAGGTCCCACGTGATGGTCACGTGATCCTTCGACATGCTGAAGTTGTTTCGGAGTTGTTTCAGAATTTTTTGATTTTGTCCCTATTTCGATATTTCAAGTGATCGGTGATTCCAGACCTATACGTACAATCTTATACACATATTTACATCTGATTTTATGAGATTATTAATGTATTATGAAATTACAAAAAGGGCAACCATTAGGGTTTCCCACATTTAACTATAAATATGAGAGGATTAGGGTTTAGAAAAAAGAGGGTGACCCTTTGTGAGTTTCAATTTTTCTTTGTTTTTGTATTTAATTTTTAGCTTTGCTTTTTGTTCATAGTTTAAATAAGTTTAGAAGTAGTGTAGTTAATTTGCGTTAGTGATTAAAATAAATAAATAAAATTCCAAAAATTTTTAGTGTACGTCCGATAGATCGACGCGTTCAAACTAAAATTCTGTGTTAATAGTATACGACCCGAAGATTGAAAGAACTCTAAGGTGTCTAAGAAAATTTATTGAAGAGCATCGTCAGACAGAAAAGGTGGAGATGGGTGACTAGAGAGTTAATCCACGGAGAGGACCAGACACCTCATTGAAGGGATTTTATGCACCGGATGCGTATGAATTGTATGCTGAATTTCCAAAAGAGGAAGGTACAAAGCATTTCGAGATCAAGACGAGAGTGATCATCATGCTCACAAAGTTCTCTGGTCTCAGGATAGAAGATTCGTACCAGCATGTCAATGAATTCTTAGAGGTTGCATCAACCGTTAGGTATGATGGTTTAACTAAAAATGATCTAAGAATGCGTCTATTCCCATGGTCTATAAAAGACAAAGAAAAAAGATGGTACATTAAATTGACTTAAGCAACTAAACTTGACTGGGAAACACTTAAGCAAGAATTCTTAGAGAAACATTTTCCCATAGGAAAGACTTCAGAAGCCAAAGATGCGATTAAGCGATTCAGGCAATTGCCAAGAGAGTAATTTCATGATACGTGGGAGAGGTACAATGAGATTTTGTATAAATGTCCCCACCATAGGTTTTCTGATCAGGGTGTTGCTAGAAATTTTTACATGGGTCTAGGTGGAAAGCATAAAAATCTGATAGATGCCTCTAGACAGGGTTAGTCTACCTTTAAACCCGCAAAAGAGCTCTTAGAGATGTTTGATAACATAAGTGAAAATGCCCTTCAGTGTGAATCTGATCTAAGGTCTAAAGGTGAACTAGATAGAAGATCAGAAAAAGCATTTGAGGTTAATCATGATATGAAAAATCCAATGGCACTGATAGAGGAGAGGTTAGAGCAATTTGAAAAACTTCTTACCCAAAGAAGTTATTCCCCTAAAAGAGAAGTTTTTGTGCTTGAACTAGATTATTCTCAAAATAAGTGTGAGGACGTAATAGCCGTGGATGTCAATGCAGCATGGAATTACTCTAATAATGCCCTGTTCTCCAACTTATACTCTCTAAATAATAGAAATCATCCATTCCTGTCCTATAAATCCACAAATGTGGAGAATCCTCCAAAAACAGTTCAACAAGGACAGTAGTCCAATTCTCAATCCCATTTTCAACTAAGGCAGCAATTTACCTCGCATCCAAGGTTCCAACAGAGTCATCAATCATTCGAATCTCAACGAAGAATAATGACTCAAAATTATGAATCAAATTACCAATCCAGACAACCATCTAAAAATTCTTTGGCTCTTCAGTTATTCAATAACAACCAGGCTATCCAACCATTCTAATATCAGCTCCAGCCTTCAAGAAACCAAGCTCCACCACTTGGTTTTCAAAATAACAGGATAAAGCAGACCTTGGTGGACCTACAAAATCAGATGGGGGTACATACTCAAGCACTGGCCCAAATCACCATGCAGTTAGGACAAATGGAAAATTAGAGAAATACTAGAGAGCCAGGTCAGTTGTCTAGTCAGCCTATCGCTAACCTAAAGATCTAGCAAGTACAAGAGCTTGGATTGTTTACCAATGCTAATCACGAGTATGTTCAAGCAATTAAGACTCTGAGAAGTGGAAGGGTAGTGGAGAGCAGACTAGATGAAGAACATGAGGAGAGGTTGCATAAAAGAAAAGAATCTGAGCAAGCTCAAAGGAAGGAAGTGGAAGAAGCACAACAGAAAGAAGTTGAGAAGGGAGAGGCTGAACTTCAAAAAGATGAATTGCTAATAGATAAGAGTGTTGATGAGACATTGCTTGATAAGCCAGATAGGGCGAACTATGAGGAAGCACCGCCATTTCCTCAACGTCTTAGAGAACCAGCTAAGTATGGGAAGATGAGAGAATCTGATATGTTCGATACATTCTGAAAATTCAAGATTAATCTGCCACTCTTAGACGTGATTGCCCATATACCACCTTATGCAAAAAATTTCAAGGATCTCTGTACACAGAAGAAGAAAAGTAGAACAAAGAATCCAAAGAAAATACTCTTGACTGAGCAATTGAGTTCACTGTTGTTAAACAATACTCCACCGAAGAGGAAAGATCCCACTATTTCTTGTGTTATTGTGACTAGGAAATTGGTAGAGCCCTTCTTGATCTAAGTGCGAGTATTAACTTGTTTCCTTATTCAGTCTATAAACAACTAGGGTTGGGAGAGCTCAGTCCCATAGAGGTTGTACTGTAGTTTGTTGATCGATCTGTCAAGAAGACGAAAGGTATTTTGGAAGACGTCATAGTTCAAGTGGGCAAGTTTTACTTTCCACTTGATTTTGTAATCCTGGAAATGGAACCTATCCCGGAATAGAAAAAACACATCCCAGTGATCTTAGGCAGACCATTTCTGGCCACGACAAATGCATGCATAAATTTCTGAACCGGAGCCATGGATTTGATCTTTGGAAACATGAAAGTCAGGATGAAAGTGTTTGAGGGAAGCCATCAATTACCTAAGTCGATGGATTATTTCCGGATAGATGAGATAGATGATATTATACATGATTTTGCGACTCAAATTTTGGAGAAAGATGAGCTTGAAGACTTTCTGGCAAACAAAGTGCCGAATGAAGAATTCAAAGATTGGGATGCATATGTGAAAAGGCAGAACAAGAAATTGGATAAAATTGAGATTGCGTTATTTGCGCAACCTTGGATGCAAGAGCTAGTGGAACCACTCCCAATAGTCTCAAGTACTCCCCTAGTTCCATCACTTACAACTCCGCCTGTTTTAGAACTTAAGGAGTTGCCAGAAAAACTGAAGTATGTTTTCTTGGGACCAGATAAAACTCTTCTTGTAATTATTTTATTAAAATTCACAGTAAAATAGGAATCAAGTCTGGTTGAGGTCTTAACCAAGAATAAAGAAGCAATTGGGTGGAGTGTGGCTAATTTGAAAGGGATTGATCCATCAATTTGCATGCATCAGATTTATTTAGAAAATGAGGCGAAACCGTCATGGGAGATGCAGCAAAGATTGAATCCGGACATGATAAAGGTAGTAAGAAATGAAGTAGTGCAGTTGCTGGATGCGGGAATCATCTACCCAATCTCTATTAGTAAGTGGGTAAGCCCAACTCAAGTGGTCCCAAAGAAGTCGGGAATCATAGTGGTACCCACTGAAAAGGGTGAGCTAATTCCTCAACGCACGACCATTGGGTGGCGTGTGTGTATCGACTACAGAAAGCTCAACTCTAACACCAAGAAAGATCAATTTCCATTACCATTCATCGATCAAATCTTGGAGAGATTAGCCGGACAAAGCTACTACTATTTTTTGGACGGTTATTACTGTTATAATCAAGTGGCAATGTATCCTGCAGATCAGGAGAAAACTACTTTCACTTGTCCATATGGCACATTCGCTTACAAATGGATGCCTTTTAGTTTATGTAATGCACCAGCAACATTCCAGAGGTGCATGATGTCTATCTTCTCCAATATGGTAGAAACGTTTCTGGAAGTGTTCATGGATGACTTCTTAGTCTTTGGGGCAACCTTTGAATATAATTTGAGGCATTTAACACTAGTACTTGAAAGGTGTAAAGAAACAAATTTAATTCTTAGTTGGGAGAAGAGCCATTTTATGGTTCAAGAGGGAATAGTACTTGACCACATAATATCTAAGCAGGGGATTGAGGTTGATAAAACAAAATTCGAGATGATTTCAAAATTACCTAATCCCACATCTGTGAAGCAGATACGCTCTTTTCTGGGCCATGCCGGGTTTTGTAGAAGGTTTATCAAAGATTTTAGAAAAATTGCCCGACCATTATGCAATTTACTAGCTAAAGATGTTGTCTTTGTCTTTGACGAAGAATGTCTTCATGCCTTTGAGGAATTGCATACTAAACTCTCATCTGCCCCAATTATCTGTCCACCAGACTGGTTTCTACTCTTCAAGCTGATGTGTGATGCTTCAGATTATACAATCGAAGTTGTGCTAGGGGCAGAGAAAAGACAAGTTGCCATATGTGATTTAATATGCTAGTAGAACTATTAACGAAGCTCAGATGAATTACACAACTACTGAGAAGGAGTTGCTGGTAGTGGTGTTCGCCTTGGAAAAATTCAGGTCGTATTTGTTAGGAACCAAGGTGGTCGTATACTCAGATCATGCCGCACTAAAGCATTTGCGTTAAGAAAGACTCCAAGCCCAGACTGATTCGATGGATTCTGTTGCTACAAGAATTTGATTTGGAAATCAAAGATAAGAAGGGTACGGAGAATGTTGTAGCTGATCATTTGTCAAGAATTGTTGTTAAGTCCACAAAGGATGACACTTCTCTTCATGATGAGTTCCCAGATGAACAGCTATTCAGTATGGCTGTTATGGAACAAATACCATGGTATGCAGATATTGTCAACTATAAAGCCATAGGTAGAATTCCTAATGGATGATTTAAGCATGACAAGGATCGTTTCTTCAGCCAAATAAAATTTTATATCTGAGACAATCCGCGACTATACAAATATTGCCCGAATCAAATAATTCCTAAATGTGTTCCAGAAAGTAAAGTTCAAGGCATACTAACATTCTGTCATACGCTAGAGTGTGGAGGTCATTTTGGTGCTCAGAAAACAGCTCACAAAGTCCTACATAGCGGTTTTTATTGCCCCACCATATTTAAGGATGCGTTCGAGTTTTGCAAATATTGTCTAAGATGTCAGAAGTTGGGATCCATATCTCAACGATACATGATGCCACTAAATCCTATTTTGGTGCTTGAGTTATTTGACGTGTGGGGCATTGACTTTATGGGACCGTTTCCAAAAGTCGGCGATAAGCAGTACATATTTGTGGGAGTTGATTACGTTTCTAAATGGGTAGAAGTTGTTACCACGTCGCATGCGAATCACATTATGGTTGAGGATTTTGTTAAATCCAATATCTTTTTTAGATTTGGTATGCCACGAGTGTTGATCAGTGACGGCGGCAGCCACTTCAACAACCAGTTTCGTCCGGCCTTGTACAAGAAGTATGGTGTCACTCATAGAATTGGAATGCCATATCACCCACAGATGAGTGGTCAAGTGGAGGTTTCGAACAGGGAGATCAAGAACATTATTGAAAAGACAGTGGATCCTAATTTGAAGAATTGGCCAAAAAGGCTAAATGATGCACTGTGGGCATACAAGACCGCTTACAAGACACCGATTGGTATGTCACCATACAGATTGGTCTATGGTAAGGCGTGTCATCTCCCTGTGGAACTCGAGCATAGAGCATATTGGGCGATTAGAAGATTAAATTTTGATATCAAAAGATCGGGTGCGTAGAGGAAACTCCAACTCGTAGAACTTGAGGAGTTGAGGAACAACGTATATGACAATTCTAGAATATATAAAGCCCGAACAAAAGCATTCCATGATAGACATATCAAAAAGAAAAGCTTTGAGGTCAGCCAGAAAGTATGATTATTCAATTCAAGACTCAAATTGTTTCCCGTTAAGCTCCAGTCAAGATGGGACGGGCCGTACAGAATTACTAAGGTTTACCCCCATGGAGCGGTGGAACTTGACGACCCTGACAACAGAAAGTGATTTGTGGTGAATGGTCAGCGTTTAAAGCATTATATAGAAGTTGTGCTGACAGAGAGTGTCGTTGAAACAGTTGATTTAACAGAACCGGCACTAGAGCCGGATGATTTTAATCCTAAATATTGAGAGGTGGCAACGTCAAGCCAACGACATTAAACATTGGTACTAAGTGATAAAGAGTAGCTTTTGATCTTAGTTTGTAGTTGTACATTAGTAGTTTAATTCGGTTTTTGAAAAATTTTAAGATCGAGTCCGAAATAGTTGTCATCATTTAGAGGGGTATTTTCGTCCACGAAGCGCCAAATTTTGACGAATTGAAGTCAATCTGTCGGTGTGTATAGGGGAGGTACGAGTGTTTAAAACTTGAGAACGAGCAACAAAATGGCCGAAGCCAAAAATCCATATTTGGCACCTACGCCCAAGCATAGGTCACAGGAATGTATAAAACAGTCCCGCGGCTTTTCATTTTTAAATTTCGCTTTTCTCCCTCTCCTCTCCACCGAATCGACTCCCGTTTGTTCCTAAAGCCAAATATTGATATTTTCTATCATTCCCAAGCGGCGGATCATCAGATTAGTGAGCGGTGTGTACGGATTCACGTGAAGAACTCGAAAAGTCTCTAGAATCCAATTTTGGGGAATTTTCCATTTTTCGCGATTCGGTGAGTTTTGATCCATTCTTTTGGTTTCGATTACCTAATATAACTAGTCTAAACTAGTATTAACAAACGACACTGATCGAAATTGTGTTTTAATCCAATTTCAAAAAAGTTGGGTTTCGACTTCAAATACGGGTTGAATATCAAAATTTTGAGATGAGGTCTTGTTTAATCGTCGTATTAGAATACTTTAGAAATAGTTTTGAGTTTGATTTGGTGACCAAAAAGTTTTCACTCATTTTCGTAACAATCCAAATTCTGTAAGAATGGCTCGCGTAAAAGGAGCAAGGATGACAGATAAGGGAACATCTACATCGGGGACGGCAATACAGAGAGATAGATCACAGTCATCACCCCTGGAGAGTACATGGCCTATAGGACGGCACTGAGATCGGTATATGTTGCGCTGAATTCATCAGATGAGGAGTCTGAGAGGTCGATTACACCGACGGAGGGCATTGAGTTAGAATTGAGATTTAGTCGGATGACAGTTCTACCTTGGCACCAAGGGCACCATCACGACCCCGGGCACAGTCTCCAATCCCTGAGCCTCACCACTACCACATGAATCGGAGACATCCGATGAGCAGACTTTTGAGAGTGGTGATAGTGAGGATGGGCGGGCAGAGTAAGAGGCAGAGTTAGAGGATGTTGAGCGTGTTGAGGTGCCGTATCCCGAGCTGGCATTTGATGATGATGAGGGTGATCTCATTTGTTATAGATGGAAGCATTCAACAGTCTCCAAGGAGACGCTGATGACTCATGCGTTGAAGAAAGGGTTCTAAGAGGAACGTACTTTTGCTATTGCGCCACTTGAGCGGATAGAACCAGTTCCACATTGGACTATAGGCATACTGAGGGAGCACAGATTATTGTTGATCTTAGCCCCAGCTACACCACATATTTGCGCTAACATGATTAACGAGTTCTAGCTTCATATGAGGCATTACACTAGAGGGACTCAGCTAGTGACAGTGGTCCTGGGGCGAGACTTTGAGATTACTCCCGAAAGTATTGCTGCTACATGGGGTATTTTACACGAGTGCCCTGGGAGTAAAAGGAGCGGTTCCCATCTATGCCAGACCCCCTTCCTCCACTTTATGATATGGTAAGACTGCAGACTGAGGGGCAGTGGGCCAACAATAGGCATAATGGGACCAAGAAGTCCAACTATCATCCGATGTTGTGGCTTTAAGATGTGATAGTCTGGTCCAATGTATTACCACATAGCCATCAGACCATGTGTTATTCGCCATTTTTGGCGTTCCATTATACTTTTGAGTTTGGTCATTGGTACTCTAATCCACTCGCCCTTTGGCAGACTTTATTCCGGCATTATATTCACTTGGGTCGGGAGAACAAGGTCGGGACTACCAAGTTTTAGATAATTCTTCCCTGCCTTATGATGAAGTTGATATTTGCTCAGGGATTATAGATGGATGCCGAGGAAATGTTTGGACCATTAGTTGCGTATGGCAATGGAGAGTGGAATAAGGGGTGGCTCAAGAAGGGTCCACAGACATTTGTTCACCGGCGTAGGTTCGCAGGAGTTTTACTGCCGGGTGCAAAGGAGGATGATGTGGAGATGCCACGGGTTGAGGATGAGATGCCTGAGGTGGAGGTGCCACAGGTTGAGGAGGCTGCTATAGGAGATGATGTGCCACAAGCCCCAGCTACGGGCACTGTTATGATGACTCAGACTCAGTACGACCAGTTGATTAGCCGTATTGAGGTATTATAGCGCTCATTCATAGAGGAGAGGCAGGCCTGACGGCGTGAGCACCGTGAGATGATGAATCGTGGGATATTATGATGCAACATATGGGAGTGACCGTTCCACCACCACAGCCACCTCCGGATGATGCTTCATAGTTAAAGTTTGGTTTTGTTTATTTTATTTTGTTTTTAGGCTTTTCTTGTTTTAACTATTTGTGATATTTTTGCTTTTATACAAATGTCAGTTTTTGACTGCTTTTACTAATATGCGTGTCTTCCTATGTTTATTACCTTGCATATATGTGATTTTATTTTCGCACTATGAGGACATGTGTGCGTTTATGTTTGGGGGTGCATTGGTTATTAGAAAGCGTGTCATGATTTTTTTATTCTAAAAAACAAAAACAAATATTTTGCCCTACGCTGTGCCCAAGCATAGGGTAGTTCGTGGTTGGGCCAGAAAATTAAAAAATTAGACCCTTTTTGGGATGTTTTGTCTTAATTTGTACTTATACTTGTATTTAGAATTGTTTAAGTTATTTTTAGGAATTGTTGTAGAATTTTTATAGTAATTCTAATCTAATAAGGAAACTGGAAATAGAAGATGGATTAGTTATTGTTTCTCCTTTCCTACTCAATTAAGGATTTTGAATCCTTTTTATCTTCTAATTCTACTCCATTCATCTATAAATACATCCATAGGGTAGACACAATTCATAATTCACAATTCTCAAGGAATGAGCACTAGATTGGGTATTCTTCTTCTATTCTTCTTTTATTCTTTCTATTTTGAAGAGGGTTAGGGTGGATAATACTAATGAAGATTATTCTGACCCGGAAGAGTTTATAGAGGTGACGGAACCACACCAAAATTGTTTTTGCAGTGTCAGTTGCAATTTGATGAGATATTTTATCCGGAGAGGATGAATCGAGTTTTAGTTGCACCCGGATGAAAAATCCTTAAAGAACAAGGATTGAAGAGTTTAGAAAAACCGGTGGCCAAAAAGGTGTATCCAGGCTTGGTCCAAAAATTCTATGAAAAGATGATAGTTTTGGGACCGCCAGGATTTGAGATGATAAGGGCTAAAGTGACTCAGTGGAGTCTTCCTATTGTGATTGGAAGAAGAAGTATTGCCGATGCATGGAATATACCAATCGGTACTCCGGGAAACTTACATGGAATTTTGAAGGAGCATCCGGTAGTATGGCCACATAAGGTTGAAGATATGGTGATGAAATTGTGTACGGTTTCAAATCCAGGGGATAAAATATGTGAAAATTGGTGGTTGAAGTTGGATCTACTTTATTTGGATTGTGTTGTTACGATTCAACTTCGGCCTAATAATCGAACAAGTGCAACAGATCACACTATGCTTCGAACTTTGTATGCCCTAACTCATGGGTATGAAGTGTGTGTTCCAACTTTGATTATGGCTGAGATGTCGTATGCTCGAGCAATTGTGAGTCGAGAATGGGCGGGGAGTAATAAATGTGACTATTATCTTCCATACCCGTTTTTATTATCAAAAATCATTACTGAGCAGTTGGGTGATAGAATGAAGGAATTGGATGAGATACGGTGGACATTCATGAAAATGTATCCGGAGGAAGATTTAGAGAAGTTGAAAGAAACTACAAATTGGCGAATATGGTTGAAGAATGTTGTGTCGAGTGATGAAGAAGAAAAGGCGGACTCTGATTTAGGGTTAGAATTTTTAGGTTATTTTATTTGTAGAGATGGTAGACCCTTAAGGCCATGTCTTTGTTTCTTTTATTTTTATTTTTATTACTTTAGGATTGTAGGCCCTTAAGGCTAAATCAGTTTTTTTTTTTGTATTAATATTTTTGTCATAAATATATATATAAAAAAGTCTTTGATTCCTTAAAAATATGTGTCGATTTCTAGATGTTTATGCTGAAATTTATTTTCCATTGTTATGATTGGGTAAGTGTGCTTTGTTAATGATATCTCCAGGTGATCCAATCCAAGTTTGGGGGAGAGGATTTGTGATTTGATTTGGAATCCTAAATTGAGCTTCAAGGGTAACTGTATCTGTTCTCTAATTTTATTTTTGACTATGGGGATATAGTTTGATTTAAGTTTGGGGGTAAGGGTATGGTTTGATTTATTTGTTTTTACGCATGAATGTTTGACATTTACAATTGATTAAGTTTGTGTATATAAGGTGTGAGTAGTATGTGATGTGATGTTCCCGCTCATAAGAATAATGATTAGATCAAGTTAGTGAAGTGATGTGGTTTACATGGGTGAGTGAACGAGTGAAATTGAAATTAAGAAAGACAACTTTGACCTATAAACACAAACACACATTCACTATGAGAAATAGGTTTATTTTTTATTATGTAGTTAAAAAATAATTTTGCTGTAATAAAAGGGGAGAAGGGGAGTTGTTTTAGTTGAAATAGAGAAAATTGAAATTTTTTTTGAGAAAATAAAATGCAAAAAGCAGTTCTTTGATCTGAGTAACCGGGCTTTGGTATCACCAATATCACTGTTCACATTTAAAGGGGAGAAAACTGATGAGCATAAATCCCATGAAAGAAGCTCGGGTCCAGTTGGTTAGAAAAATAATTCTTACTGGAAAGTCCGGAGAGTTAGAAAGACAAAAAGGGATGAAAAGTGGAAAGATGAAAAGAGTACGTTTTTATTAAAAATGGCAAAGTTTGATTAATGAAGTAGGAGAAAAGAAACTAAAATATTGTAGTTGAATGTTCACAAAATCACGGAAGGTTATCTGGATTTTAAGTAGAAAGTAGCAAAATCATTCATATTGTTCGGTAGTGGGTGGGAATATTTTCATTCATATTATCTTGTATGTTGTATCATAGCTTATTCGAATTGTGTGTGTGAACTCATGAATGTGTAAGTACAAAATAATTGAGATGTTTGTAGGTACCATTACTGGAAACCTTCATGAGACTTCACTCGTCCACTAGGGGTTTAAAAGGCTTGTTACACATGCGAAGTGTAATCATTGACCCTCACAAAAGCAAGCGATTAGGTTAGAGTAGATAGGTTAGATAGAATAAAAATCATCACAAATAATTTTCTCTAAGTTTATTGCTAAGGGACTAGCAATATGTAAGTTTGGGGGTGTGATAGGTGCTCAATATTGGTCATTTTTTGCCCCTATCTTGCGTTTATTATGTCTTTGCATTCCATTACTGGGTATATTTTTTTTGTTTATGTGTGTAAGCATGTTTCAGGAGCTTAATGAAGAAATAGAGCTAATCTTAGTGAATTAACTGAGTTCGTGTTTGTTTCTATCTCGAGAAAGAAATCAAGAGGTGCGCCAAAGCAAAAAAGAGCTTTCGGAGGGCGAAATGGTCATTTCACGACATCATTATCTCACTGAAAGGGCAAAAATATCATTTTTTGACATTATTACCTCACCGAAAAGCATCAGGAGTCAAAGGCAACCAATTTAGCTCAAATATGAAAAGACGGGTTTTCACAGTAAAAGTGCATGATACCAATGTCACCAAAGAGAAAAATGGGCAAATTGGACTCAGCCTACGCTCCTAAGCTACGCTGTGGTTTTGGACCCTATGCTCTAGACCTATGCCTAAGCGTAGGTCAGGAGCGTAGGTCCCACATGATGGTAACGTGATCCCTCGACATGCTGAAGTTGTTTCGGAGTTGTTTCAGAATTTTTCAGTTTTGTCCCTACTTCGATATTTTAAGTGATCGGTGATTCCAGACCTATACGTATAAGCTTATACACATATTTACATATGATTTTATGAGATTATTGATGTATTATGAAATTATTAAAAGGGCAACCATTAGGGTTTCCCTCATTTGACTATAAATATGAGAGGATTAGGGTTTAGACAAAAGAGGGGGTAGCTTTTAGAGTTATTTTGAGTTCTGTTTTGGAGATACACGTTCATTCATAGATTTCTCTTCCATTGAAGAGAACCACCATTAAAGACCTAGAGATCCGGAGAAGAAGGCCATGGCGAGTGTTTCTACACCGACAATGCAGATTCCCTCCACCATGATCAACTCATTCGGTATCTAGAGTTTTCACGCAAAAATATATCCAAGTAATGTAGTTCTGATTTTGTTTTCATTTGTAGAGAAGGGAAGCTGTGACTATACTATGATGATTGTGTTAGATGAGATGTCGTTTTTATTCGTGATACAAGTTTATATATTTGAACTGATTCTTGTCTTAGAATTTTCAAATATATTTATCTTACATAATCACAATTATTCACTATGGGCTAGAACTCGGATGTTTAATCTATGATTTTCTACACAATGGTGATCATAAAACTCAAAACCCTAGGTTGACACAGGTCATGCCCTGACAAACTGATATAAACATGCCTTAGTTTATTTTCATGCTTTAATTTAATTTTCTGTTAGTAGTTGGCATGCACTAATCAGTTTAGTCTTGAGATGGTTTGTCGCGATCCGGTTGAGAGTAATCCTTTTTGGGGTCAAACTGCTGGCACGGTGTGACCTGATTCATAGTCAATGGATCGCCCTTATGCAATTGAAATTAGAATTTGGACTATGTTATGCGGTTAGTGGTGGAGTGACGAAACCCTAGTTTTATCTCTCTCTAAATCACAAACCAATTTACTTTGTTGTTTATATTAATTTAAGTAATATTAGATAATTCACAAAATCAACTCTTTTTGAAAAACTATAATTCAATGTTTTTAGATTATTAAAGTGAACAATCCACATCTCTGTGGGATCAATATTCCCCTACTCAAGCAAAACTATACACAATTGATTTTTACACTTGCAGAAGAGTAAAACCTAAAGTGTCGTTAAGGTGTTGTTTTTAACCTCATATTTTGTACACACCTAACGCCCATCATTAACAAAGTTACCATAAAATATTTGAATTTTGATGTTAAAATTGAATAGTTAAAGATGTTAAAATTTAACGTAAATTAAGGATAAAATTGTAAAATGGTTTTTTAATTTATGCCTACAATGTTAGTATTTTTTGTTGGATTAAATCCAAACATGCATTTTAAATATATAATATCGTCTTTGTCAATTTGACATCATCTCCATTTGAGGGGAAGGTAAGAAAAAATTACCTAAATGACCTTTTATTTGATTTCCCTCTTGAGAAAACATAAAATAGGGTTGGTAATGACTCATGAGTGCCATTAGAAATTGATGTTAAAATAAATATGTAAATGACCATAATGGCCTTATTTTATTTAGCTATTCAAAATCTTATGAAATAGATTTGAAGGAAAGCCATATTGCTTTCATGTCCTATTCTTAATTAAATTTGCATAAAATCACATCCCTACTGAAGTATCGCCAATTTGCATTAAACCCCATTGAAAAATAAAAGTGAGAATTTTTGTGTAACGTCCGTTATTTTTACGTGCTAATTTAAAATTTTATTAACACTTAAGAAAAGCTTATGTGATAATGTGCTTAATGTGTTTATTTGATTAGAATGACTTACATGTTTAATGTGATATTAAAACTTGTAAGTTGCATGTTGTATTTTCATTCTGAGAATAATGAAAATTATTGAAAACGATTTTGGAAAAGAAATGACCGAAGATTAAATGAGTAATTTTATATTTTGTCCATTTAGTGGAAAGTGTAGAGATTTTCGCTAAGTGTTGGGGCCTGAGTGGCATGTTAGTAATTAGAGAGGATGACAAGGGGTAAAAGGGTATTTTAGAGTTATGATGTCACTCTTGTGAATAACCCTAAGTTGAGAAGATATTGGTCATTTTACACTTTTGGGGTGTTGTCCAAATTCTAGCCATTGATCTTCTTCTCCCATCTTTGTTCTCAACCCTTCGATCATAGGGCCTTGTTTGGTTGAATCTTAAGTGCAAGAATCCATTATTCTTGGTCTTTAATTTGGCAAGACTTCATGTCAGCCATTGGATCCTTTCCTCATTTTCATTGCTTTATTCTCAACCCTTGGATGGTGAGAATGGTGAGTGGGGAATCTCTACAACACTTAGATTTTGTTCACTTTGGCAAGACTTCCATCTCTCACAAACTCTTGCTCTCTCTCTTTCTCTCTTAGCTTGTTGGGGGATAGCTCTTGGTGGTGTTCTTGAACCATTTGGTAAGTCTTCTACCCATTCTAGGGTTTTGTTGCTAAGAACTCTAGCTTTCATATTCTTGAATTTCTTTGGGTGGACATTGATTATAGCCTTCTCTTATTCATGTTGTAGAAGGTTAGGGTTTCTTTCAAACTACTAAGTGAGTTCCATTGGTAGTAGCTCTTGAAATCATCCTGTGAAGAGCTAGTGATGAGTTTCCTATCTTGTTCTCTTAAGATTTTCTTTTTCCATGCAACCCTAGAATAGAAATCATTAGGGTTTGATGAATTCTTGTGGTTGGAGCCACTTTGTATAAAATTCAGTTATTGTTGACACCATAGTAATCTTGTGATTCAAGAATGGTGTATTGTTAGTTGGAAGCTATCTTATTGAGCACTTGAGGGGTAGAGTGGCTCGGAACTCTTGTGGGCATATCGTGTAGCTTGCTTTAAATTGAGGTAGCGGTAAAATGAATTATGTTCATCTTTGTATGAGGGTGTGTGCGTCTATGTGTTTATATGCCGTATATATATATATATATATATATATATATATATATGCGAGTTGAGTTATGACAACTTAGATGATGATTTAGTCTATTGAAACCATGAACTTGTGATATAAATGCTTGTGGTGGTTATTTATGGCTTATGAATGTGAATTGTAAGCATTGTGATAATTTGAGTACCATATGTTGCATAAGGAAATGAGCATGTATTGTAATGGAGAATGTTGAGAATTATTGCTTATGAATGTAAATTGTAAGCATTGTGTTAAATTGGATACAATAAGATGCAAAATGTGATAAGCATGTATTATGAGGGCATGTGGTTGTGAGTGAGAATGTCGATGCATTTTGAGTAGACCATGTAGTGTCAAGAAATGGGTGTTGGTTTATACGGGTTGCATAAACTACGTGTGAGTTGTCGTGTTTTGGATCGTTATAACAACTGGCCAGGGGGTGCTTATCGCTCCTACGGAACTAATCTTCCGAGAAACTGAGACGATAGGGGGAGGACTTGTTCCAAATCCTATGTCACGACCTTCCTTGTTAAAAGTGTGAAGTGTCAAAAGCACTTATGAAGAATCGGTACGATAAATCTACCTTCTCATGAGCATAAAGTGACGGTTTAGAGAATGATCCCGTATACCCTTAGAGTAGGGTGTGTGTTGGGTGCGTACCACGGGTGTGTTGGTCACATTGCATCTAAACTACTATATATATGTGATTGTGGTTTTAGATGTTGAAGCATGCTCTAATCGTGTATAATTATGTTGTCAGCATGTTGGGGGAATTATTTGTTGGGTTTAATGGGGTTCCGAATTGGCATGAGTGTCATGTTGAACAAGAGACCGACCTAGGGTTAGTGGTATGAACCTTAGTTGGGTTGATCAACTCAGACTAACGAGATTGAGGTGATAACGCTAACTCTACTGGGCTAGTGAGCTCACCCCACGACTTATATATTTTTTAGGTAGTGATCCCTTTCCGGAAGGTCCGTAGTAGTGTAATCCATGTGTATAAACATGTTACTCTTGTTGTAAAACTTGTGAACAAATGGTAGATGTTTATCTTTTTCCGGCTAGCGTGTTAGCTGAGAAGCTTTCATGATGTACATCCCTTAGAGTTCTATGTGCAAGGATTATATTCTTTTGGTGCACTTCGGTGCCAGATCGTGCAAATATGTATTTTGATTAAACTATAGCATGTTTCGCCTTAGGGCACTTTAAATGAAAATCTATGAATCCTTCTATTAGTGTTGTATAGTGGATTTCTACATTGAATGTGGTTATTAGGAAGTTAGCCGAAAACGGCATGTTTCCTAGGTTTTCAAACAAACCCTTTTATTTTGACTTTTAGAAACCGATAGTACTAAAACGGAGACTAGGGGCAAGATGGATAATTTTAATAAACCTTATAGGATGGTTTTTGGTTTAAACATTTACATTTGATGGGCATAATTTGGAGCATGGACCTAACTACGGGTATATACATACATATAGGCATGTATACGTAGTTGTTACGGTGATTTTCGGGCTAATTGGAGCATTTTTCGGGTCCGGGTGTCGACTAACGAAATTGCTTCAATCGATTGGAAAATAGCTAAAAACATTTATTTTGTGGTCAATCGACTGATGGCCCCCTTCAGTCTACTAATGGTCCATGTCAGTCGACTGATTTTCCCAAGTTGTCTGAGTGCAGTTTTATTTTGATGCTACTTCACTATTTCGGCTATATCTTGAGCTATAGGTTTCGGATGGATCTATTCTTTATCTTTTTAGAAATTTGACTTAAAGATATTGACTTTAGAATTTTGAATCACTTCATTCGAGTCATTTTTGAGGGCGTAATGGGCGTTTAAATGTTACGGTATGTTTTGAACTTTCGTATGTCGTGACGGCCAATTTTCAAAATATCGTAGTTTCCTCCTCGCATCTTCAAATTTGGTTCATTTTGTTCCTATGACTTATTTTAGGTCCAAAACTTGTATATATATGTTATAATTACTATCTTACCCCTGATATGACCATTTTACCCTTGAGTGGGCACAGGTTCTTAAATGGTCCGTTTAAGGTATCGTTTGTTTCGTTTCGCTCCTATTTTGATCTCGAGTGATCTTATCGACATATTTTAGGTGTGAAATGATGTTTTTACTCTTGGGTGGGTGTTTCATGACTCTAGGTCATTTGTTCTCGTTTATTTTTTACTTCCGTATTCATTCCCTTAGCTCTTAAGCTCGGGTTTCGGAGTCCTAGGAAATTTGGGGCGTGACAACTTGGTATCAAAGCATGTTATTTATTTATGGGAAAATGGACGAGGGTCATTATCAATTTTCGCTTATTGATTGTTCCTATTTGTTATTGGCTTATGAATTAGTTATCATCTTTTGTACGTCGTTGACTTATGCGTGTGTCGGCATGTCTTTGTGGTTGTGTTTGGCATACTATTATTGTACTATTGTCTTACATGTTTGGTTGTTGTAATGTAAAGATCATGCCACCACGTAGAGGTCGATCGCATATCGTTAGAGAGGAACCGGAATTACCTCCGGTTATGGACGAGAATGTGCCCTAACCTCCCGATGTTCAGGAGCGTGTACTAATTGCACCTTTTATGAGTGGTGACCAGTTTGTGCGTGCTTTAGCAGCAACTATGGCACAGGTTTATCAAAGGTAGAATGTTGAGGATGAGGGCTCGCATGGTCAAAAAGCTCTCCGGGATTTCTTGAGGTTGGACATACCTACCTTTATGGGCGGTCCGGACCCATTAGTTGTCGATGATTGGTTGGAGTAGATTACCAATGAATTTGATATATTGAAGGTGATTGAGGATGATGTATAGGTCATGATTGCATCATTTCGAGTTAGGGGTGATGCAAAGGGTTGGTGGAAGTCAATCATCAATACGAGGGACATTCGGACTATCACATTGGTGGACTTCCGCACGTTTTTCTTAGATCGATATTTTCCACATCTTGCTAGGATGAGCATGAGGGACCGATTCAATGAGTTGGTTGAGGGTGATTTAACAGTGACCGAGTATGAGCTTCAGTATACTAACTTGTCTCGATTCGCACCAAAGATGGTGGTGGATGATGAGGTTAAAGGCCGATGTTTTGTAAGGGGCTTGAGGGATAAACTCAAGTCAAAGATTTATGTGCTTACTATGCTAACGTATCGCGAGGACGTTACAAAGGAATTGCTTGCGGAGGAGGATGCAAGAGAGGGTCAACTAGCATGTGAGGCTAGGGACAAGAGTGTTGGAGGTTCTTCTTTGGGTTTTAGGAACAAGAAGAGACAGCGTGAGGGCACTTTAGCTACGGTTGTACAGCATCAGCCACATCAGCAGCGTCAGGGACAACCTACACCTTCTTCTAGAGCATCTTCAGGTTCTACTCACTAGGATGTGGTGTGCTTTCAGTGTGGTAAGCCAGGGCATACGAAGCCATTTTGTCAGTCTTGTCCCCAGACATGGAGTAGTAGTTCAGCACGCAATCGAGATTACTTTCAATGCAGACAACAAGGGAATTTTCATAAGGATTGTCCTCAGTTGAGTAGTGGCACTCCTACGAGTAGGACTAGGCAGCAGTCTAGGGCTACACAACCAGTAGGCCAGTCTGCATATAGAGCACGGTAGTAGCCAACACCAGCAGTTCTGGGTTCTCAGGACATGACTTCAGCCTCTACTATCCAGCTGGCACCCCGTTCTCAAGGTTGTGCTTATGCGGTCACAACAGTAGACAATGTAGCAGGTCATTTTATCATGAGAGGTACATTTCCTGTGTGCGGTTGTTGGGCGCATGTTCTTATTGATTCTGGAGCTTTGCATCCTTTTAATGTTTCTACTTATGCATCTACTTTGGGTATACCTATTTCATATCTTCGTGTACCTTTATGTGTTGACACACCGGTTGGTGGTAGTGTGTATCTGTCATGAGTGTGTCATGGATGCGAGATTGTGATTGATGGGCGATCGTTAAAATTCGACTGCATTCTCCTAGAGATGACGAGCGTTGATGTCATCTTGGGCATGGATTGGTTATCTACCTTTCATACGCAAATTGACTACTTTAGAGGTCGTTTGTCGGTGTGCACGCCTATGGGCGAGCATTTCCACTTCTTCGTCAATCGAAGCGATTATTTCACTTCTTCCTATTGCTTATGGGGTAATGATGTATCCAGTTTCCTTTTGGTGAGTTTATTGTCTAATAATGAGGTTTGTAGTCATGTCGAGGTACCTCATGTCATGGGTGAGTATTGGAATATTTTTCCCAATGACTTTACTTCGTTGCTTCCATTTGTGAAGTGGAGTTTGTTATTGATCTTGTACCGGGTACCGATGCTATTTCTTTGGCACCATATCGAATGGCACCGGCGGAATTAGAGGAATTAAAGAAGAAAATTGATGACCTCAAAGTGAAAGGTTTTATTCAACCTAGTTGTTCGGATTGGGGTGTTCCCGTTCTTTTCGCTAAGAAAAAAAATGGTTCACTACGGTTATGCATCGATTATCGTAGGTTAAATCATGTGACAATCAAGAACAAATATCCATTACCTCGGATTGATTACTTGTTAGATCAACTCAAGGGATCTAAGTTCTTCTCCAAAATTGACTTGAGGTCCGGTTATCATCAGTTACGGGTTAGAGATATTGATATTTTAAAGACCGCATTTCACACTCATTATGGGCACTTCGAGTTTCTTGTGATGTTTTTCGGTGTAACTAATGCACTGACGGCATTCATGGGGCTTATGAATCGTATCTTCTACGAGTTCTTGGATAGTTTTGTAGTAGTATTCATTATTGACATTTTAGTTTACTATACTATGGAAAGTGAGCACAAGGTTCATCTTAGGACAGTTCTTCAAATCCTAAGAGAGCACCGATTGTATGCCAAGTATGATAAATGTGATTTTTGGCTTCAAGAAGTTAGATTTTTGGGGCATGTTATTTCTGGAGGCGGCATTTCAGTGGATCCTTCAAAAATAGAGGTGATGATGAGTTGGAAGTGGCCGACTTATGTTTTTGAGGTTTGTAGTTTCCTTGGCTTAGCGGGTTACTATCAGCGATTTGTGAAGGACTTTTCTCGTTTGGCGGTTCCTATGACTCGCCTCACACAAAAGGGTATCAAGTTTATGTGGGATGACAAGTATGAAGAAGCATTCGTTCAGTTGAAGACACGTTTGACTACGGCTCCCATGTTGATTATTCTCGAGCGCGGAGTTGGTTATGTGATCTATTGTGATGCTTCTCACGAGGTACTTGGGTCTGTACTTATGCAGTCTGAGAGGGTTATGGCTTATGGGTCTTGATAGTTGAATACTCACAAGCAGAATTATCCTACGCATGATTTAGAGGTTGTAGCGGTTCTTTTTACACTTATGGGATGGCGACACTACTTGGATGGTGAGAGATTTGAGGTCTTCTTCGATCACAGGAGTTTGCATAATATCTTTATGCAGCGGGACTTGAATTTGCGACAGCGTCGATGGGTTGAGTACATGGAGAACTACGACTTTGCACTCCAGTATCACCCAAGGAAAACAAATGTAGTGGTGAATGCGTTGATTCACAAGTCACAAGGATCGTTATCTATCATATTTACTCGTGAGTGGCGGATGATGGAGGACATCGCCGAGTTAAGTCTTTAGTTCCGTGATAGTGGGGAGTCACCAGTGACATTGTTTAGCTTGGTGGCACAACATTCACTTATGAGTAATATGAGGCTCAGAGACAGGATGATAGCATTGCTACGGTTCGCACTCGTATTACTAGTGGCGAGGTTCTGGATGATTGAGTTTTGCACTGACGGAGGTTATCATTTCAGGGGATTCCTTTATGTACCATAGAATTGTTGTGAGGAGGTTTTGCTAGAGTTTCATAGTTTCATGCCACCGTCATAATATTCAGCGTCATTATTTGTGGCAAGGAATGAAGAAATCAGTTGCAAATTTTATGAGTCATTGTCTTACTTTCCAAAAGGTTAAGGTTGAGCACCGAGGACCTGTCGGATTGCTAAATTCGTTACCGATACCTAAGTGAAAATGGGAGCATATTTTCATGGACTTCGTGACAGGGTTATCGAAAACAAAGAATTAGAAAGATGTAGTGTGGGTGATCATTGTTCGAATGACAAAGACTGCACATTTTCTAACTATCCATGAGACGGATAATGTAGATGTTCTTAGTAGACTGTACATAAAGGAGATTGTCAAACTTCACAGGGTTCCGGTTACTATTGTTTCAGATCAGGATCCGCGATTCACGTCACAATTTTGGGAGGCTTTTTGGAAAGTCTGGGAGACACAGTTACGGTTTAGTACCATTTTCCATCCTCAAATGAACGGTCAGTTAGAGCGTACCATTCAGATTCTCGAAGACATGTTTTATGCTTATGCTATAGATTTCAGAGGCAGTTGGGAGAATCAACTTTATTTGGTAGAGTTTGCGTACAACAACAGTTACCAATCCAGTATTCAGATGGCACCTTTTGAGGCATTGTATGGTAGACCATGTCATTCACCGACTTGTTGGGCCGAGGTTGGTGATGTTGCACTTTTGGGACCCGATATGGTTTTTATGAGGCAACCGAGGAGATTAGGATTGTATGACAACATTTGGTTATAGCACAGAGCCGACAGAAGATCTACGCGTATCGATGTAAGCATCCTTTTTTTTTTGAGGTTGGGGATCATCTGTTTTAAAGGTCTTAACTCGAAAGGGCTTGATGCGATTCGGGAAGAGTGAAAAACTTTCCCCATAATTTATTGGACCTTTTGAGACTCTTGATCATATCAGCGAGGTAGCATATCGTATAGCGTTGCCACCGGATATTGAGGTGTCAAGGGTTCATAATGTTTTTCAAGTTTCTATGCTTCGCAAGTATGTGTCAGATCCATTTCAAGTCTTGACGTGGGAGGATATCGATGTTGCTGAGGACGTGTCCTATGAGGAACGGCCTATGAGGATCTTGGATGCGAGAGAGCAGGTTTTGCGGGGCAAAACCATTCTGTTAGTTAAGGTCTTATGGCATCATGGCGGAGTCGAGGAGGCGACTTGGGAGCGTAAGCGTGAAGTTTGGGAAAAATACCCGGACTTGTTTTCTACTATAGGTACGTCTTGATTTTGAAGACAAAATCTCCTAAGGTGTGGAGGTTGTAGCATCCGATATTTTTACGTGCTAATTTAAAATTTTATTAACACTTAAGTGCTTATGTGATAATGTGCTTAGCATGACTCACATGTTTAATGTGATATTAAAAATTATAAGTTGCATGTTGTATTTTTATTTTGAGAATAATGAAAATTATTGAAAATGATTTCAGGAAAGAAATGACCGAAGGGTAAATGAGTAACTTCATATTTTGTGCACTTACTGGAAAGTGTAGAGATTTTTGTTAAGTGTTGGGGCCTGAGTGGCATGTTGGTAATTAGAGAGGATGAAAAAGGGTAAAAGGATATTTAAAAGTCATGATGGCACTCTTGTGAATAACCCTAAGTTGAGAAAATATTGGTCATTTTACACTTTTAGGGAGTTGTCTAAATTCTAGCCATTGATCTTCTTTTCCCATTTTTATTCTTAACCCTTGGATCATAGGGCCTTATTTGGTTGACACTTAAGTGCAAGAATCCATTATTCTTGGTCTTTCATTTGGCAAGACTTCATGTCAATCATTGGATCATTTCCTCATTTTCATTGCTTTATTCTTAACCCTTGGATGGTGAGAATGGTGAGTGGGGAATATCTACAAGACTTAGGTTTTGTTCACTTTGGCAAGACTTTCATCTCTCACAAACTCTTGGTCTCTGTTTTTCTCTTTTGGCTTGTTGGGGAATTTCTCTTAGTGGTGTTCTTGAACCATTTGGTAAGTATTTTACCCATTATAGGGTTTTGTTGCTAAGAACTCTAGCTTTCATATTCTTGAATTTCTTTGGGTGGACATTGGTTATAGCCTTCGCTTGTTCATGTTGTAAAAGGTTAGGGTATCTTTCAAACTACCAAGTGAGTTCCATTGGTAGTAACTATTGAAATCATATTGTGAAGAGCTAGTGGTGAGCTTTTTATGTTGTACTCTTCTGATTTTCTTTCTCCATCCAACCCTAGAATAGAAATCATTAGGGTTTGATGAATTCTTGTAGTTGGAGCCACTTTGTATAAAATTTGATTATTATTGACAGCATAGTAATCTTGTGATCCATGAATGGTGTATTACTAGTTGGAAGCTATCGTATTGAGCACTTGAGGGTTTAAAATGGCTTGGAACTCTTGTGGGCATATTGTGTAGCTTGCTTGGAATTGAGATAGGGGAAAAATGATTTGTGTTCGTCTTTGTATAAGAGTGTGTGCGTCTATGTGTATATATGTCGTATATAAATATGCAAGTTGAGTTATGACAATGTAGACGATGATTTAATCCCTTGAAAGCATGAACTTGTGATATAAATACTTGTGGTGGTTATTTATGGCTTATGAATGTGAATTATAAGCATTGTGATAATTTGATTACAATATGTTGCATAAGGAAATGAGCATGTAATGTAATGGAGAATGTTGAGAATTATTGTTTATGAATGCAAATTGTAAGCATTGTGTTAAATTAGATACAATATGATGCAAAATGTGATAAGCATGTATTGTGATGACATGTGGTTATGAGTGAGAACCTCGATGCATTTTGAGTACACCATGTAGTGTCAAGACATGGGTGTTTGTTTATACAGGTTGTGTAAACTACGTGTGAGTTGTAGTGTTTTGGATCGTCGTAACAACTGGCAAGTGGGTGCTTTTCGCTCCTACGGAACTAATCTTTTGAGAAACTAAGACGATAGGGGGAGGACTTGTTCTAAATCCTTTGTCATAACCGCGACGTGTTAACGGTCTTCCTAGTTAAAAGTATGAAGTGTCAAAAGCACTTGGAAAGAATCGATACAATAAATCTACCTTCTCTAGAGCATAAAGTGAAGGGTTAGAGAATGATCCTGTGTACCCTTAAAGTAGGGTGTGTGTTGGGTGCGTACCATGGGTGTGTTGGTCGCATTGTATCTAAACTACTATATATATGTGATTGTGGTTTTGGATGTTAAAGCATGCTATAATTGTGCATAATTATGTTGTGAGTATGTTGGGGGAATTATTTATTGGGTTCGATGGGGTTCCGGATTGACGTGAGTGCCATGAAGAACAAGAGACTGACCTAGGGTTAGTGGCATGAACCTTGGTTGGGTTAACCCACTAGGACTACTGAGATTGAGGCAATGATGCTTCCTCTACTGGGCTAGTTAGCTCACCCCATGACTTATTTATTTTTCAGGTGGTGATCCCTTTCCGGAAGGTCCATAGTCTTTCGGTAAAGATATGGTGTGGGTTTCGCCTTTTTGTTCATAAGAAGGCGGAGTACCTATTTTGTAGAGTAGTAGTGTCTCCCATGTGTATAAACATGTTACTCTTGTTGTAAAACTATTGAACAAATGGTAGATGTTTATCTTTTTCCGGCTAGCATGTTAGCCAAGTAGTTTTCGTGATATACATCCCTTAGAGCACTATGAGCGGGGATTATATTCTTTTGGCGCACCTCAGTGCCGGATTATGCAAATATGTATTTTGATCAAACTATATCATGTTTCGTCTTAGGGCACTTTGAATGAAAATCTATGAATCCTTCTATTAGTGTTGTATAGTGGATTTCTACATTGAATGTGGTTATTAGTAAGTTGGCCGAAAATGGCGTTTTTCCTAGGTTTTCAAACAAACCCTTTTATTTTGACTTTTAGAAACCGGCGGTACTAAAATGGAGACTCGGGAAAGACGGATAATTTTAATAAACCTTATAAGAAGGTTTTTTGTTTAAACATTTACGTTTGATGAACATAATTTGGAGTATGGACCTAAATATGGGTATATACATGTATAGGCATCTATACGTAGTTGTTACGGTGATTTTCGAGCCAATTGGAGCATTTTTTGGGCCAATAGCTAAAAATATTTCTGTTGTGGTCAGTCAATTGATGGCCCCCATTCGGCTTTATCTCGAGTTATGGGTGTCGGATGGATATGTTCTTTATCTTTTTAGAAATATGACTTAAAGCTCTAGACTTTAGGTTTTTGAATCATTTCATTCGAGTCATTTTTTATGGCGTAATGGTCGTTTGAATATGACGGTATATTTTGAACTTTCGCACGTCGCGACGGCCGATTTTCAGTGCAACTTAGTCGAATATATTCACTAAATTCCAAAGTATAAAAAATATAATTTTAGTGAAATGTGTCAAAGCAACTATAGAAGAATGGTAAAAATACTCTTGATAATTTATAACTAATAATTCAAATATGTAGAAGAGTTTTAGCTCATATTTTTCCACATATGTATATTTAGTAGGCGACAAACCATTAGTAGAAATATATGTCAACTCTTGGCCCAGATGTGATATAAGAGACTGTTAGTCACTAATTAACCCTAGAGGGTGGGTGAATAGGGTATTCAAAAATATTTCTAACTCTTTTCGAAATTGGAACACACTATAATCAAAAATCAATTTCTCAATAAGCAAGTGGATGATTCAATTTAAACTCTTATAATAATTAATTTCAAGACAAATTAGCATACAAGATATTAAAGCAATTATAGCATGCAAATTAATCAAGTAAAGAGAAAGAGATAGAGAGATTGACACCGTGATTTTTTCGAGGTTCGGTAACTCCTACTCCTCGGCTCAAGAACCCCTTCTTGAGACTTTTCCCGATCCTTTCACTATGGCCCTTCCTTCACAGGTGGAATGGCAAACCTTTACAACACAAGCCTCTCGAGCTTGTCTCTCAATCAAGAGAACAACCCTCTCTTGAACAATCGGTGGACTTCACTTGTCCGAGATTACAAATTCGTATGTAATCAATAAAATCACTCAAGAACAAAAACACTCAAAACCCAAAGGTTTTTATGGAAGATAAATCAATATAAGCTCAAGTGTTTTTGGTGATTTTACAAAAGCTCTAGAAATGTATTCTCAAAGGATATGATCAATGAATGATATTTGGAGAATAAGAAGAGATACTAGAGGTTTTGATTTCCAAAGAAACTTGGAGAAAATCAAATATTCAAAGCTTGGTTTTAATGGCTTTTGTAGAGAAACTTTCTGCCGAATTTTTGATAGCTTTCTTTCTCTTTGTATTTCAATCTCTTAATCTTCAATATACACATCCCATTCTATATATAGCATTGCATTAGGGTTTTGAAGAATGATTATAGTATTTGAAAGACAAGAGCCGTTTGAACACCATTAAACACAATCCACAAAACATGGGAAATGTTTTCTGAAAAATCTGCAGGTTTTGAGGATCAACTAGTCGACTACTTTTCATTTTAGTCGACTACATTACTTAATCTAGTCGACTAGATTGAGTTCTAGTCGACTACAATGATTCATTTAGTCGACTAGAATGAGTTCTAGTCGACTACTTCTTGTAGTCTAGTTGACTCAAAGTTCTTTCAGTCGACTCTTTTGATGTGGATGAAAAACCAATAGCTACTGATTGATTTAGTCGACTACTAGAAAATACACAGGGTGATTCTAGTCGACTATAACTTGAAAAACATTTAATAAAAATATTTTTCTTTCCGTTTAAGTTCGGTAAAAGCGTTTTTCATTCCATTTGAGTTCGGTTCATTTTATACTTGAGCTTATACGATAAAATCGACACATAAAATTACCTTGTTACAATGATCGCTCCCCGACCTATCTACCCCGAGTCTTGAGTCTTCGACTTTCGCTTTTGCCGTTGAATTAATTGATTTTCCATTTGCGCTTCAATTTCTTTCACAGCTTTTCACTTTAAATCAAGCTTTCTTTCCGTGCTTGCTTTTTCGAGTAGTTTCCTTTCCGAGTTTGATTTCTGATTTTTTCACCTGTCTTTTGCTGAAAATATAAACTCGATAATTCATTAGTATCCAACACTCTTCAATGGTTTGTTATCATCAATTTTGGAATTGTTTGCCGAAAGTAAATTTCAAAGCCAACAATCTCCCCCTTGATGATGACAAAACATTTTGTGTTTGCTTGGCATTTGGCGAAACATCAAGTGATGCTCCCCCTCAACATGTGCATAATATTTTGATCAAATGTTCCCCCTTAGTAAATGAAATTTGCAATTTAATAGGCATTTTGATACAATATATAAAAATAGGCTCACATTTGAGATAGCAAAAATAAACAGCCTATCATAGATGTTTCAGTTTAATACAAGCTGCTTAAAAAAAACATGGAAAAGAAAACAAACAAGTTCGCAAATAACCATAACAAGCCACACAAAAACAGAAATTGCTAATGTCGGATAATGAAATACATGACAGTACAATAGCATAATTTCTCCCCCTTTTTGTCAGCGTCGAGGGGCGCGTGAGCGAGGGTTCCTGTGTGCAAGAGTGAGGTCATCAAGTGACCCGGCCAGATTTGTAATACGGGTAGACATTCCCTCATCATGAAGAACAAGGCGCTCATTAATCAATCGAATGGCTTCCATATTCTGGTTCACAGTCGTATCAAGGCGCTGAAGCATTTGTTCCTGCTGCCTAAGGAGCTCTGTATTGCTTTGAACAACCCCAAGAAGTTGGTTGAGAAGAGCAGCCTGAGAAGCCGAAGCACCGTCCAATGGAGGGACCGAGGAAGAGGCTTCCTGGCGCGATGCAGAACCGCTAGGAGCTGTATGCGAACGAGGAGCAGGTGCATTTTCAGAAATGAAATTTCCTTCCGCATAAGAAGAAATATGCATATGTTTGACATGAGTGGCGTCAAGAAAGATAGGGTGATGCTCGGACACTTCATTCGGAAAATTAAAACCTTTCTGCTGCAGTAGATATGTAATATGTGCAGGAAAGAAAAGCGGGCCAGATAGCTTGCGCTGACATGTGAGGATGACGGAACGAAAAATATAAGCTAAATCAATGCGGGTTCCTGTCAAAACGCAATAAACCAAAAAAGCCTCCATACGAGAAACACTGCTACGACTACCAGTTTTAGGCAGAATAGAGTAAGTAATAACATTATGAATTAATCTAGCCTCGGGTAGTAGCATAAAAGAGGTAATACTGGCGTTCTGCGAAATTTCCTTGTCGACGCATATGGCCCGAACAACCTCAATACAATAGAAACCATCAACCTTATACCAATCTTTGGAGAAGTGGCGGATACCGTCATTCGGAAGAGAGAAAATGCGTTTGATTTCGCTGTCATCAACAGTCTCGTCTTCACCACATAGATTAAAATGAAGATGAGAGAGTAATTTCTCCTTATGATTTTCAAGAGAAGCGTAGAAGACTTTGACAATTCGCGGAAGTACTGAAATGTCAAGAGAAACGAAAAAATCCCAACCAATTGCTCGGAACAACTCGAAAGTTCGAGCCCTAATTTCAGTGCATAAATCATTTGTGACAATACAGCAAGGTGTAGGAGCACGATGATCAAATATAGTGATGAATTTATTTCGATCATCATCATCAAGAAGAAGAGGTTCATTCGACTCCTCTTCGTCAACAGCCGTAGGAAAGCATGGATTGGTGGAGCTTTGGCCTCCATCAATGCGGGAACGTTTCCGAAATAGACCTCGAGTCTTTGGTGGCATTGTAGAAGATGATGCACAAATATATAGAGAGATATATAGATATATGATGGTGTATATATAGATATGTGAGAGAGTGAGAATGATGAAATTTTGATGATGGAAATGGGTGGAAGATGATGGAAATGTGAAATTAATGAGGGATAGGTGAAGATTTGAAGGTATAAGTAGTAGTAGGAGAGGGATTGAGAGGAGAGGGTTTGAAGGTGGGTGAGGGTTTGAAGGAGGCGGATGGAGAAGATGAGATGAGGGTTAGGTTTTATAGGGCTTGAGTAGACTAGGGCTAGGTTGAGTCGGTTAGATAGAGAGTTTGAGTCGACTAGGCAAGGGTTGAGTTGGTTAGATTTGGGGTTTGAGTCGACTAGGCAAGGGTTGGGTCGACTAAAGGGCATTTGAGTCGACTAAGGAGCATTGTAGTCGACTAGAATGGTGAAGAGCATGCAATGGTGAAGCTACTGATGGAAGTAGTCGACTAGAATGGTTTGAACTGCACAGAATGAGTCGACTAGAAGGTAAAAAAAATAATAAAAAATAATAAAAAAAAGAAATCATGAAATAAATACACAAAAATAGCAAAAATATGAAAAATAAAGATTATGACATAATTTAAGATAAAACATCAAAATCCATGGCCATTCCGATTTCACGACGAATTTTAGAAAATGATTCGTCCGCAAGTAGTTTTGTAAAAATATCCGCCAATTGATTTTTAGTGTCGATAAAAACCAATTCAACGTCACCCTTAGCAACATGATCACGTAAAAAATGATGTCTAATCTCTATATGCTTGGTGCGTGAGTGATGAATAGGATTCTTTGAAATACAAATCGCACTCGTATTATCGCATTTAATAGGCACGTGAGAGAAAGTAAGACCGAAATCACGTAGTTGTTGCTTAATATAAAGAGTTTGAGCGCAACTACTACTGACTGCCACATATTCGGCATCGGCCGTAGATAATGCAATAGAATTTTGCTTTTTACTTGACCAAGATACTAGTGAGTGTCCTAGAAAATGACAAGTACCGCTTGTGCTTTTACGATCAATTCTACATCCCGCAAAATCGGCATCCGAAAAACTAATAAGATCAATTGAAGTTCCACGTGGATACCAAAGCCCTAAGTTTATTGTACCGCTTAGGTAGCGAAAAATGCGTTTGACCGCAAGCAAATGAGATTCCTTAGGACATGATTGAAACCGGGCACATAAGCATACACTAAACATTATATCCGGTCTACTAGCGGTAAAATAAAGCAAACTACCGATCATGCCTCTATAATTAGTAATATCAACACATTTACCATTTTCATCTTTATCAATCTTAATTGAGGAACTCATAGGAGTTAAGGCATGTTTGGTAGCCTCCATACCAAATCGCTTTAGCAAATCTTTAGTGTACTTGGATTGACTAATGAATAAGCCATTCGAGCTTTGCTTGATTTGCAACCCTAAGAAGAAAGTCAACTCACCCATCATGTTCATTTCAAATTCGTTTTGCATACTTGTGGCAAATTCCCTACATAAAGAATTATTTGTTGAGCCGAAAATAATGTCATCAACATAAATTTGGACAATCAACAAATTATTCTTAATGGTTTTCGTAAAAAGTGTGTTGTCAATTTTCCCTCTTGTAAAACCATTTTGAGTTAAAAACCCGCTAAGTCTCTCATACCAAGCTCGAGGAGCTTGCTTTAAACCATATAGAGCTTTAGCCAATTTGAAAACATAATTTGGAAAAAGATTATTTTCAAAACCGGGTGGTTGCTTCACAAAAACTTCTTCTTCTATGACACCATTTAAGAAAGCACTTTTGACATCCATTTGATAAAGAGTGAAATTTCTATATGATGCAAATGCAAGAAGCATTCTAATTGCTTCTAATCTAGCTACCGGTGCAAAGGTCTCATCGTAGTCGATGCCTTCCTCTTGATTATATCCTTGAGCTACCAATCTTGCTTTATTTCGAATAATTACTCCATTCTCATCCTTTTTGTTTCGAAAAACCCATTTTGTGCCAATTATAGTTTGATTTTCGGGTCTAGGAACTAAACGCCAAACTTGATTGCGTTCAAATTGATTTAGTTCCTCTTGCATTGCTACGATCCAAGAATCATCAGATTGAGCTTCGTGGAAGTTCTTGGGTTCGATTTGCGATACAAAGGCCATGTGGTTGCAAAAATCTTTAAGTTGAGATCTAGTACTAACCCCTTTTGAAGGATTACCTATGACTTGATCAAGAGGATGATTGTGAACAATCCTCCATGCTTTAGGCATTGAGTTGGTCAAGTCATCATTGGATTGATGCTCAACTTCCCTCATTTCCTTTTGGCTACATGATGAGTTGGAGATATTGAGAGTATTTGGATTATCCTCAATCCCAACAACCTCATCTTCTTCTAGGTCAATTCTAGGTGATGGTGGTGAGGGTGATTCATCAAAGACAACATGAATAGACTCAACCATGGTTAGAGTCCTTTTGTTATAAACCCGAAATGCTTTACTTCTTGTAGAATATCCTAGGAAAATTGCTTCATCTGATTTGGAGTCGAATTTTCCAAGGTTGTCTTTATCATTTAATACAAAACATTTACATCCGAAAACTTTGAAATACCCAATATTGGGCTTTCGACCATTCCACAACTCATAGGGCGTTTTCCCCAACTTCATCCGAATAATAACACGATTAATTATATGACAAGCGGTGTATACCGCTTCTGCCCAAAGGCTTCGGGGAAGGTTGTGCTCATTTAACATGGTTCTAGCCATCTCTTGTAGAGATCGATTCTTTCTTTCAACTACACCATTTTGTTGAGGGGTTCTAGGGGCCGAGAGATCATGAGAAACACCGAGGTCATCACATAATTTCTCTAAGTCTTGATTTTCAAACTCCCTACCTCTATCACTTCTAATTTTCTTGATTTTCAAATCTTTTTCATTTTGAATGACTCTATAAAATCTTTCAAGAATGGAGTGAGTTTCATTTTTATGAGCAAGAAAGTGAACCCAAGTATATCTAGAGTAGTCATCAACTATAACAAGTACATAGAGTTTCCCGGCTAAGCTAGCCGTTCTCTCCGGACCAAAGAGATCCATGTGAAGTAACTCTAGAGGTCTAGAAGTGGTAATATCTTTCTTTCTTTTGAAAGAGGATTTAACTTGCTGGCCTACTTGACATGCGCTACATATTTTATCTTTCGAAAATTTAGTCTTTGGGAGACCTTTGACTAAATCATTTTTGGATAAACGATGAATGAGGTCCATACTAGCATGTCCTAGACGTCTATGCCATAACCAACTATTTTCGCTAGTTGTGACAAAACATTTAACATCTTGATCATGCAATTCACATAGCAACAAAGTATACAAGTTTCCATTTCTTTTGGCATTGAACATTCGCTTCCCATCTTTCTTGATTATGCATGCAATTATCCTAAATATAACATCATAGCCCTTGTCACATAATTGACTAATACTAAACAAATTATGCTTCAACCTATCAACTAAAAGCACATCATCTATAGAGAGAGAAGAGGAAATACCGATTGAGCCAATTCCTATAATTTTGCCTTTAGAGTTGTCTCCAAAAGTTACGTTTCCTCCTTCATATGTTTTTAGTGAAATGAAATTTGATTTATCTCCCGTCATATGCCTTGAGCATCCGCTATCAAGAAACCATTTTTCTTTTGATGCGGACTTCAAGCATACCTACAAAACAAGTTCAAGTAACTTTTATTGGTACCCAATCTGTTTTGGGTCCATTTTGGTTAGATAGATACGCAATAGTTCCTTTTGGAACCCAAATTTGTTTTGTTACAACATTTTCTTTTCTATGAGAGCATGCAATAGATCCTTTCGGAACCCAAACCATTTTTGACATAAATTTCTTCTTTCTATGAAAGCATACATTTGTTTTGTGTCATTTTCTATTGCAAAAGTAGCAAGTAACATGTTTATAATCATTTGAAGATGCATGAGATGATTTTCTAGTAAATGTAGAGCTAAGTGATTTTCTCTTTTTCAAAATGAGAGCATTTTTGTCAAAAGCATCATACCCTAGACCGCTTTTATCAAATTATCCTTTTTGTCTTCCTAACATGATACTAAGGTTCTCTTTTCCTTTTTTAAATTTTGCTAAAACATTTATTTGATCATCAATAGTATTTTTCAAACGAATATTTTCCTTTTCTAGCTCAATGCTTTTGTCATTGCAAGAAACTTCTAAGCTGGAACTAGTGAGACTACATGAAGATTTAGCTTTCTTAAGAAGGATATATTTTCTAGCTAATTTTTCGAATTCATCATGTAATTCTTCAAACACATCTTGCAATTCATTGTAATCAAGAAGAAGTTCATCATATGATAGTTTATCTAAATCATTTAAATTTCAATGTACCTCTTCTTCATTTGCCATGAGACAAATGTTTGCCGTTTCCTCACTACTTTTCTCCTCATCCGAGTCGCATGAGTCATAGTCCTCCCATGTGACATTCATTGCCATCTTGCTAGGCCTTTTCTCGTTTTCCTTTTTGAGCTTGAAGCAATCACTTTTGTAGTGTCCCGGCTTTCCGCAATTAAAACACGTTGGGGGTTCTCTTTTGCTAGGCTCGCCTCTTGGTTCGATTCTCTTCACGAATCTTCCACCATTTGTTTTCTTTCTTTGAAGATGTCTCTTGAATTTTTGGGTGAACAAAGCAATGTCCTCATCCTCTTCTTCTTCACTCGGCTCATTGATTTCATTTTTGGTGGAGGCTTGCAAAGCTATCCCCTTTCTTGGCTTGATGTCGTCTTCACGAGCTTTCAATGTTATTTCCCAAGTGAGTAGAGAGCCAAAAATTTTATCGAGACTCATGGTGTTGAAGTCATGAGCTTCTTTGATAGCCGTTACTTTTGCATCCCACTTTACCGGGAGACTTCTAAGCACTTTTCGTGACGCATCGGATCTAGGAACAATTCTACCAAGATGTTTTAGTCCATTCAAAATATTTGTAAAGCGAGACATCATAGAATTCACATTTTCATCATCTTTCATAGCAAATAATTCATATTCATGCATGAGTATGTCAATTTTAGATTCTCGTACTTGAGATGTACCTTCATTGGTTACCTCAAGTTTATCCCACATTTCTTTTGCCGTTGAACAAGTAGATACACGATTAAATTCATTTGGACTTAAAGTGCAATTTAAATTTACTTTGGCTTTAGCATTGTATGACATGAGTTTACGGTCATCATTATCCCATTCATTGGGTAATTTGGGGACGGTTTTTCCATCAACAATTTTGGCCAATACAAATGGTCCTTCAAGAACTACTTGCCAAATTTGGTAATCGATAGCTTGAAGAAAATCTATCATTCTAGTTTTCCAATAGCTATAATTTGATCCATCAAACCATGGGGGCCTATTATTCGATTGTCCTTCAACATGAGTGACTAAATTTGATGACATGATCGTTCTATAAGACGGTTAAGTCTAAAATAAATAGAGATTAGGCTCTGATACCAATTGTTGGTCACTAATTATCCCTAGAGGGGGTGAATAGGGTATTCAAAAATATTTCTAACTCTTTTCGAAATTGGAACACACTATAATCAAAAATCAATTTCTCAATAAGCAAGTGGATGATTCAATTTAAACTTTTATAATAATTAATTTCAAGACAAATTAGCATACAAGATATTCAAGCAATTATAGCATGCAAATTAATCAAGTAAAGAGAAAGAGATAGAGAGATTGACACCGTGATTTTTTTTAGGTTCGGTAACTCCTACTCCTAGGCTCAAGAACCCCTTCTTGAGACTTTTCCCGATCCTTTAACTATGGCCCTTCCTTCACAGGTGGAATGGCAAACCTTTACAACACAAGCCTCTCGAGCTTGTCTCTCAATCAAGAGAACAACCCTCTCTTGAACAATCGGTGGACTTCACTTGTCCGAGATTACAAATTCGTATGTAATCAATAAAATCACTCAAGAACAAAAACACTCAAAACCCAAAGGTTTTTATGGAAGATAAATCAATATAAGCTCAAGTGTTTTTGGTGATTTTACAAAAGCTCTATAAATGTATTCTCAAAGGATATGATCAATGAATGATATTTGGAGAATAAGAAGAGATACTAGAGGTTTTGATTTCCAAAGAAACTTGGAGAAAATCAAATATTCAAAGCTTGGTTTTAATGGTTTTTGTAGAGAAAATTTCTGCCGAATTTTTGATAGCTTTCTTTCTCTTTGTATTTCAATCTCTTAATCTTCAATATACACATCCCATTCTATATATAGCATTGCATTAGGGTTTTGAAGAATGATTATAGTATTTGAAAGACAAGAGCCGTTTGAACACCATTAAACACAATCCACAAAACATGGGAAATGTTTTCTGAAAAATCTACAGGTTTTGAGGATCAACTAGTCGACTACTTTTCATTTTAGTCGACTACATTACTTAATCTAGTCGACTAGATTGAGTTCTAGTCGACTACAATGATTCATTTAGTCGACTAGAATGAGTTCTAGTCGACTACTTCTTGTAGTCTAGTTGACTCAAAGTTCTATCAGTCGACTCTTTTGATGTGGATGAAAAACCAATAACTACTGATTGATTTAGTCGACTACTAGAAAATACACAGGGTGATTCTAGTCGACTATAACTTGAAAAACATTTAATAAAAATATTTTTCTTTCCGTTTAAGTTCGGTAAAGCGTTTTTCATTCCATTTGAGTTCGGTTCATTTTATACTTGAGCTTATACGATAAAATCGACACATAAAATTACCTTGATACAATGATCGCTCCCCAACCTATCTACCCTGAGTCTTGAGTCTTCGACTTTCGCTTTTGCCGTTGAATTAATTGATTTTCCATTTGCGCTTCAATTTCTTTCACAGCTTTTCGCTTTAAATCAAGCTTTCTTTCCGAGCTTGCTTTTTCGAGTAGTTTCCTTTCCGAGTTTGATTTCTGAGTCTTTCACCTGTCTTTTGCTGAAAATATAAACTCGATAATTCATTAGTATCAAACACTCTTCAATGGTTTGTTATCATCAATTTTGGAATTGTTTGCCGAAAGTAAATTTCAAAGCCAACAGAGACAATTTCTTGATTACGAGAATTGTATAACAACGTTTAGCTTGATATTCCCAACCTTAAAAAGTGAAATTATTCTCATAATTTTTATTTCTCAGCCTAAAGTTTTAAACTATCAGCTGTTATTCTCTTTCGATGTGCACTGTAATTGGAAAAAAATTAACTTTGTAAGAAATAAAAAATGTGCAATTTAGTCGAATATATTCAATAAATTACAAAGCATAGAAAATATAATTTTCGGAAAATGTGGTAAAGCAACTATAGAACTGAGGTAAAAATACTCGTGATAATTTTTAACTAATAATTCAAAAATTTAGAAGATTTTTAGTTCATATTTTCCCACATATGTATATGTAATAGGCGCCTAAACCATTAGCAGAAAATATATGTCAACTCCTGGCCCAGATGTGCTTTAAGTTTTACTTTCTTAATTACAAGAATTGGATAACAACGTTTAACTCGACATTCTCAACCTTAAAAAGTGAAATTATTCTCACAATTTTTATTTCAAAGCCTAAATATTTATACTATCAGCCGTTGTTTTCTTTCTATGTGCACTGTAATTGGAAAAAAATTAACTTTGTAAAAAATAAAAAATGTGCAACTTAGTTGAATATATTCATTAAATTCCAAACAATTGGAAATATAGCTTTAGTGAAATGTGTCAAAGCAACTATAGAAGTGAGGTTAAAATACAGGTGATAATTTTTAATTAATAATTCAAATATGTAAAAGATTTTTAGTTCATAGTTTTCCAAATATGTATATGTAATAGGTGCCTAAACAATT
Organism: Cornus suecica; assembly: GCA_963922005.1. Taxonomy (NCBI): domain Eukaryota; kingdom Viridiplantae; phylum Streptophyta; class Magnoliopsida; order Cornales; family Cornaceae; genus Cornus; species Cornus suecica. The sequence goes on from OY998242.1 coordinate 68,711,833, forward strand.
CATAGAAATATATGTCAACTCCTGACCCAGATGTGCTATAAGTTTTAATTTCTTGATTATGAGAATTGTATAACAACGTTTAACTCGATTTTCTCATCGTTAAAAAGTGAAATTATTCTCACAATTTTTATTTCTCAGCCTAATCTTTTTTACTATAGTCGTTGTTTTGTTTCTATGTGCACTATAATTGGAAAAAAATTAACTTTGTAAGAAATAAAAAATGTGCAATTTAATCGAATATATTCACTAAATTCCAAAGCATAGGAAATATAACTTTAGTCAAATGTGTTAAAGCAATTATAGACGTGTGGCAAAAATACTCATGATAATTTATAACTAATAATTTAAATATGTCGATGATTTTTAGTTCATATTTTTCCACATATGTATATGTAGTAGGCACTTAAACAATTAGTACAAATATATGTCAACTCTTGACCCATGTGTGCTTTAAGAGATGATTTCTTGGTTACGAAAATTGTAAAACAACATTTAGCTCGATATTCCCAACCTTAAAAAGTTAAATTTTTCTCACATTTTTTATTTCTCAGCCTAAACTTTTAAACCATCAGCCGTTATTTTGTTTCTATGTGCACTGTAATTGGGAAAAAAAATAACTTTGTAAGAAATAAAAAATGTGCAACTTAATCGAATATAATCATTAAATTCCAAAGCATATAAAATATAGTTGTAGTGAAATGTGTCAAAACAACTATACAAGAGTTGTAAAAATACTCTTGACAATTTATAACTAATAATTCAAATATGTAGATGAATTTTAGTTCATATTTTTCCACATATGAATATGTAGTAAGCGCTTAAACCATTAGTACAAATGTATATCAACTTCTGACCCAGATGTGCTTGAAGAGATAATTTCTTGATTACGAGAATTGTATAACAACGTTTAGCTTGATATTCCCAACCTTAAAAAGTGAAATTATTCTCACATTTTTTATTTCTCAGCCTAAACTTTTAAACTATCAGCCGTTGTTTTGTTTCTATGTGCATTATAATTGGGAAAAAATTAACTTTGTAAGAAATAAAAAATGTGCAACTTAGTCGAATATATTCACTAAATTCCAAAGAATAGGAAATATAGCTTTTGTGAAATTTGTCAAATCAACTATAGAACTAAGGTATTCCCATGTCAAGTTGCAGTAAATGTTACGGTTACGGGCAGCATGCGGTGCAATGATAGTTTTCTTTTGTATTCCTTGTTACAGGTTTTGGAGTTGCGCAGGGTGATGCGGTTACAGTTGCAACGCGACTAGTTTGGTGACAATAGTTATCTTCTGTCAGTTTCTTTACCCATGTTTTATGGGATTGCCATATATTTCTCTTGGAAGCCAGTCTGTTGGCATATCCCTATTAATGTATCTTTTATTTTCCTGTATTTATTATTTCAGGATGTCATTATATATATTCGGCACTGCCATGTGCATTTTTGTATTCTTATTCGATCATTTCTGGCTATGTTGATTATGGAGGGTTATGTAGGGGTAGCGGTGCTTCTTTCCACTGCCTCGACCCTAGTAGGTTTGTTGAATGTTGGCCTGTGAGCCATTGATATTATCGAATTATTATTGGCAGGTTTTTCTGTTGTGGTTGTGTGTCCAGATGTTCCATTTACAAACAAAACTCTGCCGGATTTTCTTTAGATTCCGCGATGTAATTCTACCATTCATTTGGGTATGGAATATACCACTTTTATCATTATTTCATATGTTTTCATGGTTAATGATATCTCGGTAGGTCGCTCATTGTAAGGATCACACCATCGATTCCTCGGATGTCCCGGTTCGGGAGTCTTAGGAATTTAGGGGTGTGTCAGTTTGGTATCAGAGCATGCTATTGAGTTTCTATCATTCGATTAGGCATGGAGTATATTTTTCCATCATTATTCCATGTATTTACTTGTTATTGTTGACTCTAGTGGTCGCTTGACAGACGTCACCCCTTGAAAATTGGTTGATTATCCGGAATGGGGTTTCGGGAATTTTTGAGGCGTGACAAAATATGTCGACAAGATTACTCGGGATCGAAATAGGAGCGAAACGAAACAAACAAACAAAAAAGGAAACAAATAACCTTAATGATATCTTAAATAATCCTATAAGACATCACAAGAGAGTTTCTAACTCGTTTCGGAAGGATTTCCAAAGAATCCCTTAAAAACCGAGAAGTAGACATAAGGATCGAAAGAGACCGTCACCTTCAAACGACCATTACACCCTCAAAACTGACTCGAATTAAGTGATTCAAAATCCTAACATCAATATTTAACTCATCTTTCTAAAAAGATAAAGAACACCTCCATCCGAGACCCGTAAATGGAGATATAGCTGAAATAGTGAAGCAGCGTCGAAATGGAACTACATTGGGACACCTTGGGAAAATCAGTCGACTAACATGGACCATCCGTAGACTGATGGGGGCCATCAGTTAACTGACCAATACCCATCAGTTGACTGACCACAACAGAAACTTTTTAGTTATTTGCCAGCCGACTGACGCAATTCTGTCAGACGACTCCTGGGCCCGAAAAATGCTCCATTTGGCCCGAAATTACCGTAACAACTACGTATGCCTATGCATGTATATACCCATAGTTAGGTCCATACTCCAAATTATGTTCATCAAACATAAATGTTTAACCAAAAACCTTCCTATAAGGTTTATTAAAATTAACCGTCTTGCCCCCGGTCTCCGTTTTAGTACCGTCGGTTTCTAAAAGTCAAAATATTATAAAAATGTGTTTAAAACCATGTTAAAACAAGATGATTTCTTGGGGCTATGGGGGTGGGCAAAAAATGGGTTTTTCCATTCAAATAAAAGGGTTTGTTTAAAAACCTAGGGAAAACGCCATTTTCGGCAAACTTCCTAATAACCACATTCAATGTAGAAATTGTCACGCCCCAAATTACGAAGACTCCTGAACTAGGACATCTGATGAATCCGGATCATGATTCATAAAATGAGCGACCAATTAAGATCCTAAACAACCATAAATCAAATGGAGTCTTATTAACAATAATAATTCCATACACAACAAAGCGGAAGGTAAACCAAATGATACACAAGGCACATCTAGGTGATGAAAGAATACATCCATACAATGATGCATTGATTCTGAATACAATGAAGGGATATGTCAACAGACTGGCTCCCAAGAAAATAAAATATCTACGATCCCAATACAGGGAACAAGCAAATGAAAACAAAGGACCATCTCTACATATTAACGTCCCAAATCCTGTAACAGCATCAGTGCCACAAGCCATCCTGCACTCCAAGTTTTCCATAGCCAAAACATTTGCTGCAAACTAGTGGTGTAAACCACCAGGTATACCACTGACGGGGTGAGCTCATTGAGCCCCATAGGAGAAAAAAATCGTAAATGTCACATCCTAGACTGATCAAGTCGAGTGGAAACTAACCCGTGTACATGCATCTACCCTAAGTCAGTCAAATGTCCCATATGGCAATCACGCCAATACGAGACCCCAAAAACAAATTCCACTAGTCCCCTACCATGCATTAACAATTAGGGCAACTAGCACGTGGTGAAACTATATCAAAACAACATATAATAACTCACACCTATATATATATATGCACGTATATATATGTATAGAGATATATACAACAATACAAGTCACGTAGTACAGACCCCATCATAGATCACTACGACTCGTACCCGTCAGTCCCACACTAACAATCAACACAACACTATCCCCACAACACTATCACCAAATCATGGGAGAAACACTCCTATTCATAACACTCCATAAAGGATAACACACACTTCTTAGGCCACGAGCATACCGAGCTCCAAAACCTCAAATCAGTATCAACTCATACTATCAATCACCTCACATGTCACTACCAACATTCGTAAACCCAACACAAGGTTAAAACAATCACATCATCCTAGGGGAAGTCACAAAGGTTTCCAAACAACAAAAAGAAATGAAATGGATTGAATAATCCCTCACACCGACCACTCAAAGGTCACATATTCGTCCAAGGGTAAAATGGTCATTTCAAGGGAAAAAATGTACTTTCAAAGGTTACCCGCCTATTTGGACATAGGTTGAACCATAGAAACAAACAGAACTAAATTCAAAAGCCCTAACACGAGAGATATGAATTTTTGAAAATGGCATCAGACAACTCCGACCCAAACAACAAGTTGAAGTACCCCTCTTTCACAAAGGGTAAAATAGTTCTTTAAAATTAAAATAAATGATTTAAAATTTTATATCAAATATTTGGACATATTTCAGGCCCTAGAAACAAACGGGACCTCAATCAAAGCCCCGAGGCGAGAGATATGCATTTTTGAAAATGGTATTGGACAACGCCGATAAAAATTGAAAGCTGAAGTACCCCTCTTTCACCAAGGATAAAACAGTCATTTAAAGTTTAAATAAATTATTTTAACTTTTATCTACAAATTTTGTACCTATAAAAATCCATAGGAACAAACGGAACCTCAATCCGAGTTACGAGGTGAGAGAAATGAATTTTTGAAAACTGGTCAAAACATGCTGAATTTCCGAGAATCGACTACACAGGAGGCTTTAGTCGATTACACAAAAGGCTTGAGTCGACTACACTGAAGTGTTCAGTCGACTACACCAGGCCTATAGTCGACTACACAAGGACGAAGATTGCCAAAATGTTCCGAAAATGAAGATTTGAAGGCTCAGTCAACTACAGGAAGGCCTTAGTCGACTACATGGGTCCTAAAAGTTGAAAAACTGACCCGAAACCACTTTAAACCCGTATGAAACACTAAAGATAGCCTCAAAACTATTAGAGAACTTTTGAAATGATAAAAATATCATTTATCTCGATTTAGTTTTATCAAATACATTTTCTTGAAAATCTATTAAACTAACCGTCTTACCCCCCGGTCTCCATTTTGGACACCACCGACCTCCAAAGGCCAAAATCTTTTATTTCATGACTTTAAAATCATTTCAAAACTCAAAGTTTTTGTCGGCATCACGGGGGTAGGCAAAAACGAGTTTTTCACTTAAAGACTGAATGGACACAAATACAAGTCTTATGAAAATCCGTTATCAGGAAAACAAACTGAAACCAAAGGAAAAACCAAAGCGTATTTGTTAACGCTCAAATGGAATAAATGAATGAAGAACCGAAATTCAAAAGTGACTCGAAGGAAAGGGCAAGTGACTATACGCATGGCACTAACTGTAACCCAACCACGCTTCGTTCCACATTCAAACTCACAAGCCTTATAACGACTTAACCGAGAATGACCACAACTCCGATGACATTCCATTCCTTAAGATCGCTAAAGGGAACCTAGTGGCCGTTGCCACGGAACCAACTAGTTTCAACCAAGAACCCCTTCCGATTCTTTCAAACCTCAATTTCATATTTGAAACCACATCACCTAGGTTTCTAACAAAATCCATTGACCATTAATACACAATTGACTAGGTTTATTCATAACCTCATCTATCACAACCGAAACAACAATATCACTATTTATGCCACGTTGCTACACCAACGCTAACTATACCACAAGCCTAGCAACCGCCTTCTCAAGGCTTCAACCCACATTCAACTCAATAACCACAACCAACTTTACTTATCACAAAAAAGTCCTTAAACCAACTTATATCACCCCCTAAGGTATATAAGCACATAACAAGAAGTATAAATATTCATCTCATTTTATACTTCAAAACAAGCATGCAAATCATATTCTCACATTATTCAATTCCACTTGAGCATTTTAATAATATATGAATTATATCGTAAAATTCACATTAAACATGATCCTCAATCACATTGAATAATATCATGATATACATGTCAAATGGAATCATATATATGCTACGCAAATGCAATGTGACTCACCCACCTCATGGTACACATTGTTTGCACAACAGTACAATGAATACGCACTCTACCCATTCACAATGAGAAAGAGTACCGCACCGATTCTTTCCAAGTGAATTTTATCTCTTTCACTTTCAACAAGGAAGGCGGTTGCACGAGACGACCCGTGACTAAAGATTCGTATACCGAATACACAAGACGACCCACGACTTTGAGAATGGGACGACCCACCCTATGCCACATTTTTTGGCTTTTTAGTTCCATAAGTGGGGGACACCTCCTGGCCAGTTGTTGCGACAATTCGACACAAGACTAATCACCCAAGGTTACACGACCGGTCGTAGCCCAACACTAATTGAGTTCTCAATACAAAAGGTGAACCCATGCACCATGTCCTCAATGACCCATGCATCACATAAATATGTATCACATCATATTTATAACAACATTCCCAAAATGTCCACATGAATGTTTTTCACCATTCAACATGCTTTTAAATTTTATTTAAAGCAACTATCAACAAAGGTACCTTTTCATACACCACTCATGATCCCAAATCATCAAATTATCCTTTAATACACCAAGATAACTTTACCTTCCATTTAACATGCTTTTATTCTTGTTAAAGCAATTTAATCAACACATTAACTCATTTTCATTCATAAGTTTAATGTTCAATATAGAAATCTCCAAATTCACAAGAATGGGGAAAACTAGAATAACACTCTAAGTTGCACATTCCAATTCCATCAACAAAGTAGCTAACCTTTATACGTTATCAAGGTTACACTACCTATACTCAAAACCCTATATGTATACTTACTCTTATATATATATACATCAATACCATATATATACATATAGTAATACAAGTATACTTCTATCTCCAAAACTCATAACCCATCTAGCATACATCATATCTATCTCAAGTACAACATAATATGGATTATAGCACATTAATACATAAAACCCCAAATTCATATTTTTCAAGTATACACTTAACAAAAATATATCTAGGTTTAGGAATCCTAGAATCAAGTTCATACTCACACAATCATAAGATGACTAGTTAGGAAGTTTTCCCCTACCTCTTGAAGAGGAAAGCACAACAACTACCAAGCAAGGCCTATGAAACCCTAACTCTTCCCCAACCGAAATCCAAGGAGCAACCCAGTGGAAAGCTTTACCAAAGCCTCCTAACCATTAATCCAATTCCAACACAAAAGGGAAACAGGAATTAATAAGTGGTTTTAACAAGAAACCCTAAACTAGGATTTGAAATGGAAACACACAAGGATGGAAGAACACTTACCCATCTTTAGCTCAAATCGAAGACAAGAACACCATGAACATCTTCTATGTTGATGGCCACATCAAACTCCCAACTTAGGGTGATCAATTCCACCTATAAGTGGAGAAGAATAAAGAGGAAGAAGATGAGAGAAAATGGAGATGAAGAGATGAAAGTATTGCCAAAATGAAAGACAATTACACTCACACTTGTGTAGAGATTTCCCACTCACACCTCTCACCATCCAAGGGTCCAAAATAAAGATGGGGAAAAAGGAAATAAATCCAAGGGCTAGGAATAAGTCTTGCCATTGGAAGACTTATTACACCACTCACAAAATCCATTAATTTTCCAAACAAGGCCTTATCATCCAAGGGGTTAGAATGAAGATGGGAATGAATTGACCATCCAATGGTTGATAAAAAGTCTTGCCAAGTGGAAGACTAACAATAATGGATTATTGCATTTAAGTGCTAACCGAACAAGGCCTTATGATCCTTGGGTCTAGAACAAAGATGGGAGAATGAGATCAACGGCTAAGAATGAGACACCATATGAAATGAGGAAATGACCAAATTATTCTCAACTTAGGCTTAATTACAAGAGTGCCATCAAGCCTCTTAATTACCCTTATACCCCTTGTCATCCTCTCTAATTACCAACACGCCATTCATACCCCAACACTTAGCTAAATCTCTACACTTTTCACTAAGTGCTCCAAATATGAAAATACTCATTTACCCATCTGTCATTTATTTCCCGAAATCGTTTATAACTATTCTCATTACTTACAGCATGAAAATATAACAAGAAATTCACATAAGTGCTACACCAAACATCTACACTAAACTAGGTTAGAACTTTCGGGAACGCAACACGATTGCCGAAGCTCCAACGAGAAAACATTGCACGAACCCACGTACTCGTCAACATACAATAAATCTCGAAGCTAGAATTGAAAGTTCAAGAAGTTGTCCCGCTAAGTCCAAAACTTAAACGCGAAAAATTACACGTACCGAGAATACACAAGACGTCATGAATAAGTGACGTTACAAAAGTTAACACTTGGAAAAGAATTCCAGAAAAGAGAAAGGAAAACGCGGGGCGATACAGAAATCCACTATACAACACTAATAGAAGGATTCACAGATTGTCATTCAAAGTGCCCTAAGGCGAAACATGCTATAGTTTGATCAAAATACATATTTTCACAATCCGGCACCGAAGTACACTAAAAGAATATAATCCACGCGCATAGAGCTCCAAGGGATGTACATCATGAAAGCTACTCGACTAACATGCTAGCCGGTAAAAGATAAACATCTACCATTTGTTTACAAGTTTTACAACAAGAGTAGCATGTTTATACACATGGATTACACTACTACTCTACAAAATAAGTACTCCTCCTTCTTATGCACAAAAGGGAGAAACCCACATCGTATCTTTACCGAAAGACTACGGACCTCCCGGAAAGTGATCACCTCCTGAAAAATATATAAGTCGTGGGGTAAACATACATGTGATAATTTTTAACAAATAATTCAAATGTGTAGAAGATTTTTAGTTCATATTTTCCCACTTATGTATCTGTAATAGTCATCTAAACCTTTAGCAGAAATATATGTCAACTCCTGGCCCAAATGTGCTTTCAGTTTTAATTTCTTGATTACTAGAACTGAATAACAATGTTTAGCTCGATATTCCCAACCTTAAAAAGTGAAATTATTCTCACATTTTTTATTTCTCAGCCTGAACTTTTAAACGATTTACCGTTGTTTTGTTTTTATGTGCACTATAATTGGAAAAAAATTAATTTTGTAAGAAATAAATAATGTGCAATTTAGTTGAATATATTAACTAAATTCCAAAGCATAGGAAATATTTCTTTAGTGAAATGTGCCAGATCCATCTAATGTAGACGGGTGTCGTTGTTGCTAAGGAAGTGACCTATGGGGAGCGAACCATAAGGACATTAGTTGCTCGAGGGCGGGTTTTGTGAGGCAAAACATTTCCGTTAGTAGAGGTCAAGGAAGTGATTTGTTAACGTGGGCATGAAGTTCGGGAAAAATACCCGGACTTGTTTCTTTCTTTAGCTGTGTTTGATTTCAAGGACGAAATCTCATAAGGTGTGGAGGTTGTAGCTTTCGATATTTTTACGTGCTAATTTAAAAAATTTAATTAAACAATTAAGTGCTTAAATGATTATGTGCCTAATTTGTTTACGTGCTTAATATGACTTACATGAATTATGCGTATTTAAAAAGTATAAGTTGCATGCCATATTTTCATTTCGTGAATAATGGAAAATATTGAAACGTTTGAAAAAATAAACGCCCAAAGGGTTAATTAGTAATTTCACATGTATGGAGTTAGTGGGTTTTGTAGAGATTAATTGACTAAGTGTTGGGAAGATGTTGAGTGGCACTATTGTGGTTGTGTAGAGGACTTGGGCAAACTAGTAAATTGGGGTCATAATGGCAAGGGTTGTGACTAAGTGATAAGGGGGTGGGTAACTTGGGCATTTCACCACTACCTTTAGTGTTGTCAACATTGTGGCCCTTGGATCAACTCTATCTTACCATCTTCATTCCTAGCCCTTGGATGGAATTCTCTACACACCAACCCTATCTCTAACTCTATCATTGTCTTCCTCTATTCTTCTTCTCTCATTTCTCACCAAGAACACACGCTCTTTTACACACACAATTCTCTACACACAATTTTCGGCCACATTGTTTCTCCTTGGATTTTTGGCTTCAAGTCTTGCTATCTCCTACTCTTCATGCTTAGTGGGTGGTAACCACTTGTGGTGGTCTCTTGATGTGGTGTTCTTGAGCTCATAGTGGTAAGCTTTCCCTTTTTTTTTTAAGGTTTTGTTACAAGAATCCTAACTTCCAAATTCTAGAGTATCATGTGCTAGTATTGAATTTTTACTCTCCCATTGTTCATTCTCGTGGAAGGTTATGTATTGTCTCCAACCATCAAGTGAGTTTGCTTATAATGATTCTAAGTTTCGTTTTGTGAAGAAATTATTGGTAAGTTCACAAATTCCTACTCAATTGAATTATTTTCCATGAAATCCTAGTTTAGCTATCATTAGGGTTAGTGTAAGTTATGTGGATGGAGCCACTTTTGATTATCTTGGACTTATGGTGACACCATTGTAATATTGTTTTCATTAAATGGTGTATTTATAGTTTTGGAGGAATTGGAAATCAACAATAGTGTCTCTTAGAAGCTCTCTTTGAACACTTGAGATTGGTGGCTTGCTTGGACCTCATTTGCAACACTTGACATTAGCTTTTCTTGGATTGAGGTAGGGAAAAATCAGTTGTTTTAATTTTTGTACGAGGGTGTGTGCGTCTATGTGTATATATGCTATATATATATATATATATGCGAGTTCAGTCTTGACAACTTAGACGATAAACTAGGCCCCCTTGAAAAGCATGATTATATGATATTAATGCTTGTTGTGGATTTATTGCTTAAAATTGTGAAATTATGAGCATGATGTTAAAATTGGGTACAATATATTGCATAAAGAAACAAGCATGTATTGTGATGGCATATGGTTGCGATTATGAACCTTGATGCATTTTGAGTGTACCATGTAGTGTCAAAACATGGGTATTGGTTTCTACGATTTTGCGTAAAATACGTAGGAGTTATCTTGTGTTTGGATCGTTGTAACAACTGGCCATGGGGTGCTTATTTCCCTTACGGAACTAATCTTCCGAGAAATGCAGATGATAGGGGGAGGACTTGTCCAAATCCTATGTGCACGACCGCATCGTGGTGGACGTCTTCCTTGTTAAAAGTGTAAGTGTCAAAAGAACTTGGGAAGAATGGTACGATAAATCTACCTTCCCTTATGAGAATAAAGTGAAGTGTTAGAGAATCATTCTGTTGACCTTTTGAGTAGGGTGTGTTTTTTTGTGCGTACCATGGGTTTTTTTAGTCGCATTGCATCTTAACTGTTATACATATGTGATTGTGGTTTTAATGATGAAAGCATGCTATAATTGTGAATAATTATGTTGTAAGCATGTTGGGGAACTTATTTGTTGGGTTTGATGGGGTTCCGAATTTGCGTGAGAGTCATATGGAACAAGAGACCGACCTAGGATTAGTTGCATGTACCTTGGGTGGGTGGTACCACTCGGACTACGAAGATTAAGGTGATGACTCTTCCTCTACTGGGCTAGTGAGCTCACCCCACGACATATATATTTTTTTTAGGTGGTGATTCCCACATGGGAGGCCCGTAGTCTCCCGGTAGAGACTCGGTGTTGGTTCCATCCTTTTGAGGATATGGAGGCGGAGTACTTTTGTAGAGCACTGATAGACATTGTATACATGTGTTTATTTTGTTTAGTGCTTCAATTAAGTTAAACCTATTCTTTTGCCAGCTAGTATGTTAATCGGGTAGCATATATTGATGTACACCCCTTGGAGCGCTATGCGCGGGGACTTTATTGTTTTGGAGCACTCCGGTGCCAGAAATGTAAAACTATGACCTGTTTTGCCTTAGGGCACTTTTAATGTTAATCTATGAATCCTTTTTTTTAGTGTGGTATAGTGGACTTTCGTTATCGATATGGTTTGGCCGAAAACGGTATTTTTCTAGGCTTTTAAACAAACCCTCCCGTTTGAAAGAAAATCCCATTTTTGCTCACCCCCATGACCCCGACTAAAACTTGAGTTTTGAAATGAGGATTGAGTTATTTTTTAAAGGGTTCGACATTTTAAAAGTTGGTGGTATACTAGAACGGACACCGGGGGTAAGACGAAGCTTTTATGAGACCTTAAAGTAATACTTTTGGTTTAAAACTTAAGTTTTATGAAACTAAGTTGGAGTATGGATCTAATTATGGGTATATGCACATATGGGAATGCATGCTGGGTTGTTTCGGCAATTTTCGGACTATTTGGAGCATTTTTCGAGTCCGTAAGTCGGCTGACGAAATTGCGTTAGTCGACTGGCAAATGGCCATAAAATTTCTGGTGCAGTCAGTCGACTGATGGCTAATTGTCATTCGACTGATGGCCCCCCATCCATCGACTGATGGTCCATATCCGTCGACTGATTTCCCCAGGGTGTCCCAATGTTGTTCCGTTTCGACATTCCTTCACTCTTTCTGTCATATCTGGAGCTACGGAGCTCTGATAGAGGCGTTCTTTAGCTTTTCGGAAAGATGACTTCAAGATCTTGAGTTTAGGATTTTAAATCATCTCATTTGAGTTATTTTTGAGTGATAAATGATCATTTGAATGTGACGGTATGTTTCGAACCTTTACACGTCGTGACGTCCGATTTTCAAAAATGTCGTAGTTTCTACCTCACACTTTTAAATTTGCTTTCGTTTGTTCCTATAGCTTCTTTTATGTCCAAACTTTTTTTTATACTCCAAAATTACTATTTTACCGTTGAAATGACAATTTTACCCTCGAGCAAACATGGGTGTTTAAATGGCCGTTTATGTCGTTTCACTTCTATTTTGATCCCGAGTGATCTTGTTGATGTATTTTAGGCATAAAATGATTTTTTTACCCTTGTGTGAGTGTTTGATGACTATAGGTCATTTGTTCTCGTTTCTTTTTAATTCCGCATTCACTCCCTTAGCTCTTAGGCTCGAGTTTTGGAGTCCTACAAAATTTGGGGCGTGACATTTTAAGTTATTGATAACGGAATTGAATAAAAACATTTAGCTCGATATTCCAAACCTTAAAAAGTGAAATCATTCTCACATTTTTTATTTCTCAGCCAAAACTTTTAAACTATCAACCGTTGTTCTGTTTTATGTGCACTGTAATTGGAAAACAAATTAACTTTGTAAGAAATAAATAATGTACAACTTGGTCGAATATATTCACTAAATTCCAAAGCATAGGAAATATAGCTTTAGTGAAATGTGTCAAAGCAACTATAAAAGTGAGGTTAATATACTCATGATAATTTTTAACTAATAATTCAAATATGTAGAAGATTTTTAGTTCATATTTACCCACATATGTATATGTAATAGGCGCCTAGACCATTAGAAGAAATATATGTCAACTCTTGGACCAGATGTGCTTTAAGTTTTAATTTCTTGATTACGCGAACTGAATAACAACGTTTAGCTCGATATCCCCAGCCTTAAAAAGTAAAATTATTCTCACATTTTTTATTTCTCAGCCTAAACTATTAAACTATCTACCGTTGTTCCGTTTTTATGTGCACTGTAATTGGAAAAAATTATATTTGTAAGAAATAAAAAATGTGCAATTTAGTTGAATATATTCACTAAATTCCAAAGCATAGGAAATATAGCTTTAGTGAAATGTGTCAAAGGAATTATAAAAGTGAGGCAAAAATACTCGTGATAATTTTTAACTAATAGTTCAAATATGTAGAAGATTTTTAATTCATATTTTCCCACATATGGATACGTAATAGGCATCTAAACCATTAACAAAAATATATGCCAACTCCTGGCCCAGATGTGCTTTAAATTTTAATTTCTTGATTACGCGAATTGAATAACAACGTTTAGCTCGATATTCCCAACCTTAAAAAGTGAATTTATTCTCACATTATTTATTTTATTAGCCTAAACTTTTAAACTATCAGGCGTTGTTTTGTTTCTATGTCCACTGTAATTGGAAAAAAAATTAACTTAGTAAGAAATAAAAAATGTGAAACTTAGTTGAATATATTCACAAAATTCCAAATCCTAGGAAATATAGCTTTAGTGAAATATGTCAAAGCAACTATAGAAGTGAGGTAAAAATACTCATGATAATTTTTAACTAATAATTCAAATATGTAGAAGATTTTTAGTTTATATTTTCCCACATATATATGTAATAGGCGCCTAAACAATTTGTAGAAATATATGTCAACTCTTAGCCCAGATGTACTTTAAGTTTTAATTTCCTGATTACGAGGATTTAATAACAACGTTTAGCTCAATATTCCCAACCTTAAAAAGTAAAATTATTGTCACATTTTTTATTTCTCAGCGTAAACTTTTAAACTATCGGTCGTTGTTCTATTTCTATGTGCACTGTAATTGAAAAAAATTAACTTTGTAAGAAATAAAAAATGTTCAACTTAGTCGAATATATTCACTAAATTTCAAAGCATAGGAAATATAGCTTTAGTGAAATGTGTCAAAGCAACTATAGAAGTGAGGTAAAAATACTCGTGATAATTTTTAACTAATAATTCAAATATGTAGAAGATTTTTAGTTCATATTTTCCCACATATATATATGTAATAGGCGCCTAAACAATTTGTAGAAATATATGTCAACTCTTGGCCCAGATGTGCTTTAAATTTTAATTTCTTGATTACGAGAATTTAATAACAATGTTTAGCTCGATATTCACACCCATAAAAAGTGAAATTATTTTCACATTTTTTATTTCTCAGCCTAAACTTTTAAACTATTGGTCGTTGTTCAGTTTCTATGTGCACTGTAAATGAAAAAAATTAACTTCGTAAGAAATAAAAAATGTTCAACTTAGTGGAATATATTCACTAAATTCCAAAGCATGAGAAATATAGCTTTAGTGAAATGTGTCAAAACAACTATAGAAGTGAGGTCAAAATACTTGTGATAATTTTTAACTAATAATTCAAATATGTTGAAGAGTTTTAGTTCATATTTTCCCACATATGTATACGTAATAGGCGTCTAAACAATTAGCAAAAATATATGCCAACTCCTGGCCCAGATGTGCTTTAAGTTTTAATTTCTTGATTACGAGAATTGAATAACAACGTTTGGCTCGATATTCCCAACCTTAAAAAGTGAATATATTAACCTATTGCTAATGGGCTTGATATATATCGTATAGGTTGTCTAGGCCGACATTTCAGTTTATTTGAAATAATTTTCGGGCGACTTTGGTCGGCGGGACCATATTCGGGCGCCGACATTGTTCATGATGGACCCATTTTGGGTAAAAAGTGTTTTTTGCCAGATTTGAGCGTGCATATTTGGCGACGTGTCGGTATAACCGGTTCGATCGTGGGCATGATGATGAGTTCGTAAACACACGTCAAGAGGTAGAGGGAAAATTCATTATCGGTACAGATAACTTTAGGCTATTATGTGATATTTATTTAAGCATGCTAATTGTATAAAATGAATTAAAAATCCTGTTTAAAATTAATTGAGATGCTTATAGGTTTATATATATATATATATATATATATATATATATATATATATATATATACGAGTGAAATATATATATATATATCTATATATAGGGTTGTGTATGGTTTCATGTTATATGATTAGTGGAACCGTATATGCAATTTTGGTGATTTATGTGACGTGAAAATTCATAAACTTAGAATGTTTTTATAGTTCCCCTATCTTTGTTGATAATTTATTTAATGAAATTAAAAGCATGTTAAAGGGAATGAAATGTATATAATTGTGAATTATTGCTTTAATTGAATTAAAAGCATGTTAAAAGAAATAAAATTGATATTCTCATGGATTATTGCTTAGGTGATTTAAAAGCATGTTGGAGAATACTTTCATAAATATGATGTATTACATATTTATGTTGAGACATGATTTTTATTGAGGCCCTGTATACATATTGAGTACAATGTGTCGTGTCGAGTACATGGGTGTTGGTTTATGCGGGTCGTGTAATCATGTGTGAGTTGACTTGTGTCGGATAGTCAAATGATTTCATAAATATGATGTGATACATATTTGTGTTGGTGCATGGGTCTTTTGAGACATAGTGCATATGGTGTTCATCTTTTGTATTGAGAATTCAATTAGTGTTGGTCTACGTCCGTTTATATCGAATCATCACCACAACTGGCCAATGGGTGTTCCCATCCTGCGGATCTAGTATGTCCAAGAATTCTAGTATAGGGTGGGTCATCCCATTCTCAAAGTCGCGGGTTCTCTCGTGCATTTGATCTCCGGATCCTAAGTCGTGGGTCGTCTCTTGCAACTGACATTCCTTGTTGAAAGTGAAAGAGAGAAAAATTACTTTCGAATAATCGATGCGGCACTCTATATTCCTTCGTGGGCTAGGAGTGAATGGAAGAGATTCTGGATCCGTTGACCCTTAGAGAAGGGTGTGTATCATGAGGCGTGTTGAGTTACATTGCATTTGTGGGTGCGGAACTCTATCTTTGTCACGGGTCGTCTCGTGGATGGTTAGAATGTATATCCGTTGACCTCAGTGGACATGTGTGTTCCATGAGGTGTTGAGATTTTATCCTTGTCATGGGTCATCTCGTGAATGGTTATAGTGTGTATTTGTTGACCCTTAAAGTAGGGTGTGTGGTCGTGTGTGTACCACAGCTGGTGTTGAGTCACATTGCATTCATGTTGCATTTATGTGATTCTATTTGACACGTAGATCATGATAGTATGGCATGTGCATTTTGGAGCAGGTTTATTATGTGATATTATTACCTGTGAATTGTGAAACATGTTGATTATGAATATTGAGAAATAAATTCATATTTTTATGAAATGCTCAACTGAAAATGGATAACGTGAAAATATGATTACATGCAGTAATTATTAAAGTATAATGAAATGTAAATTCTTCTACTTGTGATTCTGTACTTTTATGCCCTTGGAGGGTTAAGTATATTGACGTAGTGACCTCTTTGGATAGTTGAGGTTAGTGATGGACTATAGAGTCGATTTTGAGTTGAGGCCTTCGAATGAGGTGGTTGATGGTTTTGTAATCGTGCTTGGTTGTGTGACCTCTTTAGATAGTTGAGGTCAGGGATGGATTTTAGTATCAATTGTGATTTGAGGCCTTAGAGAAGGCGGGTGATGAGATTGCAACTTAGTTGATTGTGTACTATCAATGATGAGTTGACGCCTTAGAGAAGGTGGGTGATGGGATTGTAAACCTAGTTGATTGTGTTCCCCTTTTGAGGAATGGTTTATCAAGCTTATTTTGAGATTTTGGTTGAGTTAAACTGTGTTACAATTGAACTTTGTTGTTTTCTTGGCAACGGCCATTTAGGACCCTTGGTGTCTTTAGTGATATTGTTCATCTTAGGAGTTGTATTCACTCTTATTGGGATGTCTTTCGAAAATGGCATTTTTCAAGTTTTGAAAACAAACTCAATAGTGTATAAAAAGGAAAAACCCATTTTTGCCTACCCCTGTAGCCACAACATGTTTTCATACTTTAAATAGTGATCTTAGGATCTTCTTTAAAAATATTTTTAAATTTTAAAAGTCGGCGATGGCGACTGACGGAGACCGGGGGCAAGACGGTTAATTTCACTGTGTAGATTCTTAAAAAGAAAAACCTATTTTTATAACTCTCGAGATTCCGAGGCTTCTTTCTCAAGATCTCGAGTTATAGTATTTTGAAAGGTGTTTTCTTGTTTCACCTTTGCTTTTGATCTTTTGGTTTCTTTTGTATGGGTGTTGTCCCTAAACACTTGTGGTGTTCTTTACCCTGACATTGTTGTTTCGGTTATCCGTTGGTTAGCATTGGAACCTCTCTTCCCTTGCTTTGGTTTCTTAACCTTATGTGGTTGTCATGCGAGTAGTGTTTGGGTATTCTCCGAGATTTGACTAGTTAGTTTTCCTTATCCATAGTAAGAGTGTTGGTGACTTGTTGCTCGTATTGGAGATAGTATTATGAGATTCATATGGTGACATGATTGGGGTGATTCAGTCTCTGAGAGGTAGATCTCCTCTAGGAATGGGATGATGGTTTACATATATATATATATATATATATATATATATATATATATATATATATATATATTGTGCATATATATATATTGATGACTATTGTGTTAGTATGCAAGGACGCGAGTGTTTTCCCTCTTGTGTTTTTAGGGAGTGAGTTATGAGCATTCTGTGGTACTAGTTGTGGATTTTATTTCCTTTGGATATTAGAGGTGAGTGTGATTCCCTCTGTTTGGATCTTCTGGTTAGCGTTGTGAGCGCTTGGTGATTGTTAGTTTTGACTTGGGTGTAGTGGACTTGGTGTACGTTTATGTTCCAATTACAAACGGAACTCTGCCGGATTTTCGTTGGATTCTACTGTTGTATTTCTACCATTCAATTGGGTATGGAATATATCATTTTCATCATTATACATATGTTTTAATGGTTAATGATATCTTAGTTGGTCGCTCATTTTATGAATCACATTCCGGAATCCTCGGATGTCCAGGTTCGGGAGTCTTAGGAATTTATGAGTGTGACAGTTTGGTATCAGAGCATTTTGTTGAGTTTCTATCATTCAGTTAGGCGTGGAATATATTATTTTCTTTATTATTCCATGTATTTCCTTGTTATTGTTGACTCTAGTGGCCGCTTGACTTACGTCACCCCTTGGAAATTCGCTGATTCTCCGGGTTGGAGTTTCAGGAATTTTCGGGGCGTGACAATTCTCCCCATAGATAACTGGATATCTTACCAGTAAATAATATTCGCATATAAAATGGTGGAGAATGGCGTATAGAAAAAATGAGTGGAAAAAACAAATAGGAGAAGACAGCCTTCTCCAAGAAAAGAAAAGAAAAATATATATATATATGAGCGGAAAAAGCAAAAAGAGGGAAGAAAGCCTTCTCCAAGAAAAAACTATATAGAGAGATATACTTCAAAATGAGAGTAAATGTACTATAGAGAAAGTTCACAAAAACACGAAAGGTTGTCGGCTTTGGAAGTAGAAATTAGCTAAGTCTAAACACTATTGAAGACCACTCTTAACACTAATCTGAGATAATTACTATTTATGCATAAGTAGGATTTATTTGTATGCATTTATTCTATGGATTATATCATTCACTGATTAATGAATGAGAATACTCATGAATATGTGCAAATAAGGATTATAAAGAAGTTGTGTGTAGTCTATCTAACCCTCACGAGACTTCACTCGTCCACTAGGTTTTTTTTCTAGGGGTTTAAAAGGCTTATTACACATGCTAAGTGTAATCGTTTTTACCCTCACGAAAGGAAGGAATTACTTTAAAAGTACTTCGTTAAATTAGAATTATTTCTTTTTCATATAGTTCTTTAAGTTATTTATTGCTAAGCGACTAGCAATACTTAAGTTTGGGGCTTGATGATATAATAATATTTGTTATTCTGGGCGTTAACTAACCCATTGTTAGTTTCTTTATTTTATTAATTTGATACTTTTATCCAAGTTACGTGTTTAAGCATGTTACAGAGGTTTTAATGTGAATTTGAGTTAAATCCAGAATTTTAGCAAAAATGCCTGATCTAGAATAACACTTAGAAGAATAAAAGCATTCAAACTTGGTTAAGGTACAACTTAACCAAGTAGAGTACAAACGATCAAAGCAGAAATTCGTAGAAGTACAAAATATTAATATTCAGAAGCCACCGATCGATCAAAAACGCCGACATTGGGATTCGTGCAAAGACAGAATGTTGTATTCTGGCTCCTTGTGCAAGTACAATGAAGGACAAATTGGTCAAACCACAACTATTACTTAGTCCCCACACCATGTCACCTCGGTGTCACGCCCCAAATTTCCTAGGACTCCGAAACCCGAGCCTAAGAACTAAGGGACTGAATACGGAAGTAAAAAAGAAACGAGAATAAATGACCTTCAGTCATCAAACACCCACAAAAGGGTAAAAATGTCATTTCACCCCTACAACAAATGACCTTCAGTCATCATGCTCTGATACCATATTGTCGCGCCCCTAAATTCCTAAGACTCCCAAACCGGGACATCCAAGGAATCCAGGCTGTGATCCTTAATACGAACGACCAACTAAGATATCATTAACCATGAAAACGTATGGAATAATGATAAAAATGGCATATTTGATACCCAAATGAATGATAGAACAAAGAAGCGAAATCTAACGAAAATTCGGCAGAGTTCCGTTTGTAACTGGAACATTCGGACACACAACCACAACAGAATAACCTACCAATAATAGTTCAATAATAACTATGGCTCATAGGCCCAACATTCATCAATCTTACGAGGGCCGAGGTAGTGGAAAGAAACCACCAACCCCTACACAACTCTCTATAATCAACAGAGCCACAAATGCTAATATAAGAATATAGAAAAGCACATGGTAGTGCATAATAGATACAATAACATCCTGAAATAATAAATACAGGAAATAGGGATCTGCCAACAGACTGGCTCCCAAGAGAAATATATGACAATCCCATACAAGATGGGTAAAGAAACTGACAGCAGATAACTATCGTCCCCAAACCAGTCGCGTTTTGTCCGTAACCGCATCACCCTGCGCAACTCCAAAACCTCTAACAAGAAAAACAAAAGGGAACTGCTGTTGCACTGCATGTTGCCCGTAGTCGTAACAATTCTTGCAACCTGGCGTGGGAATACCAGGGGGCGATGAAATACCCCTCTGAGCAAATAAGCTCAAAGGGAAAAATAATATCCTAACTACCACATCCTCTGACTGTTTAGGTAATGCTAAACTATATAGCAAGATACATAACCCACAACATAACCCAGCCACGAAAACCCAAGGCACGTACTCATATGCTATTGTAAATGAGTATATAGGGGATATACATATATATAAGTACACAACATGAGTCTATAACGTACGACTAAGACGCGTACTCTAAGTACCAACACCGGTAGTCTACACTACTCTCACCAACATACACTAGGTACACAACACCCAGGTCCAATCTAACAAACCATCAAACGCTCACAACGCTAACCAGAAAATCCAAATAAAGGAAAAACACACTCACCTCTAATATCCACAGGGATCAAAATCCACCACTAGTACCAAGAAATACTCATAACTCACTCCTCGAGAACACAGGAGGAGAAGCAATCACGTACTTGCATACTAACACAATCGTCATCTATATATATATATATGTACAATATATATATATAAGAAACATCATCTCATTCCTAGAGAAAATCTATACCTCAAGAATGGAATCACCTCATTATATCACCATACGAAAATCTCAAAATACCATCTCCAACAAGATCAACAAATCACCAATACTCTCGCTATGGATAAGGAATGCCAAACGGTCGAATCTCGAAGAGTACCTGAACACTACTCTCATGACCACCACATAAGAGTCAAAGAACCAAAGCAATGGAAAAGAAGTCCCAATACTAAACCAACAGATAACCGAGACAACAACGTCAAGGTTAAGAACACCACAAGTGTTTAGTGAAAACACTCGAACAAGGAAACCAAAAGCGAATGGCCGAGAGTGAAAGTTATGGAAAGATGAATCCCAGGGATTCAATAGTTTTTAAGAAAAATGTTTTAAATCTCGAACCAATCCATTCGACATCCATGCCCCTAACGTATGAAAACTCAAATCAACTAAGCGGTTACATCAACAACTAAAAAGAAGGGAAAGGCAACACTATATGTGTGCACTGAACAACAACAAGCCTCAAACCCGAGACTTAAAAATGATCGGAAGCAAAGGTGAACAAGAAAACACCTTTCAAAACTCTACAGGGCGAGATCTTGAGAAAGAAGTCTCGAAATCTCATAATCCCAAGAAAAGTAATAAAATAGTTTTCCTTTAAGAAATCACACAGTAAAAATGATTGTCTTGCCCCTAGTCTCCGTCGTTCGCCTGTCCTGGCTACGAGGGTAGGCGGAAACGGGTTTTTCCTTTAAAATACAACGAGTTTGTTTTTAAAACTTGAAAAACTCCGTTTCCGACAGACAGCCAGATAAGAGTGACTACAACTCCAAGGATTCCTATAATGTCCAAGAGGACAATGAAGGAAGAACAATACGTTGGACTCGCGGAACACAACCATCCGTTTCCAACTCCACAAATCAAATGACACCACGAGGAAGAGGTTTGACACCACGCCGTAACCGACAGCTCAAAGAGTGACATATAAGTCAAAGACATGTACTAGTATACAGAGTACAGTAGAAGAAATGCTTAGGAGAATGAACTAAGCACTAGAACCAAGACTGTCAAGCTACAGTACCTCGAGTATTTAATAAAATCACTCAGACCCCCTAATATCATGAAAAGGGAAAACTAGTGGCCGATACTACGGAACTAACAAGTTTCAATCAATACCTCTTCCAATTCATCATAACCTCAATTTCACATTTGATACTAACTCTCTATATTACTAACAGAATCAAGAGATCATTGTCACTCAACTAGACAAGTTCAATCACAACTTCGTCTAACCGTACTCGAAACCTCAAAAGTACGATAAATGATATATCCCTCTAAGTGGGAAAGAAACATCAAGGGTCAGTAATATGCAACAAACCAAAACCATTAGACTATCACCCGCCTTCTCAAGGCCTCAAATCTCAATTGATACTAGAATCAATCCCTGACCTCAAATCTCTAAAGAAGTCACTGTGCCAATATACTTAACCTCCCCCAAGGGTACAAAAGTATATAATCACAAGTATAAAAATATACATTTCATTATACTTTATTAATTATCGCATGTAATCATTTTATTTCATATTAACCATCATCAGCTGAGCATTTTATAATAGCACATAATAACCTGCTCCAACAATCCACATGTAATAATATCACATATACATGTCAAATGAAATCACATAATCCTATACAATGCAATGTGACTCATAAACCTTATGGCAGAAACCCCATGAAACACACTTTGCCCAAAATAGGTTAACGAATATGCAGTCACTCATACTATGAGAAAATAGTACCACGCCGATTCTTCCCAAATGATTTTGACACTTCTCACTTCAACAAGGAAGGCGGTCGCACGAGAGCCCCACTGGCGACTCCCATGCTTCAAAGATCCGAGAGTGGCGCATTCCACCACGATGGGGTAGCAACCAACCCTATATCCCCAATTCCCGGATTACTAGTCCGGAGGTGGGAGATACCTTTTCCTGGCCAGTTGTTGCGACGATTCGACACAAAGACACCCACTCATGATTACATAACCCTCATATACCAACATCATGATTTGACACTACACGATGTTCTCAATATGCATCCAGGACCTCAATAATAATCATGTTTCAACATAAATATGTAATGCATCATATTTATGAAAATATCCACATGCTACCACATGAATCTCATAATCTCTTTAACATTTTTTTACATCACTAAAACAATAAACCACGATAAGAAATTATATCACATAATCATGCTTGCAATTTGTCAACTTATACTTCAATTCACAAGTATACAAGTTCATTCATTTAAACATGCATTTAATTCCCTTAAAGCAAATAGTCCACGTATCATAAGGGGAACCTAGCATAATGTCTAAGTTTTCACGTCCCTCCCATTCACATATTCCCTAACACAGTAAAAGGTGAACTAAGCCACCTATTCTTTTTTAATTCAAATAGGAATTTATTTAATTTCGCAAGAAAATAATTTAATTAATTTCTAAGTTCTGCCTCGATTCTTACTCAATTATAGATATTTAAATTCATAATTTAATATATCTATATTAAAATAAATACGGGTTTGCACACCCAAACCACTTCAACGATACAGAAGTGAGAATAAAATTTTCCACCTGAATGTATGCTTACATAACAGCCCAAAATAGCCCACCGTGAACAGTACTAACGCCCGTATATGGAGCCCGCCGATTAAAGTCACCCGAATAATATTTTGATAATACTGAAACGTCCGCCTAGACAACCTATACGATATATACGAAGCTCATTAGCAATAGGTTAATCAATTTGGGTAAATCTAAAATAACCCAAACGAAAATTATAACCTATAAATGTGATTTTCCGACAAACCGCCCAACGAAAAATTACAAAATTTTAGTATGACGTACCTAGAATCAATATGAAGCTACCCTCTGAAAATCAACCCAAACCGACAACGAGAAGTTGCTGAAACAATTGGCCGAAGTTCGGCCGAAGCTACCCCTATTGCGCGAACTACTGCCGCTCCACTGCGTGCAGCTCCAACGACCACCATCAGCCACCACCTGCTTCGCCGACGACCTCCTCCCAGGTCGCGCCAACCCTCGCTGTCGCAGCCACTCGTCGCAGTTGTTGCCGACAAACTCTAGCTCCCATAGGTCGCGCCTCTGCACGACCATCGACCCTCCATGCCGACTCTTTCCTCTCTTTCTCTGTCTCTCACTCACTGGAGATGATGATGATGGTGGAAAAGGAAGTCGCGGCTGCTGCAAAGAAGGAGAATAAAGGATGGCGTGAGTTGTCGTCTGTATATACTTATACACGTATATAACCTATATAGTGTATATATATATATATCACAATTGAAATTGAATTTCGTTACATCAATTTTAATAAGTCATGTGACACTAGTTATGTGACCAAAAAAAATAAACGTGACACCTTATATACATATATCTCTATATTGTGAATGTGACCCTCCTAATATCCAAAATTACAAACTAATCCCAAAACAATATAAATATATATATATAATTGCAATTAAATATATATATATACAATAAATTCCAATAAATACCGAGAACACCCAAACGTAATCTCGCAAACCTGAAATAATAACGGGATGCCCAATAAACAATCTCAATTAAATAAACCGGGGTAGGAACCCAAACGTCGGAACACCTAACGAGCCTGATCAAATAAAACGTGTCGTCACTCCGTCGAAGCACTAAACGCAATCGTCAAAACGAAACCGCGTAGTCGAGAATAAAAACCCACGTAATGTCGTCCAGTCGAATTTAAAACCAAACGCGAAAAATTTACACGCGAAATACCAAGGATAACCAGAACGTCAACAACAAGTGACGTCATAACCAAAATTAAATCGGAAATAATTTCAAGAAAAAGAAAAATAACACGGGGTGTTACAGTAGAGTGCAATCAAAGACATGTCATAACTACACCAACTTTTGTCTATAAATATGTGAAGATTTCATGAAGAAAGGGGAGTCTAATCATTTAGAATATTCAAGTCATCTTGACAATATACAAATTCTCTCTCTAAGAGAGAATACTCCTTTGAAGAACTCAAGAACCAACTAACCAATCATGGAGATGATTTCTACATCATTGATGCAGTCTTCTTATTCCATGACCGGCTAAGTCGGTATCTAGGGTTTCCAACGAAACGAAACCCTAGCCAAGTAATGTAGAACTTTAATTATCTTTATTGCAAAGAGGGGAAGCTAAAGAACAATTATATGATGATTATGTAGTGAGAGAACAAACATATTACCTAAATAAGATTTTTTATTGATTCTCTTCTTGTCTTAGATTGAATTAATAATTAACCTTAAACAACTATTTTTTATCACTAGGGGCTGGAACTCCGAAGGGTTAATAATGGTTTCTACATAATGGTTCTTAATTGGAATGATAAAGTCTTAGGTTTATACAGGTCATGCTAAAAGAAGATGATATAGACATGGTTTTAATTTAATGTTTTAAAAGTAGTTGTAGAATAGATGCATGCAATAATCATACTTTATTCGAAGATGGGTTGTAGCGATTCGGATTGATTGCATCTCTTTGGGTATTAGGCAACTGCTTGTAGCATTACTAATCTGATTCATATAAGTTGTATCTCCCTCTTGCAATATTATGATTAAAGAACTATATTATTAGGCTAGTGGTATAGTTGGAACAAAACTCTAGACTTGTTTATCTCTAATTCAAGCAAAACAACTATCTGTTTATTTATTTTATGTTTAGTAGATTATAAATAATAAACCAATCAAACAACTTTTAAATATAATTCAATTTACTAATTTATAATTATTTGAAATACAACTTTGATCTATGTGGTTCGATAACCCTCTCAACCCAACTATACTATATAATACTCGATTACACTTAGCACATGCAATAATCCTTTTAAACCTCTAGGTTTCCCTAGTGGACAAGTGAAGTCTTGTGAGGTTTAAATATACTACCCACGAATTATTTCATTCTTCATTCTTATATGTTCATGAATCCGCATCCTCATCAATTATACAATGATATAACTTCGCAAAAGATAGCATGCATACAAATTATCCCCACTCACTCAAGAATAACAATTTTCTCAAATTAATCTTCAAGTGTGGTCCCCAAAATGGTGAAATAAACTTGCTAATTTCTACAGCCAATATAGATAGTTTTCCGTGTTTTGGTGAACACTCTTTATGGTAGACTAATCTCCATTATCCTACTTCATCGATCAAGTTTTGCTTATGACATTTTCTAAATAAATTTTTCTATTTCTACTTCTCTTTTTTTTTTAAGCTCCGAACTTTCTAACGAGGACTTTTAATCCCGACCAACTAGGCTCGAGCTTCTTCCTTTGATTTGCTCATTAGCCTCCTCCCCCTTTTATGTGAAAACTCACTACTTTGTGGTAAGAGACCCAGTTACTCAGGTTGAAGGACTACTTTTTGCATTTTCTAATTTTTTTCTCTTTTTTCCTCGTACTACTCCCCTTCTCCCCTTGTGTTACTCTTTTTTCCGTAGAACAAAGCTATTTTTTCAACTACATAGTCAAAGATCAATTAATTTTTCCATAGAGATCGTGTGCAACTGCTTTATAGGTTAAAATTATCCTTCTCTGTTTCAATTTCACTCATTTACTCACCTATGTTGACCATTACTTTAAACTAACTTAATCAAACCATTATTTATCATGAGCGGGGTAATTGCATAACAAACCACTTAACTAATACTAATTATAATCATATGCATAATCAACTCATATCTCAACTTAATCGCATACTTTGAATGAAGAACATTTTCAAAATTTGTTCCAATATTTCAATTTTTTTTATATATCCAAACCCTTTATATATGCTAAACTTAAGTAACTATTCCCCCCCCCCCCCCCCCCCCCCCTAAATCTTAAACCAAACCATGTCCTCATGGTCAACATATAAACATATAGAGATAGAAATAGTTACCAACTTGTCAATATTACCGAAATTGATCTTCATGAAGCTTGGTATGCCCCCCCCCCCCCCCCCCCCCAAATAAATAAATAAATAAAAAAAAAAAACTTTATTTGTACAATGCATTCAAGAATAATCAAACATACATATACCCAAGATCATACCAAGTGGAGAAAGTAAATCCAATATTGCAAGTATTTAGACAACAAATTATTAAAGGGAATGACAATTTTAATAATAATAATAATGATTTTGGCCTTAAGGGCCTACAAATTCAACGAGTTTAAATAAAGTAAATGACATGAAAAGTAAAATATAACCAATCCTAAACGGATTTGGTGAAAACAAAACATGAAAGAGAATTAAATTTAATCAAAATTTCCAAACTACCCTATTTTATTCCCTATCCTACGAATGTTCTAAATTCCCACTTTAGCCACTTTTCTTGGTTCTCTCGATCCTTTCTTTTTCAGCCTCTTTTTCCACCTCAAACAAAAAGTGCTGAAAATCCCACCACCGGCTCATCTCATTGTAATCAAATGTGTTTTAAAAAATTCCAATGGTCATACCCCTTATTGAAAAGGAGGCTCGATCCAAATGGTGGCTTGAAATTATCCCCCAATTGCTTTGAGATCATAGCTTGGATAAAAAATTGGAATGGCAATTTCCAATCTTATGCCCATTCATATGGTGTAGGAAGTAGTGATCTTTAATGCCCCACCATGTGCTCATAAATCACTGAAGGAATAGAGACCCAACACCTGGTCTTAAAGCGATAAAAGATATTTACTGCCTCATACTCGCATTTATCTTTGGAATTTGTCATATATACTAGCTTAGCAAACACAATGTTAAGAAACCAAAATTCGAGATCAATCATAGCCTTAGGGATGTTGCAAGGTGAAAATTTGAATTCAAATCAGTCGCAAATTTCCCTCACCATATAGCAAAAAGAAAGATATGGAGTACGCATTGGTTGGAAGCTAACTTCAAGTTCAGGAGGTTCTTTATGCGGAATTCCCCATACTACAACAATCTCCTTGGGTGAAATTTCAATGCTCCATGTGCCTCCTCGTACCATGGTGCGAAGAATCACACCATCCTTCACATCGTCAAAGCGCATGTTATGATAGAAGTCACGAACAACGTCGAGAAAAGTAATTCTGGAGGCCGGATTTAACAATGGTGTCAAATTCTGCTCTTGTAGCTTGGCCACCGTGTGAGTGATCACCAGTTCCAGAAAGGCATCATCCAAGAAGATGCGTTCGCATGCGATCTTGCGGTTCACCAAAGGGTCTTCATGTTGAGACGTCATGTGGTTGGATGGAAGGACAAACTCTCTACTATATTTATTGCTCAAAGGTGTACTGTGTGGTGGGAAAGAATGAATGGTAGAGGCTCTGTCTTTATAGACTAAAATCCATGTCCCCAATGAGAGAGGAATGAGTAGAAAAGGTATGGAATTAAGAGAGAAAGGATTTTAGAAAGGAAATTCTCAAAATAAGGCAAAAACCTTCCCTTTTGAAATTGCAAGAGTAATTAAGGAAAATTTAATTCCTAAGCCTAATGTTAAACTAAACCATCCTAAAATACCAGTTAGAAGCTAATATAGGTGGTCAAAGTCCTAATTTTAAAAGAATTTTTGGAGTTCAAAGTGAAAATCCCAAAGCAAGCAGGAATTTGAACTACGAAATCTCGAAGGTTTGGTCAAGATCTCGAACAATAGTTCAAAGTCTCGACTACAGCAGCTCCAGATTTTGATTTTTCTCTTTTCGTTCGATTCCGCCACTTGGGTTGGTTTAATACTATCTAAATCTATGTTATAACGTGTTCTAATTAAAATCCTAAGGTTTTATCTTTAGATTTTTAATTTGTCCATAATTTTCCTATGTTAAAACTAAATTAACACTACAAGAAATATCGCTTTTAGCGACAGTCCAAACTGTTGCTAAAAGTTCAAAAACCGTCCTTAATGCTCATAAAAAACCGTCACTAAAACTTGCGTGACAAAAGGTTTTTAGCGACGGTTATCTTATACCGTCGCTAATAGTACTATTATTAGCGACGGTTTGGACCGTGGCCAATAGTACTATTATTAGCGACGGTTTCGACCGTGGCCAATAGTACGATTATTAGCGACGGTTTCGACTGTGGCCAATAGTACTATTATTAGCGACGGTTTGGACCGTCCCTAATAATACTATTAGACTGTGGCCAATAGCACTATTATTAGCGACGGTTTGGACCGTCCCTAATAGGTTTTAATGACAGTCATACCGTCCCTAATACCTTATTCTTTTTACCAAAAAATGTTGTATTAATGACGCTTTAAGAATGTATTTTCCACAGTCATACCGTCGCTAATTGAGTTTTTTTATTTTTTTTTTTCATTTGATCCTTTGATCACTTTAATTTTCTAAAAATATAAATTCTCAACCACGCATAAAAATGCAATAACTTATGTATTTATATTAACTTTGTTTATCCTAACACTTGTACAAAAAATGAAGCCTAATAATAAAGCTTCAATGTCAAAAGCAACATTATATCAAACTTCTGCTAACTAAATACTTGCTCCAACTAGAACTACATAAATCACCAAAGTAATATCTACATAAACCCACATACATGATCTGCTCACAGTCCTTTACGAGTACCTCGCTAATCCCCTCTTCAAGCAATCTTCTTTTAAGCCTCTCAGTTGATAGAGATATATCATCTGGTACAAGGGAGAGACTATCATTCAAGGGTCTCAATGAAAATAATATTCGAGACGAAACCAAAGCCTCTATCCAATCCATTCTTTCTTTCTTTGAATCAGTCCTCAAATGAAGAGTCTTTGTAGCTGTAAGTATGTAGAATCGCTTGTTGTCTGACCTGCTCCCTCGAAATGAAGAGATATGCTAAGAGACGCAAATAACAAATTAGTCATTAATAAATGTCACAATCTTATAATTGCAGAATTTCATATATATACCATTGTTCACAAATACATTAACAAACTAAAACAATACTTCAACTAAGAGATTAAGAAATTATGAACAATAGTTCAACACAATATCAATGCAATTATCAGATAAGCTTACTCAAAATCACAATTTGGAGGGACCAAACCCAGAAAACAGTTGAGAATCCTATACCCAATAAAGAGCATAAAACCCAGAGCTGAATGATCTGATTTAGCTTGAATAGCGCCCTTGGAATAAAGTTTGACGGGAAAATTAAGAAATTAGCTTTTCTCAGCTTCCAAACAGTCACCACTTACCATTCAAAGTTCAAACCAATCAATCATACAGAAGATTATTCAAACACAAGTTTCGTTTATTCAAACACAAGTTTCGTAAATTAGTCAAATAATATATATATTTATATAAATAAAGATATATATAAAGACAATCAAAACAAAAGAAACATTTATGTGCTGCTAACTAATATATAACTTTCTGGAGAAGAGCATTGAATCTAGACATTGCAGTAAGTAAATCAGCCTAAAAGGTATGTTGGTTGGAATTATTCAAAGTTGGCGACAATTTTGCAGTCAAAGAATTTTCTTTTTGGTAAAAAAAGCATACAGTATACAACAAGATACACATATTAAAGTTAAAAGGTTCAATGTGTAAAAGACTAAAAGTAAATTGATACAAGGCCAAAAATCAAAAGACATACTACAAAGCTTGATTTTATATACACACTTATATATGCATAGGGAAGGGCATAAAAATAAAATAAAAATCAAACTTCACAAGTTGAGTAAAAGAAAGAAATAGAGATATTCATAAAATGGAGATGTAAAAAAGGAAAACAAATTGAATTATGGGTGAGAAGGGTTTTTCTTACCAGAGCGAGAGAGAGGGAGAATTTTCTCTGTAATTCAAAGTATATAGTCAAATCACCTAAAGCACAAAGGGAACTCAGTGCCTCTCCTCTAAAGCCAAAAGTAGTTAAAGATTGAAGATCAGGAAAGTCTTCTAATTTAGAAGTATGATGCTTCAGTGCAAGAACCTGCAAAATAGATAACAAGCCATATACTATAAACAAATCTCTCGGCTACCTTACCTTATTTTCCTTTTTCCTTCTAATGACATGAAAAATTGCAGTATCTAGAACTGAAAAAAGGGAAAAGGAAACAAAACTTTTTAATTACAAATAAAAGTACAAGACAATAATTCACAAAACACAAGCTTGGAATTGGCTACATGAATCCCACGTTTCCATTCTGCTCCACTTGAGGCAGGAAGAGATAATAATAAAAAGATAATTACAAGTCACCATCATACCTTTGGGTTATGCGGCGACAAAAATGACAAAAGAAGAGTTGATCTTGGAGGAGGAAGTGCCTCTGGAATTGTTCCTGTTGTACGAGTGAGACCAAAAAGCCTCTGAATACCTTCATAACTCAACCCCTGATAGACATGAAAATAGTTTAGCATAGCACTGTAGGATCCCTGTACTATAAAGTACATCTCTACTCTCAACAATAAAGATGTCTAGTAATTACATGAAGACAAGAAAACCCTGTATTGTTAAATATAACAGTGGAGCAGCAACTTATATAGAGTATAATATCCAATAAGGCTTTAACTTCATTTCACGTTGTACAATTGTTATAACCAAATAGAAAATTCGTCATAGTTCTGTGGTGACTTATATGAATTAACGAATATAAACAAAAAATATACTCATTTTCTTGTGCAAATGCATGAAAATGTCCTACTTTTCTAGCATATGTTGTTTCTGAATATTGTGCGGTACCATGTTCCTTTCCACATCTATGTTACTAGATAGCAAACACGCTTACCAAAAGTATGCTAGCCAAAGACAAGTAAAGCTGATCAGCTGGCTTTGTAACACGAATTGCAAGGACACCATTCGACCTTTCCTTTTCTTCTGTGTAAAACTTTCTGTAAATCCGCACAATCTTCTCAATCTTCTCTGTTATCAAAGTATGGATTTTTTCAGTCAGAGTTAGGGGCTGCCCAGAGACTTGTCCACAATCTTCTCTGTTATCAAAGTATGGATTTTTTCACGATGGGCATATGATAAGGTGTACCTACTACTGTTAACTCGGTGACCCATTTGAAATCAGAAGATGATAGTAATGACTTTTTGTAGTACACACCACAAATTTCAAATGACGCGAATTAATTTGGTATTATCATATGAAACATATTGGTGGAAAGGAGACTAAATGGATTAAAGTTCCACAATTTTTTTGAAGGTTTGACCATTTTATCTACAGACTTGAAGTTCAATAGCAACATTGGATAGAAATAATTCAAAAATCCATTGATAAAAAAGGCCTTGCTTTATAAATCTCACAAAATTTATGCAATCCTAATTTATCAAGAATCCGTTCAGTCCACAAAAAATTATGTGGAGTGATAAGACAGAGTAGGCTCATTTTAAATTGTGAAAATTTATTTCCCAAGCCCGATACTCTCCCAAAATTTCGATGTTTCAATTTGATGAATACGATTGGTTCCTATGGGATGCACTACCCAATGAGAAATGAGTATACCTACACGTATAATCATCACCTTCTCTTACACAAAGATAGTGTGGAAGTGAACAAGTATGTGATTGTTGTCTTTTAGGACTTTTATATTTCTTCTTTGTAACAGAAACACTTAATTAGACTGAGGATTAACTTCCAATAGCCTTTTGCAGAAAAAGTGATGTAGTGTCGAGAAAAATTAGCTGGCAATTGTGGGCTGTTGGCTCAAATTCAGTTACCCTGAATTCAATGACCATCTTGAGGCCTGAACACTACCCTCAATTTGATTTGTGGGATACTCTCTTTTGTTTAACCCAAAGTGTCTATTACCAACAAATACTATGAAATTGCGGAGATAAAACAAACACAAATGAACATTTGGGAAAATGAAAAAAAAAACTACTAAACTCAAACCTCTGCCCCCAAACCCACTAAAACCTAACAAGGAATCAAAACTAACACAAACCACATTCACTATGATAATAATATTGAGAATGCAGAGATTAAAAAAACAAAAAAAAAAAAAAAAACCCAAAAATTCATGAGTAGATAAACAGAATGGAGACAAACCTAATAAGGAATTAAAACAAACACAAACCAAAATCATTATCATAACAGAATTGACAATGAACAAACTGAAAAACACAAAAATGGGACAGGTAGATAAACACAATGGATGCAAACCTAATAAGGAATTAAAACTAACACAAACCAAATTTACTATCGTAACAAAATTGAGAATGCAGAAATTTTAAAAAAAAAAAACCGAAAATCAAACGAGTAGATTAACAAAATGGAGTCAAATTCGAGGGCGAAAACCTTGAAATTATGAGGCGAAATGCCGGAACCATTGTCGATGACCTGGAAGGATTCCTGGCCATAGTCTTTCAAGGAGATCTCGATGTCGGTAGCTCCTGCGTCGAGGCTTACGATTTTCTCTGTAATCGATGGAGTGAAAGAGTGAGATAGCTTACGATTCTTAGAAATTGAGATGTGGAGAGGCGAGAGATCGATCAATTCTTAGGGTTTGAGGTTTGAGTCGATTCTTAGGGTTGGGGTTTGAGTAGAAGAGATACAGAGAATTTTCTCTGTACAGAGTATAAAGTATACAGAAGAGTGTGGAGAGGCGAGTGTTTTGTTTGTGTAAAAGAAGATAATAGTGTAGTGACGTGGAGCTCTCACCACCATATAATTGTATATATATAAATATATATATATATATATATATATATTTTTCATTTTGGCGCAGCTTTGATGGCGCCAAGAATTCCCGCTATTTTTTTAGCCTTTAGGGACGGTTTCAATTTTTCGTGGCTAAAAATTATATTTTTAGCAACGGTTATGTATCTTTTGGGATGATTTTAACTTCCGTGACTTAAAAATAGGAGTATTATTTTTTGAATTTTATATATTATTTTTTATTTTTTATATTATTTTCAAATTTTTTATATTTTCTCAAATATATATATATATATATATATATCTAATTTTGTATATTATTTTTGAATTTTATATTTTTTTCAAATTTTATACATTATTTCAAATTTTTTATATTATTTTTCAAAACTTATATATTTTTTTCGAATTTAATACATTATTTTTAAAAAATTATATTAATTTTCAAATTTTATATATTATTTTCGAATTTTATACATTATATTTTATTTTTTCTATTATTTTGGAATTTTTTTATTTTCCCAAATTTTAAATATAATTTTTGCATTTTATATATTAATTTTGAATTTTATATATATATTTCAAATTTTATACATTATTTCAAATTATTTATATTATTTTTTTAATTTTATATATTATTTTCAAATTATATATATTTTTTAATTTTATATATAGTTTTCAAATTTTATGGTCCCATGTGTTAAGACAATTGTATATAAGACCACTTTAAACCATAATTATATATATATATATATATATATTTATAGAGGGAGGAAACTGTAAGTATCTAAACAAGAGGGACGAAGGTATAATATATCCAAAAAAGATGGGTGAAACTATAATTTATTTGAGGAAAATTTAAGTCATTTTGACATGAAAATTGATTGGAAAAGGTATTTGATTAAAATCTGAAATATCATTTTCAATTTCATGATATTGACTTCAATTGAGTGAAATTAACTTCAATTTAATGAATTTGAGTTCAATTTAATAATTCCACACTTCAATTAATTTCATGAAATTGACTTCATTTGAGTAAATCCCCAATTCAAGTTTATAAAATTAAATTCAATTGAGTTAAGTTCAATTTAGTAATTCCACACTTCAATTAATTTCATGAAATTGACTTCATTTGAGTAAATTCCCATTTCAAGTTTATAAAATTAAATTCAATTGAGTGAAATTAACTTCAATTCAATGAATTTGAGTTCAATTTAGTAAATCCATACTAGAATTTTATGAAATTGACTTCAATTAAGTAAAACCTCAACTAAATTTCATGAACTTGAGTTCATTTATGTAAATCTTCAATTCAATTGAGTGAAATCGACATCAATTTAGTAATTTCACAATTCAGTTTAATAAAATCTAAATCAATTGATTCAATTGAGTGAAATTGACTTCAATTTAATTAGTAAATGCCTAATACAATATAATAAAATTGAGTTTAATTGAGTAAATCCACACTACAATTTCATGAAATTAATTGACTTCAATTGAGTAAAACCTCAATTAAATTTCATGAACTTGAGTTCATTTGTGCAAATTCATAATTCAATTTCATGAAAGCATATAATTAGTACTTTATACACAACATATATAGCATTTTTAGTCACACACATACTGATCATATAATTTTCTTTATATGCCTAGGTTCTTGTTTCGTATATGGAGCAACTACTTCTAAAATATTTGTATAAATTGTAGATTAAATTTTTATTTTTTGTTGTTCTAGTAATTTTTATTTCTCATAATTAATTAATCAATCAAAAAAATAAAACTGTCTGTGCCTAAAGAATACTAATTAAGATTACAAAATAATATGACTAAGATTAGAGTCTTTTGGCGCTAATAATTTCAGTGGCTTTTGGCACGATTAAAAAATAATATGACTAAGATTAGAGTCTTTTGGCATGGTTCGATAAAACTATTGCTAAAAATATGGTTTTTTAAGGACAATTCAGAATGTCGTTAAATGACATACTGATTTTTTCTTTTAATGTTTTTAGGTGCAGCTAGTTGGCGGTAAATACTCCAGCATTTTTTTTTACCATTTAGGACGATTCCAATTTTTCGTGGCTAAAAATATAAATTTTACTAACGGTTCTGTGCCTTTAGTGATGGTTTAAAAATCCGTGATTAAAAATTATGAGTATTGGTGACAGTTCAACATTTCCGTGATCTTTAGTGATGGTTTTGTACCTTTACCAACAGTTTGGAAGTTCGTGAATAAAAATATGAGTATTAGCGACAGTATAAAATTTCCGTGACTAAAACAGATGACCTTTAGTGACGGTTTTTATTCTTTAGCGACGGTTTGGAGAACCGTGACTAAAAGTATGAATATTAGCGACAGTTGAAAATTTCCGTGACTAAAAATTTGACCTTTAGCGACGGTTTTTTAGCTTTTAGCGACGGTTGTAAAGTCCGTGGCAAAAAATATGCGTATTAGCGACAGTTTAAAATTTCCGTGACTAAAAATGAACTTTTAGCGACAGTTCTTGAGAGTGTCGCTAAAGGACCGTCGCTAAAAGTCCGATTTCTTGTAGTGTAAAGTGTTAATTTTAACGTCTCTCCCCTAAACTTAAAGTCTAGCATATCCGTTCAGCATGTAAATTACTAAATTATAAATTCAATGCAATAAAACACATCACATTCACATGTATATATAATTTTAACATCATTAACACATCACATTCAAATGTATATATAATTTGAACATCATTTTCATATATAGCATAAAGTTTGAGTACAAAAGAGAGTTTATAAGCAAAAATACAAAATAATGATCACGGCACGGCCCCAAGCAATATCTAGAACTATAAGTAATGTCGGTTCGTGATAAAAGCACTCTCTAGCCTAAGAGGGAGGTGGATAGCGGTTGTGCAGTAGGAGTAGAGCCTAGGCGTAATATTGCCATGATGTCCTGAAAACCACGGGCAATCTGCTCACAGGACTCCTCTCGCATCACCGTAACATCCGCTCAGAGCGTCTCCATCTCATGAATAAACGTTGTTGAGTCTCGTCAAGGAAATCCTGATGAGCCACAATCTCATTTCTCTCCTCTTGGGTCAATGTAATAGTATCATCGCTCGCCCGGGAGGTACCTAGCATCGCCTCAGCAGCCCCTCTGATCTCTCTAGCCTCTCCAGCCTCTCCTTCTGTTCCCCCAGCAGCTCTTCTCTTTCCTCCATCCTCGACCTCTCCAACCTTGGCTCCCTCTTGTACCCCTGTTAATAGATTGTTGTATCCATAGCAAAATGCACTAAACTGCAGGGTGGCAGTGATGGCTCTCCGCTCCATTCCCTTTTACAACTGGATACCCTAATCGAGCACGATCCGAGTAATGAGAGCGAGAAAGGGTAACCTCTAGTTCTTTTGCCGAACTATGGTGCAATCCCTCAAATCATCATGGACCTCCGCCATAACAGTCAAAATAATGCATGGAATGGAGATCCAATGATGGAAACCGAAAGCATAGAGGGCAAGTAGAAATATACCTCCCTTCTCTGTAGCGTGGCCCTTGGGGTGGACTTGGAACTTCAACACCGTGTCCAAGAACCAATACTGCGGATCAAAATACTTCTTGGCAGCACAACTCGCAGTCCACTCATCCCCGTACCTATCCTGACACATAGCATGCACTATCGCATGAACATCCGGCTCGGGGTCAGGAAGAGGAGTTAAAATGGTGCTCAAGTCCTCATAAAGCTCGTCCAGAATTCCCAAACTCTCGTAATGAGAGCAGTGTCAACAGCAATGTGATGGCCCAGTATGCATGTGCTCCACCCCATCTCCACATGTTGGCTCAAATACTAGTAGAACTCTCGAACGACGAGGGGGTAGTAGAAGTCGGATGCGAGAATTAGAATAGGCGTGAACGGCCTCGCATCGAGCATCTCTACAGTAGTACGAGACCTATCTTCAACAAGAAAGTTAGCGCGTGAAATATTACGCTCTTCGGTGAAGTCCTTCAGCAGTCTGTGCCTCAACGCCCATCGGTGAAGTCCTTCAGCAGTCTGTGCCTCAACATCTTCACGACCGACACCCTTTATTCTAGCCATGAATGTATGTGTATATAGGTGTATATATGAGTGTATAGCCGAAAATGAGAGAGAAAGTGAAAAGGTGGATCGAATCTGGGTTGGAGAGATGTGTTGGGGTTTGATTCGCACAAAATTTAGAGATTAAAGCTCACAAATTCAAACAAAACTAGACGGGAATGATGGATTCGAGAGGAATCAGGTATATATATATATTTGGTCGATTTGAGAGAGAAAGATGATTTAAGAAAGAACAAGTGTTTAGGTTAGGGTTAGTGTTCGAAATAAGGGAGAAATTAGGAGTTTTAGAGTTAAAAATTAGGGCAAAAGGGCCTAAAATAGGAGCACCCGAGATTTCAGGTCATGGTTCGTAAAAAACCCCAGGTTAAAAATTTTGGTATAAGTTACCAAGATTTCGGTAGTTTATGCAGACTATGCCCAGATTCAAGATCTCGAGCAAGCTCAAGATTTCAAACTCCCCTGAAATGTTTTCTATTTTCTAAACCATGATTTTTTTTAAGTTTGTTCGATGTTGTGATTGTTCCTACATCTCCTAAAGTCTCTAAATGTGATTCTAAATGTGGGGTTAACGTGGAAACGTGACAATTAATAAATCTAACATATCCTACCTAAGATCAACTAAAAATAAAAAAATGCCTATAAACTTCTATAATTACACACTCGGGTAAGAAAACGTGAATTTTCTCATCCGGTGCCTTTATTTAACGTCGTTGGCTCGACGTTCATATTTTCCTTTTAATTCAGGTCATATGTGGAATCTATGAAGTCGATAGATTCCAAGTCTCCTAGTTTAGGATTAAATTCCATAAAATGTTTTAGATGATGACCATTCGCTTTGAATCACTTTCGTTTCTTTGGATCCTCGAGTTCCACTACTCTGTGAGGGTAAACCGTTATAATGTTTTAAGGTTCGTCCCATTATAATCGGAGTTTTCCTGGAAATAGTTTTAATTGGGATTTGAGTAGCCATATTTTTTGACCGGGTTCAAAGGACTTAATTCGAATGTGTCTATCATGAAACGTTTTCATTACAAGAAATCTGGCTTTTAGCGACAATCCTTTAGTGACTGTCACACCCCAAATTTTCAAAGACTCCCGAACTAGGACATCCGAGGAATCCGGGTCGTGATCCTTAAAATGAGCGACCCATTAAGGTCCTAAACAACCATAAAATGAATGGAATATTATTAATGACAACAATTTCCATACAAAACCAAGCAGAAGTTAAACCAAATGATACACAAGGCACATTGAGGTGCCAAAATAATACATCTATACAACGATGCACTGATACCGAATACAAACAAGGGATATGCCAATAGACTCAATCCCAAAAGATACAACAACAGTCCCAATACAGGTGAGAAGCAAAGGAAAACAAAAGGGAACAACTCTACATACAAACGTCCCAAATCCCACAACAGTATCCGTGCCACAAGCCATCCTGTAACTCGGAAACATAAGAAAGTGTCATTGCACCCCAAGCAATCCGTAGCCGAAACCTTTCCTGCAAACTGGCATTTGGGACGCCAGGCAAAAGAACGCCGAGGTCAGCTCATCGAAGCCCCGTAGGAGAAAGGAATCGTAACTGTCACATCCTACGACCATCCAAGTCGAGTGCGAACCAACCCATGTACATGCATCTACCCTAGGTCAGTCAAATGTCCCATATGGCACTCACGCCAATAAGAGACCCCGGAAACACATCCCCCTAGTCCCCTACCATGCATCAACAAATAGGGCAACTAGCACATAATGAAACTATAACACAAAAACATATACCAATGCACACCTGTATATATATATGTGTGTGCACGTATATATATAGAAAGAGAATGAGATACAACAATACAAATCACATAGTATAGACCACTACATATATCACTACGACTCATACCCGTCAGTCCCACATTGACAATCAACACAACATCTATCACCAAAACATGGAAGCAACACTCCTATTCATAACGCTCCAGGAAGGATAACACTCACACTTCCTAGGCCACGAGCATACCGAGCTCCAAACCTCAAATTAGTATCAACTCATACTATCAATCACCTCACATGTTACTCCCGACATCCGTAGACCCAACACAGGAGTAAAATAGTCACTTCAACCTAAGGGAAGTCACAAAGGTTTCCGAACAACGAAAAAAAGTGAAAAAGATTGAATAATCCATCACACCGACCACTCAAAGGTCACATGTTCGCCCGAGGGTAAAATGGTCATTTCAAGGGCAAGGATGTACTTTCAAAGGTTACCCCACCTATTTGGACATAGGTTAAACCATATAAACAAACGGAACTGAATTTGAAACTGCAAGAAGGAAACTACGACATTTTGAAAAATCGGCCGTCGTGACGTGCCGAAGTTCAAAACATACCGTCAGTTTCAAATGGCCATTATGCCCTCAAAAATGACTCTAATGAAGTGATTCAAAATCCTAACATCAAGAGCTTTAAGTTATATTTCTAAAAAGCTAAAGAACAACTCAATCCGACACTTGTAGCTCCAAATATGACCAAAATAGTGAAGCAGCATCAAAACAGGACTGCACTGGGACATCCTGGGAAAATCAGTCGACTGACCGCACCATAAAATTTCTGGCTATTTTCCAGTCGACTGATGCAATTTTGTC
Source organism: Cornus suecica (assembly GCA_963922005.1). Lineage (NCBI taxonomy): Eukaryota > Viridiplantae > Streptophyta > Magnoliopsida > Cornales > Cornaceae > Cornus > Cornus suecica. The sequence continues at coordinate 68,752,254 of OY998242.1, forward strand.
AGTCAACTCACGGATCCAAAAATACTCCAAATGGTCCGAAACCACTTTAAACACTTATGAAACATAAGACAAATGCCTCAACTCATTTAGGAACTTTAGAAATGAGAAAAATATCATTTAATCTCGGTTTAGTTTTATCGAAAACACTTTCTTGAAAATCTGTAAAACTAACAAAAGTCAAAAGTCAAAGTGTATAGACTCAAATACAAGTCTTATGAAAAATCCGTCTATTCGGTCTCCGTTTTATACACCACTGACTTTCAAAAGTCAAAATATTTTATTTCATGATTTTAAAACCATTTCAAAACTCAAAGTTTTCGTCGGCATCACGGGGGTAGGAGAAAACGGTTTTTTTACTTAAAGACCGAATAAACTCAAATACAAGTCTTATGAAAAATCTGTTTTCGGGGAAACAAACCGAAACCAACGGAAAAACCAAAGCGTATTTGCAGACGCTCAAATGGAATAAGAGAATCAAGAAGCGGGAGTAAGTGGCAACTCAAAGGAAAAGGTAAGTGGCCATATATCACAACACTAACCGTAATCCCACCACACTTAACTTCACATACAACTCATAACCTTATAACGAACTTAACCGAGAATGACCATAACTCCGATGACATTCCATTCCTTAAGATCGCTAAAGGGAACCTAGTGGTCGTTGCCACGGAACCAACTAGTTTCAAATCAAGAACCTCTTCCAATTCCTTCAACCTCAATCTCACATTCGAAACCACCTCACTTAAGTTTCGAACAATGTCATAGGGCTATCAATACCCAATCGACTCGGTTTTCTCATAACCTCGCCTATCATGACCAAAACATCAATATCATGATTGACGACACGTTACTACACCAATGTTTACTATACCACAAAACCATCAACCGCCTTCTCAAGGCTTCAATTCATAATCAACGCTATGACTCATCATCGAATTTCTCTTATCACAAGAAATCCATCACAACTAACTTATATCACCACTCTAAGGCATATAAGTACATAGTAACAAGTATAAGCATTTATTTCACATTATACTTTAAATAAGGCATGTAAAGCATATTTTCACATCCTTCCATTTCACTTGAGCATTTTAAAAACATATGAATTGTATGCATCATAATTCGCATTAAACATGCTCCTCAACCACATAGAGTAATATCATGATACACATGTCAACATAAATCACATATTAGCAACTCAAATGCAATGTGACTCACACACCTCATGGTACACGTTGTTCCCATAACAGTACAACGAATACGTACTCTACCCATTTACACTGAGAAAGAGTACCACACTGATTCTTCCCAAGTGATTTTGACACTTCTCACTTTCAACAAGGAAGACGGTTGCACGAGATGACCCGTGACAAAAGATTTGTATACCGAATGCACGAGACGACCCGCGACTTTGAGAATGGGATGACCCACCTTATATCACATTTTTGGCTTTTTAGTTCCATAGGTGAGGGACACCTCCTAGCCAGTTGTTGTGATGATTCGACACAAGACTACTCACCCATGGTTACACGACCAGGCATAGCCCAACACTAATTATGTTCTCAATACAAAAGGTGTACCCATGCACTATGTCCTCAATGACCCATGCATCAACATAAATATGAATCACATCATTTTTATAACCAACATTCCCAAAATGTCAACACGAATGTTTTTCATCATTCAACATGCTATTAAATTTCATTTAAAGCAATTAATCAATAAGTATGCTTTCTTATGCACATTCATGATCCCAAATCATCAAGTTATCCTTTAATGCACAAAGATAACAATTTGTCATTCACCTAACATGCTTTTATCTCAATTAAAGCATTTTTATCACAAGGATACATTATTATGCACAATAATGTTCCAAATCATCTAGTTATCCTTTAATTCACAAGGAAAACAATTCCATTAATTTAAACATGCTCTTTGTTCAATTCAAGCAAGTTTTCACATATCACATCTCAACCTAACATCAATTCCCATCATAACAATTATCATTCTCAAAAGGGAAACAAGATAGTCACTTCTAGTTGAGATGCCTAGTTATACCAATCACATAGTATAACCTCAAATATGCTACCCAAAAGAGCTAGCCTATTCTCATTCCAAGGCTACCTTCATAACACCCACATACACTTATGTATAACTACACTTACATATATACACCACAATACTCACATACATATACACATATATAGGCATACTAGCACACTTGCATATAGGAAATCTCAAGAACAACCACATAACTAGCATGCTTCATAACCCTATTCAATACCATCAAAAGTACTCCATACACAAAGGTTTAAGTCACATAACATGCTCAAACCCTAAATTTACATTTGCAAGGATACACTTAGCAATTACATTTTAAGGCTAGAAATCCAAGAATCAAATTCACCCTACTACACAATAACAAGATGGCTAGTTAGGAAGTTTTCCCCTACCTCTTAAAGAGCAAAGCATAACCACAAGGCAAAGCCTATGAAACCCTAGCTCTCCCCCAACTGAAATCCAAGGAGTAAACCGGTGGAAAACTTCACCATATGCTCCTAACCATGAATCGGACTCTAACACAAGAGGGAAACAAGAATTATCAAGTTATCTAACAAGAAATCCTAAACTAGGGTTTGAATGAAAAATACACAAGGAAGGAAGAACATTTACCAATCCTTGGCTCAAACCAAAGACAAGAGCACCATGAACATCTTCCATGTTGATGGCCACACCAAACTCCCAACTTAGGGTGATCAAATCAACCCATAAGTGGAGGAGAAATAAGAGGGAGAAAAAAGAGAGCAAGAGATGACAATAGAGAAGTCTTGCCAAATGTGTGCTAACCCTAAGAGTTGTAGAGATTCTCCACTCACAACTCTCACCATCCAATAGCCAATAATAAAGCTAGCAAGTGAAGACCTAATCCAAGGGCTAGGAATAAGTCTTGCCATTGGAAGACTTATTACACCACTCACAGAACCCATTAATTTGCCAAACAAGGCCTGATTATCCAAGGACTTAGAATAAAGATGGGAATGAATAAACCATCAAATTGTTGACATGAAGTCTTACCAAGTGAAAGACCAACAATAATGGATTATTGCATTTAAGTGCTAACCAAACAAGGCCTTATGATCCAATGGTCTAGAGAAAAAATGGGAGAATGAGATCAAGGGTTAGGATTGAAACACCACTTCAATTGGGGAAATGACCAAATTATTCTCAACTTAGTGTTAATTATAAGAGTGCCATCAAACCTCTTAATTACCCTTTACCCCTTGTCATCCTCTCTAATTACCACTATGCCATTCATACACCAACACTTAGCCAAATCTCTACACTTTTCACTAAGTGCTCCAAATATGAAAATACTCATTTACCCTTCGGTCATTTCTTTCCCAAAATTGTTTCTAACTATTCTCATCACTTACAACATGAAAATATAACAAGAAATTCACATAAGTGCTACACCAAACGTCTACACTAAACTAGGGTAACACTTTCAGGAACGCAACACGATTTTCGAAGCTCCAACGAGAAACTGTTGCACGAACCCAACGTAGTCGTTGGCGACACTCAAATCCATGAAGCTGGAAATGAAATACCACGAAGTCGTCCTGCTAAGTTCAAAAATTAAACGAAAATTTTTTACACGTACCAAGAATACACAAGACGTCATGAATAAGTAACGTCATAAAACGTTAACACTTGGAAAAGAATTCAAGAAAAGAGAAAGGAAAACGTGGGGCGTTATAGTGACACTCTGAAGGACCGTCACTAAAAATCTTATTTTTAGTCACAAAAATTTCGAACAATGCCTAAAGGAACAAAATTGTCGCTAATACTTCTATTTTTAGTCACAGAATTTCAAACCGTTCCTAAAGGCTAAAAAAAATGCGGGAGTTATTTAGCGCCAACAAGCTGCACCAAAATGAAAAAGTAAAAAAATATATATATATATTCTCACGATGGAGATAGCTCCATGTCACACTTCTACACGCTTCTCCTTTTAATAAAACAAAACACATCTCAATTTATATAAATCAAAACACATCTTCTCTCTATCAAGTCGGCAAACCCTAAACTTTTCCCTCATGACTCTCGATCGAATTGACAAATTCTTCGACTCTCACTTGAATTGACATTTCTCTATATTGATCTCTCGCCTCTTCACATCTCAATTTCTAAGAATCATAAGCTATCTCACTCCTTTGAAAGCTCTGTCACTCCATCGAATGACCCAAGAAAAATCATTTTCGAAAGCTCTCTCACTCCATCTTCACTCACAATCACTTCGATGACCATCAAAGAATTGAAGGTAAGTTAAACCATCAAAGAATCTATTTAGGTTTTGATTCTTCAAGCCAAATTTTTAATTCTAATTTCTTTTTTTTTGTCAACGCGTAATTTATAGGGCTTTCCTGAAGAACGTTAGGATTTATTACCAAGCTTCCATCAAAGGTACTCTCTCCCTCTCCCTCTCACTACATATATATATATATATATATATATATATATATATATATAATATGTATGTATCTATAGCTTTGAATTTATAGGTACTGAGTTTTTTGTAATTATTTTCACAATTTCTACTCTGTATATTGTTGAATCAGATGATGATGTCTGTATATATATAGTGGCCTCATATCATATACTGTATATCATATGGACCAGCCTTCATGATATGGGTGCCTTTATATTCCTTTTATTCGTTTCTTTTGAGATGTTTCATTGTCCTGTTATTGGAGAGAACTCCAAATTTCCAATGTTTCTCTATCTTTGTTTGTTGTATTACAATTTCTCTCTCAAAATGCAGGTTTACTTGGCAAACATAGAATCAAAGATTCTCTAGCAATTTTTTATTTTTTTTCTAATCCAATGTGTATTATTGTTTTGTGAATTTTTATAGTTAATTTTCTTCCTATTCAATTGATATTTGTTTTTGCCTTTTATTCCTAAACAAGTGCAAAGAAGCTATTGGACCCTTTTTACTTATCACTTCAAAGTTTGAAAATCACAATTTTATTTAAACTAAACTTATTCCAAATTTTACAAGTTAAAAAATAAAAAATAATAATAATAATAATAGATAAAAGTGCAAAGTACCTTACTGATTATTCATGGCATCAGCAAAATACTCTCCTAAATGCTTCAAGTTTGATGTTCTTATATGGATCGTTCTATTCATGTACTCCATTAGCGGATTTCAAATTGTTTTTTGCTTGATTTACTAGCTAATTAGGTAAAAATCTCAGTTTAATTTGTGTTTCTGAAGTTTAATTGTGATATGATGTGAGTGATATTGTTGTTGTTGTGAAAAATAAGGCATAGATTGGTGATTGATTTGGAATGTGGTGTTAGTGGGTTTATTAGTGAAATTTAGTTAATTCATTTAAGTGTCATGGATTGATTGTGTTTTTTAATGAAATCTAATAGTAGTTTGTTTACCTCAAACACTTGTGACTGAAAGGTATTCAACACATCGCACAATTTTTTTGGATTATCCAGCTAGACGTACACAATTTATTATTAAACTCAATGAATTTATTAACTCTCAGTTACCAGAGTCGGTCAAATATGCTAAACTCGAGTTCAAATTTAAGCATTATTGTTTTGGCAGTACAAGTTTACTGTAACACCCCATGTTATTTTCCCAAATTTTTGGAATTATTTTCAATTTATTTTCGGTTGTGATGTCACTTGTTCATGATGTCATCGTTATTCTTAAAGTTTCACGTGTAAATTTTTCGCGTTTAACGTTTGGAGCTGACTGAGCGGCTGGACGATTGTCTCCTTGAGGACTTTGTGGACTGTCATTGGTGATTACGTGACTTGACTTGATGTGACGGTATTGTTTCAGACTTAGTAAGACATTGACGTGAATTGTTATTAACTAAGTGGATTCGTTTAGACGCTCGACTTTTAGTGTTTCGACTGGGTGGCGGTACGTTTTGTTGACCGACATTAAAAGTTCCGACTCAGCTGTGCGAGTTCGGCATTTAGTGCTTTAGGGGTTCGACGTTTTGTTTTCCCTTGTAATGGGATTAGTATGCGCTTGATTTGATTGACGTGCTTTGTGGTTGTATGTACGTGTTTTGGTTGTTTGGTGTGCTTGCTTCTTCGTATTTTTAGGTGCTCCTATGTGTTGATGTGACTGTACTTGTTTATTATTTTGGATTTTTTTCGTGCCCTAGTTATTTGTAGTTATTCGATGGGTCTTGTACATACCCGATGTTCTGGTGGTTGGGTTTCACACCCCGAACTATTTATTTCAGTTTATTTTATTTATCCGGCATTGCGATTTAAATCGGAGTAGTTAAGGAATGATTTATGTTATTGATTAGTTATCCGTAGAGTTTACGGGATTGTGTGATATTAATTGTGAGTCGATCGGGTATTTATTACGAATTGTTTGAGTTATTTGGCATCCGTCAATATTCACGGTATTCGTGTATTCGTTTAGGGATTTTTCGATAATATTCCATATATTATTATTTATTATTAAATGGAGGTTAAATATTTTATTTTTTGTGTAGTACTCGACTTGGAAGATTTTTGAATTGTTTCCTTGTGAGTGTTTGAACAGGTGTTTTGGTGATTGAGATTTTACCCCGAGCTAGTTATACTAGTTATAGTAATTATTGGGTGTCCCGCTTATATTTACGGGCTCGTGTGATTTTATTTGGGGTCCCGGTACATTTTTAGGATTTATTATTCGTATGTATATATATTATTAATTGGGAATATATATATATATGGGAAATAATAATAATGGGTATTCAAGTTGGGTAATTATTTATGCATAAAATTTATGAAAAATAGAAAATATATATAGAGATATCTATATGTGTGTGTATGGTCGGTGTATTGAAGGACCAGATCTATATCTTCATGCTTCTCCTTCTTCGTCATCTACCATCTCAGTCTCCGCACGACATCAACCCAGAACTCCTCCTTCATCATAGTAGTCGTCTCACTATTCTCCTTTACAGATCGAGATAGGGAGAGGAAGGGTGGAACGGCGAGATGAGGAGTATGGTTTGCGACTTGGCTGAAGTTTTCGAATAGAGAGGATGATGATGGTGAGGCGTCGCGCAGGTAGAGGCGCGACGGTGGATGGCGATGATGTGTAGAGAGGGTGGCTCACGGCGGAGCTGCAGATCGCGACAGGAGAGAAAGAGTTAGGGTTGCGAAGTGAACGATCTGGAAGTGGAGTTCGCTAGAGTTCAGAGGCGGCCATGGCTGAGCTTGATGGTGGTGGTCGTGCGACAACGTGGTAGTGACAGCGGCGCAGTTCGCGCCTGTGATGGTGCGCCAGTCTCGATTTCGGCCAAACCGAGCTGGGTTGACTCAGTGCCGATTGGGGATTTGTTTGGCGTGAAACTTTGAGGATAGCTTGTTTCCGATGTCGTACACGACATATCCGAATTTGGTGCAAAACCGTTGAGTGGTTCGCCGGGAATTTTAGATTATAGGTACGATTTTTCGTTTGGGTTATATTAGATTTATTCAAAATTATTAACCAATTGCTAATGGGTTTCGTATATATCGTATAGGTCGTCGATACGAACGTTTCGGTATATTCAAAATAATTTTCAGACAACTTTGGTTGGCGGCCCAGTTTCGAGCTCCGGTACTGTTCACTGTCGAATAAATCGGGATTGTCTGTAAGCTTTATTTTAGGTGGGAATTTACATATATATATTCTTATATATATGCATATCTAACACTCACTAATAGTGCATAGAAAACATTAATAAATCTCCGTTGTATGTTTATGGGTAAATAAAAACATTTAATTAAATTCCTAGTGGTAGACGGAAATCTAGGAATTTTATAAAATTTACGGAATACCCATAAATGGATTAAATGATGTCGGAATTGAAAATTCTTGTGGGAAAATTAAATAAATTAATTCCCTTGAGAAATTGAATAAATTATTTCTCAGAGAATTTAAAATAATTATAAACCTATTTAAATTATATCGATATAGGCGGTTTAGTACCCTTTGAGTTCAAAATAGGTTTATAGAAGGTATATGTGGACGTAGATCCGGTTAATTGATTCTCCCCTATTATTTATATTTTATTAAAATTAAAAATATGTTAGGAGATCCACGAGAATGAGGGATGTCAGAAACTTAGACCTGATTTTAGTTCCCTTATTATTGATTTTCTCTTAAATTATAAAGAGGATTGCGAATTTAAATTGTCTAATATTCCTTGGGGTGGATTAAATTGAAAATTAAATTAAAAGCATGCTAGCATATAGAAGTTATAAAGATTGGGTAATCGATAACCCGAATATTTCTGTGATAAATGAAAATTGATTTACTGTATAATTTAAATTGTGAAGCATGCTTTGTATGAGATTGATTGGCTTCTATACCGTTTTATTTAGTATATTACAATCAAGTGGAGGCCTCAGTTATATCATGTATATGTATGGATTGTTTGGAATGTCACAACAACTGGTCAGTGGGTGACTGGCACCCTGGGAGTTAGTATCTCTCGAATCCTCAGACTTTGGGAGTGAGGACATATGTCTCACTTACCGGTTCCTGACGGACTTGTGGTCTCCGTACTCTATTTGGCGACGCTCACCCTCCCTGGTGCGGGCCTGTTAACCTCATAAGTGGTTGGGTTGAGATTCTTGGTTATTTATTTAACCTTCATATAGACAGGGTTGCATTTGAGTTACATTTGCACGGTCATGAGCATTGGCATTGCATGGATATTGATGTTGAGATTATCTGTTATTATTGCTTATTGATATTGAGCAGGTTATATCTGAATTTTAATAAGAGATTTGTATTATTCTCTTGGGCGCTAGGGCGCGGTGTTTGTGATTGATATTTTAACCGTGGTTTAATTACAATGAAAATTGTGAAATTCCTAGTGTAAAGGAAACCGTGAAAACTTCAAGTTAAAAAGTGAAAAGTGACCTTGGGGCGTAAGGGTTCCCCGTATGTTAGGCTCTAGTTGAGTTGGGTAGCAGTATATTGAGACTTAGTTGAAATTGTGATATTTGCCACATAAGCCTTTTGTGATTGGTGATTAGTATCATCACAGGATGATTGCTAGACCTCTCCGGTAGTGTGGAGTATTCCTGTTCCCTTGACTTTTGTAATTTTGAGCTTATCGCTCATTCTCCCACTTTGACAGTGTATGAGTTATAGACTTTTCCGTTTTTACTGAAAATCTCTTTCCGTAAGTACTCTTGTGAAGTTAAGTGAATTCAGGGCATGGTTTGTCCTGTTCTTGAATCCTCGGTTATGGTTAGGATCTATGGAGTTAAATATTCAAAGTTTTGAAAACTTAAACCTTGGGGATTTTTATAAAACGTGTTCTTCGTTTATCCCGAGACTTGTTAACTATTTTTGAAAAAACAGAAGTTTAAATACCTGTTTTATAAAATATGTTTTGAATTCTCAGTACCGGGAGTATCGATAGAAATCCATTTTTGAAAGAAATTTCTGAAAATTTCATTTGAAATTGTTTTGTAAAATCGGTGAATTAAGGCACGGGTTGCCCCCTGTTCTAGAAATCTCGATGTTATTTCCGAGGTCTCGACATCGTTAGAGGTTGATAAATCCAGGTTTATCCTAGCTTGTTGTCTGGAGTTCCTTCCCGTGCCCGGTTTTGTTTGGGCATTCTTTTAGAATTATTTTTATAAATTTTTAAATAAATGTTAAAGGTCTTAGGACCAGATTTGAAAGAAGTTTGAAAGTGATTTTAAAATGGTTGTCAGTTTGAACTCTAGTAGTTCTTCTTTCTCCTATAGTTATTCCTTGGGTTTGAGCCCGGACTTGTGATGTTGAGTTACGCACACCTAGTGTAATTCTTGTTGTTTTGGTTGGGTTTGGAGACGTTGGAACCAAATAAGATTTGACCGGGTCCTAACTTTTTCTTAAAAACCGGTTGAATCCTTCGGGATTCAACGTTTTTCTTTAAAAACCCGAGGACCATAGCATCTATTTGGGACTAAATGACTCCAATAACCCTTTCTAGTGCCTAGATAGGCAGTGTGAGTTAAAGATAGTTCGGTTGGTTACCGAATCCGGTGTAGGGATAGTATCTTCCCTTTTTATGTTTCTTCGAGTGAACGGGTTTGTTCACTGGTTATTGTAAGTAGAAGAACTGAATTGGAGATAGAAAATGTGAGAGCGACTTTCTCCTTAGGAATGATTTGATAGCGATGCTAGTTTGGAGCGATGATCGAGTTGTGGGCATGGTTATGATGATTCACTTTCGGTGGTCCTAGTGAGTGATATATTTACCTCCTAGGAACCTTGTGATGTGTGCTAGGTGCATGGTATGATAGATAGTTAATCTTGTTGTATCTCTAGATGAGAGTGGAGTTCGGATTGGTTGTCTATAGGCCTAGGTGACAGGCTTAGTTATTTACAGGACATTATATATATATACACGTACACATGTGTTGCTTATATTTTCGTTGATCAGTAGTTCTTATGATATCCGTAGTGTACTTGAGGTTAGTGATGAGGTTATTGATGGGGTCTCGGATTGGCGGGGTGCCATATGAGACGATTGACTGACCTAGGATAGATGCATGCACACGGGATGGCTAACCTTTTCTAGACGGCTATGAGTGTAATGTTTTGATATTATGGTGAGCCCCCGAGGTTGTGCTCACCCCCACACAGGTTGCAGGTTTGCAGGTGGATGCAGCACGACTTATGCTCAGCGGCGACGATACGGGTGATTTGGGACGGTAGTTTTGTTCCTCCTTCCGTAGTCATACTTGTGAATTCTTTTATTCTCTTGGGAGCCAGGCTGTTGGCAGATCCCCTTGTGTTGTATCTTCATTCTGTGTATTTATTATTTTTGGGGTGCCTCTGTATCATTTCGGCACTACCGTATGATTTTCTATATTTTCATTTGAGCATTTGGGGCTCTATTGATGTTAGAGGGGTTGTGTAGAGGTTTTGGTGTTCTTTTACACTACCTCGGCCCTAGTAGGTTTTTGGAATGTTGGGCTACGTGCCATTGATTCTATTTCTGTTGTTATGGGCAGATTATTTTGTTGTGTTGTTCTTGGGTTGTCCGGATGTTCCATTTACAAACGAAATTCTGCCGGATTTTCATTAGAATTCTTTACTGAGTTTCTATCACTCAGGTGACATGGAATACTTCATTTTCATTCCTATTCCATGTATTTTGATGTCATTGTTAATCTTGGTTATTTTTTTCAGTGACGTCATACCTCGGGATTCGCTGATTCTCCAGATTGGGGTATCAGGAATAACGGGGTGTGACATTTACAATATAAGGTCTGACAAAACATTAAGAAAATGGTGTTTTTTGCTGCTTTTGCATTGGTAGTGTAACCATTTGGAAACATCTGGTAGCACTTAATCGTTTGAGGTATAGAATATAGAAAACAAAACATAGAACAACATGGGTTTTGGAGTATTGGTGGTTTTTGTGCATCAATAGAAAACACAAAAGAGAGCCAATTCTGATGACATATCACATTTATCCATATTGTTTATTTATCATGTTGTTTTATTCAGCCTTTCTGATTTATTTAGTACCATTGTAAAATTTTGAACAAATTTATTATATTTTTGTTTCATTATTTTTTGAACCCTTCTAACATGAAGGAAAATGTATTGCAGCAAAAAAAAATCACAGAATAATGAAGATGATGTGGTAGATGAGGATGTTGAAATTCAGCCAGTTATTGTCAAGATTCTAGCATTTTTAGCCTAAAGTTTGACACTACCTATGTAGCTGCAAATGCTTACCACTTCATTATGGCAACTTTAGCTCCTGGTTTGCAAGTCTGATAATTGTCTTACCTTCTGTTATTAGTATATCTGAATTTTTTTAAGTGATAGTTGTGAAGCCTGTGATAGCTTATCTTCTTTCTTTTTTCCATTTTTTTTTAGTGGACATTATTGGTTGTAGAGGTCAGGCCCCATTTGCTTTCTGGGGAATTAGAGAAATTTCTTCTCGAGGATGTTAGCCAAGTACATAATGTATTGTGGTTACAGATAGAGAGATACAAAGTTTATGTAGTAATTATTGTGAAATATACATGACCTAATTGGATGAATTTCTGATTGGTGCTTGTTTCACATGATCCACCAACTGTGGGGCCTTTAAAGGGAATTGTCTGGAATTACACTCTAATGTTGCTTTTCTGTTTTATACTAGTGATGAACTTTCATACTTATTTGGATGTTCAGATATAAAAATCTCACCTTGGATTCCTTTATTACATAGAATCTTATCATTTAACCGCCAAGAGTTCTTCATCTTTCTACACAAAAAGTAGGGATGGCATGTGGTTGATCCACCGATGTTGTATTTACTAATTTTGTTTTCTCGGAAGGCTAGTTTCAGTACATACTCTTGACCTCTTGCCTATATATTTTGTTTACATGTTTTATTAATTTATAAATACACAGTTAATACCACCCTAATTGTATGATGTAATCTTTATTGCCCTCTTGATGTAATTAGACATCATGCTCACAATAAATTTTGTTTTCACTGAAGTTCCCTCTATTTTTTGTTAGTAAATGATACTTGCATTAGAGTATTCTAATATTCTGGTGCAGATGAATTTAGGCCTGCATTTGTTCAAAAATCTAGACATACACACCAGCTTGTAGTTGTTACACCAAGTCCCCTCTTCTTAGGTATATTACCGTTGTATATCACATAATACAGTAGCTTCTAGAGGTTTAACGAATTTTTTACTAGTTTATTCCAATATAGTCCTAAATATATATGATTCAATTTCATTAACTATTTAACGTTTTATTCTTCACAGGTGGGAGATGTTATGCTCAACCAGGATGAGTGTGTGATGGAAAATGAGTTTAAAATGGTTGGACTAGAAACCTTGGTATATTTAATTATTTTCATTTCCAAAATCTTGTTTAAATAAATGTATAGTGGGGGGTGTATATATGGTGTTTGTGAGATTCGTGGTTCTGTGGGTGTGTGATCAAGTGCTTCATGCTTGAGAGATCCCCAAACTCTAGGTCATGATCCATCTGTCAGTTGTAATTATCTAATGTATCTTGGTCCATGGAGTTGTAGTCACCAGTCGCCACAAAATGTTGTTATTCATCTTTAATATGGTGTCTTATACTACTATATGCCTTTTATATGTTGCCCTCTGGTCAATCTAATGTTTGCAGCTTGCCATATTGAGTTCCTAACAAGTTATTTTATGTAATTGCAATGCCAAGATTTGAACATTCTCTTCATGTTGTTTGCCAAATGATACACTATAATACTTCAATGAGAACTGCAAAGTGAGAAAATGGTTTTGACTTTAGAAATATTAATAACTTGCCAACAGTTCGGGTAACTCCGTTTGTTATTCAAGTGAAGGTTCATTGATGGTTTTGGTTATCTTTCAACCTTTTATGGTTAATAAAATTGTGAATGTGCTTCATTTATTCTCCTTCGTCTATATATAGCAATTAGTGAACTGTGTAAATGTTATCCTTGATATTCTCAGTACTTGAAATTTTAACTAGGATTTGTTCTTCCTAAATAATTTATGACACCTCAACCTATGCGGACACTGTGGTGTTAGTATGGAAATTTTACAATCTGTCAAATTTAATGCATCTATATGAACTGCCTATAGTTTTTCAGGAAAAGTTTGGGTAATAATTTTTGCTTTGTTTGTGCACCTCAAGAATGCTAATCCAGACCTTGTGGTGTCTCCTTATAACTGACATTTATGAAGATGTTGGGTTTGTCCAATTTTGATCACCAAAAATAGTATTTGGGATCTGGTCATCTTGTTTTATTGCTCTTCAATTTTTATTTTAGATTTTTTGGTTGTTTTAAGAATCTGTTTTGAAATTCTTTTTACAGGATGAAATGATGGAGAAGAAAAGACAAGTTTCTCAAAATCCTGATGGTATTAATGCAAATGGAGATGATGTCAGGATAGTGCTTGAGCATATGGGTGTCTTATTTTTTTGGAGTCCTTTAGGATGACTTGTATGCCATCAAATGCTTTTGATATAATGTTGCATGTGATGGTATTCTGTTTAGCAACTTTGACATTGAAGCTTTATTATTAGGCTTCATTTTTTGTTTATAAGTGTTGGATGGATAAGTTTATATAAATATATAAGTTATTGCATTTTTATGCGTGGTTGAGAATATATATTTTTAAAAAATTAAAGTGATCAAAGCAATGGATTAAATAAAAATATATATATATTATTAGTGACGGTATGACTGTGGAAAAAACATTCTCAAAGCATCACTAATACAACATTTTTTGGCAAAAAGAATAAGGTATTAGGGACAGTATGACTTTCATTAAAATGTATTAGGGACAGTAAAACCGTCGTAAATAACCTTCCTATTAGCGACGGTTTAACCGTCGCTAAAAATCAATGTTTTAGTGACGGTTATACCGCCGCTAATACTACTACTATTGGTGACGGTAATACCGTCGCAAATAACCTCACTTTTAGCGACGGTATGAAATAACCATCGTTAAAAACCTTTTGTCACATAATTTTTAGCGACAGTTTTTGAACTTTTAGCAACAGTTTGGACTATCGCTAAAAGCCAAATTTCTTATAGTGTTTAGTCCTAGCCTTATAAATTCTCGCATTTTCAGACGCATTATTATGAATTTCCTCAAGCTCATTTAATTGGAGTTTTCGATTAGAGCCAACTTTTTTTAAGTTAAAATTTAATCATTTAATCACCCAATAAGCTTTATACTCCAATTCTACAGGGAGATGACACGCTTTACCATACACAAGTTTATAAGGAGTTGTTCCTATTGGTGTCTTGTAAGTTGTCCTATATGCCCATAGTGCATCGTGTAACTTTTCGATCCAATTTTTTCTATCGGGACGCACTGTTTTCTCTAAGATATGTTTTCTTTCCCTGTTAGAAATCTCCGCCTGACCATTTGTTTGGGGATGATATTGCATACCAACTTTATAAGTGATTGAATACTTAAAATATAAACTATTCATATAACGATTACAAAAGTGTGATCCGTTATCACTAATTATACTCTCAGTATACCAAATCTAGATAAAACATTGGATCGTAAGAAGCTTATTATGGCATCATGGTCCGCATGCGCAATGGCTATAACTTCTACTCATTTTGAAACATAATCTACCCCAACAAGTATATATTCGTTGTCATTTGATTTCGAAAATGGTCCCATAAAATCTATCCCCCATACATCAAATATTTCAACTATCAAAATTGGGGATAAGTGTCACGCCCCTAAATTCCAAAGACTCCCGAACCGAGACATTCGAGAAATCCGGGTGTGATCCATACAAAGAGCGACCCACTAAGATCATAAATAACAATAAAACGAATGGGATATTATTAATAACAATAATTCCATACATAACCAAGCGGGAGCTAAACCAAATGATACACAAGGCACATCTAGGTGCCAAAAGAATACATCTCTACAACGATGCAACGATACTGACTACAAGGAAGGGATGCACCAACAGACTGGCTCTCAAGAAATATAAAAATAATGGTCCCAATACAGGGGACATGTAAAGGAAACTAAAATAGAACAACACTACATACGAATGTCCCGAATCCCGCAACATCATCCGTCCCATGAGCCATCCTACACTCCAAGTTATCCGTAGCCGAAACATTGCCTTCAAACTAGTGTAGACCACTTGGGCAATCCAACGCCGGGGTGAGCTCATCGAGCCCCATAGGAGAAATGATATCGTAACTGTCACATCCTCCTACCGTCCAAGTCTAGTGTGAACCAACCCATGTACATGCATCTACCCTAGGTTGTTCAAACATCTCACATGGCACTCACACCAATACGAGACCCCGGAAACACATCCATCTAATCCCCTGCCATGTGTCAACAAATAAGGCAACTAGCACGTAATGAAACCATAGCATAACAACATATAATAAACGCACACCTATATATTTATGTACGTATATATAGAGAGAGATTTTTACAACCAATACAAGCCACGTAGTACATCCCACATCACACTCACGCCAATACGAGACCCCGGAAACACATCCCTCTAGTCCCCTACCATGCGTCAACAAATAGGGCAACTAGCACGTAGTGAAACCATATCATAATAACAAATAATAAATGCACACCTATATATATATGTACATATATATAGAAAGAGAGTTATACAAGCCACGTAGTACAGACCACGTCATAGATCACTACGACTCATACCCGCCAGTCCCACTATGACAATCCACACAACACGTGTCACAAAATTATGGGAGCAACACTCCTAATCATAACACTCCAGGAATAATAACATTCACCCTTCCTATTTCATCAGCATATCGAGCTCCAAAACCTCGAATCAGTATCAACTCATACTACCAATCACCTCACATGGTACTACCCACCATCCTTAAACCCAACACAGGGATAAAACAGTCACTTCAACCTAAGGGAAGTCATAAAGGTTTCCAAACAACAAAAGGAAGTGAAAGGGATTGAATAACCCATCACACCGACCACTCAAAGGTCACATGTTCGCCCAAGGGTAAAATGGTCATTTCAAGGGCAAAAATGTACTTTCAAAGGTTACCCCACCTATTTGAGCATAGGTTAAACCATAGAAATAAACGAAACCAAAAGCAAGGCCCTAACGCGAGAGATATGAATTTTTTAAAATGGCATCGGACAAGGCCGACTCAAACAGAAAATTAAAGTACCTCTCTTCCACCAAGGGTAAAACAATCATTTCAAGTGTAAATAAATAATTTTAAATTTTGTATCAAATATGTGGACATAGGACAAGCCCTATAAATAAACGAAACCTAAATCAAAGTCATGAAGCGAGAGATGAATTTTTGAAAACGGTGTCGGACCATGCCGACCAAAACAGAAAGCTGAAGTACCCCTCTTTCACCAAGGTTAAAACAGTCATTCCAAGTAAAAATAAATGATTTTAAATTTTATATCAAATATTTGGACGTAGGACAACCCATAGAAACAAACGGGACCCAATTCGAAGGTGCGTGGTGGAAATTACGAAGCTTTGAAAATTGGCCTACGCAACCGAGTGTAGGCTGAGACATCTCGCAATTTGAGAGATGTCGCCCAGCAAGAATGGGCAACTCCCACTTGCTGGCTGCGAAGGGAGATGTCCCCCAGCAAGAATGGTTATTCGCCCAAGAATTCCAAAATTTTCAAAAAATTATATTTTCTCATACGATGTCCGATTTTGACGTTTTCAAACCCGAAAAATCATAAATATTATAAAAGTGAGTTTTTCATTTATGGACTTCAAAAATAGTCACCGAGATCTCTGGAAACACGTAAAATGCAAACTTTGGATAAAAGTGATCCTTTAAAATCTCATAAAAGTTTCCGTCTTGCCCCCGGTCTCCGTTTTGTACACCTCCAACTTTCAAATGTCTAAATATTTTTTAAATGAATTTAAACCATTTCAAAACTCATGATTTTAATCGGGGTTATGAGGGTGGGCGAAAACAGGTTTTTTCCTTAAAGACCGAATGAACTCAAATGTAAGTCTTATGAAAAATCCATTTTCGGGGAAACAACCCGAAACATCTATAACACCATGCGGAGTGACTCAACATCCGACATGAACCAAGAAGAATGAAGAAGGAAGAAAGAAGTCCAAGCATGACAACACTTCAACAAAAAAATTGGGAAAGAACGATCCACAACTCTATTCCCACCCGTGAGCTCAATTCACTCTCAAAATGACCAACTCATCTCAACCACCCCAAACGGTTAAGGAAACAGCCTCAAGAACACTCCTATCCTTAGGATATGAAAATGAAGACAAAGTAGCCAATACTCGGAAACTAACTAGGTTTAATCCAAACAACTTCCGATCCATTCAAACCTCAATTCACAAGTAACATCAATTCCCTTATACTACTAACGGAATCAAGAAACCATTACCACACAAGTAACTAGGATCAATCATCATCTCACCTAATCACACTCCAAACCTCAAAGTATAATCAATGATACTTTCCTCAAATGCAAAAGAAGTATCAAATGGCCATCACTACATAACCAACCAAGATCACCAAAACCGTAAAGGATGATACACCCCTCAAATGTGCAAGAACCTCAAGTGATCAATACCACACTACCAACCAAGGTCACCAAGCTAACACCCGCTTCTCTAAGGTCTCATTTCACAATTGACCCTATAATTCACTACTGACTTTACTTGTCACAAGAAAGTTATTAAACTAACTTATAACACCATCTATGGGCATATAAGCACATAACAACAAATATAAACTTTCATATTACATTATACTTTAAATCATGTCATGCAAATCATATTCTCACATTATCCAATTTCACTTGAGAATTTTAATAACGTATGAATTATATCTCAAAATCCACATTAAACATGTTCCTCAATCACATTGAATAATATCATGATCCACATACAAACATAAATCACATAACGGCAACTCAATGCAATGTGACTCACACACCTCATGGTACACACACCATAACTCGAAGGGTCAACGGGATCATTCTCTAACACTTCACTTTTTTCTCATGAATGAAGGTAGAGTTATCGTATCGTTCTTCCCAAGTAATTTTTGACACTTTCACTTTTAACAAGGAAGACGTCAAACACGACGCGGTCGTGGAATAGGATTTGGACAAGTCCTCCCCCTATCATCTGCGTTTCTTGGAAGATTAGTTATGTGGGAGCAAAAATACCCCTTGGCCAGTTGTTACGACGATCCAGAACAAGTATACTAACGCATAATTTCACAAACAGACGTAGACCAACACCAATTGAATTATCAATACAAAAGGTGAACACCATATGCACTATGTCTCAATGAATCATATACTAACACAAATATGTATCACAACATATTTATGAACAACATTCCCAAAATGCCAACATGAATGTCATTAATCATAAAACATGCTTTTATATCTCATTAAAGCAATAATCAACAAGTATGTTTTCTCATGCACCATTCATGTTCCAATTCATCAAATTGTCATTTAATACACAAGGATAACATTTTCATCCGTTTAACATGCTTACATTTGAATTAAAGCATTTAAATCACAAGGATGCAATTTCATTCTTTTAAACATGTTTTTAGTTCAATTAAAGCAAGTTTACCACAATTCACATCTCAACCATAACATCAATTCCCAAAGTACATCAAATGTGCTAACCAAAGGAGCTAGCCTAATCTCACTACAAAGGCTACATCCCTAACACCCACAAACTCATATGTATAATTACACTTACACATATACACAACTATACCCACATACATATACACATATATAGGCATAGAAGCACACTTGAATATGGGAAATCTCAAGAATAATCACACAACTATCATGCATCATAGCCCTATCAATATCATCACCATGTAATCCATACACAATGGCTAACTTACATAAACATGTTCAAACCCTAACTTCACATTTTCAAGGATACACTTAGCAATTTCATCTGAGGCTAGGAACCCTATAATCAAATTCTCATTCCTATACAGTCATAAGATGAGCTAGTTAAGAAGTTTTCCCCTACCTCAAGTGAAGAGCAGCACAAACCACTAAGCAAGGCCAAAGAAACCCTAGCTCTTCCCCAACACCGAAATCAAAGGAACAGTCCGATGAAAAGCTTCACCATAGCCTCCTAATAACAAATCAAGCTCCAACACAAGAGGAGAGTAAGAGTCATGAAGTGGTTTAACAAGAAACCCAAAACTAGGGTTTGAATAGAAAACACACAAGGAATAAAGAACACTTACCAATCCTTAGCTCAAACCAAAGAGAAGGACGCCATAAACATCTTCCATGTTTATGGCCACATCAAACTCCCAACTTAGGGTGATGGAATCAACCCATAAGTGGAGAAGAACCAAGAGGGAAAAGAGGAGAGAAAATGGAGAGGAAGAGATAAAGTTTTGCAATGAAATACCTACACTCATACATGTGTAGAGATTCCCCACTCACCCCTCTCACACTCCAATGGCCAAGCTCCAAGCTAGCAAATGAAGACTTAATCGAAGGGCCACAAAGTAGTCTTGCAATGAAAGACTAAATGCACCACACACAAAACTCATTAATTTGCTAAACAAGGCCTTAACATCCAAGGGTTGAGAATAAGGCAATGAAAATGAATAAACCATCCAAGAGTTGACATGAAGTCTTGCCAAGTGAAAGACCAACAATAATGCATTCTTGCATTCAAGTACCAACCAAATAAGGCCCTATGATCCAAGGGTTTAGAACAAACATGGGAGAAAAAGATCAATGGCTAGAAGTGAGACAACACCCCAAAAGTGGGAAATGACCAATAACTTCTCAACTTAGGGTTAATTACAAGAGTGTCATCATGCCTCTTAATTACCTTTCTACCCCTTGTCATCCTCTCTATTTACCCCTATGTCATCCATACCCCAACACTTAGTCAATTCTCTACACTTTCCACTAAGTACTCTAAATATGAAAATACTCGTTTACCCTCCGGTCATTTCTTTTCCGAAATTGTTTTCAAGAATTTTCATTAATTACAAAATGAAAATATAACAAGCAATTCACATAAGTGCTACCCCGAAACGTCTACAATAAACTAGGGTAACACATTCGGGAATGCAATAGGATTGTCGAAGCTCCAATAAGAAAACGTTGCACGAACTCACGTAGTCGCCAACGAACAATGAATCCCGAAGCCGGAAAAAAAAGTCCACGACGTCGTCCCACAAAGTCAAAAACATAAACGCGAAAAATTTACACGTACCGAGAATACACAAGACGTCGTGAATAAGTGACGTCACAAAATGTTAACACTTGAAAAAGAATTCTAGAAAGGATAAAGGAAAATGCAGGGCGTTACAATAATGGCATCATGTCTCTTCGAGAGATTGAATCTAGTTGTTGACACTTAATGCGTGTTTTACAATTTTCAAAACCATATTTATATAGAGTAGGCCAATAAAATCCACTTTGCAACACCTTAGTTGCCGTCTTTTTAGCTTCAAAATGGCCTCTTCATGCTAAGGTGTGACAGAATTTTAGAATATCTTGGGTTTCACTCTCGGGAACACATTTTTGAATTATCTTATCAGGATAATATTTAAATAATTGAGGATCTTCTCAAATGTAAAACCTAATTTGATTAAAGAAATGATATTTTTCTTGCTTAGACCATCCTTTCGATATTTGACATGTGGCTAAGTAATTTATTATATCAGCATCCCATGATAAATGTTCTATAGTATTAATACTAAATAGTTGTTCATCAGGGATAAAATCCTTAAAAGGAATGTTATCCATTGTAGACTCGATAATTAATTGTGATAAATGGTCAGTTAAGACATTCTCCGTACCCTTTTTATCTTTTATCTCAATATCAAATTCTTGTAATAATAACATCTATCTAATTAGTCTGGGTTTGGAGTCGGTCTTGGTCAACAAATATTTTAAGGCTGCGTGGTCGGAAAATACTATTACCTTGGTTCCTAGCAAGTATGATCTAAATTTATCCAAGGCGAAAACTACCCCTAGTAACTCTTTTTTCGTAGTTGTATAATTTAATTATGCTTCCGCAAGGGTTTTACTAGTGTAGTAAATTACGTGTGGTAACTTGTCATTTCTCTGTCCTAAGACAACTTCGATTGCATAGTCAGATGCATCGCACATTAATTCAAATGGAAGAGACCAATTTAGAGGTTGCATAATTGGGGTTGTTTAGAGTAAATTATGTAATTTCTCAAAAGGTTCTAGACATTCTTTGTCGAAGACAAAATCTACATCATTTAACTAATAAGTTGCATAACGGCAAGGATATTTTGCTAAAATCTTTAATAAATCTTCTATAAAATCCGGTGTGGCCTAGGAATCCTAATATGCTTAACAGACGTCAAAGGAGGCAAATTAGGGACACTCCATCAATTGCTTCCCTATGGTCAGATAAACTCTAATTAAATTATCCTCCTGTTCTTTTGTTAAATATGATGATATAATTACAGGAAGAGTATCGTTCGGACCTAGGAAAACATACTTAAGTTGAGTAGGTAATTATTTCAATTCTAGCTTAGGTGGCCTTATAAGCGAGGGAATTGGCGGTGTACTTGCAATAGTAATAAATGGCTCACGTGGTGCTTTCTATGGTTTAGCGTATAGAGCAGCTTCTATTTCAGCGATGTCCGCAAGATTTAATTTTATTTGTTCATCCTAGTCAACATTCGAGAAGTCTTCGTTGCTTACCCCAGTCAAAGTTTTTTCCAATTTGTCATTTATTAAAATGTCAGATGCCACCTCCTCTGTTAATTATTTGATGTCATCTATTAAAGCATTCTATAATTTCCAGGAGTTGGTTGTTCATAGTAAACACATTTAGTCTCAGCTTCATATTACCAAATGATATATCCATAACCCTAGTACTATAATTAATGCATGTGTTAGCAGTGGCTAAGAATAGTCTACCTAGGATTACGGGTATATCTTTCTTCGGACTGTGGATTGGTTCTGTATCTAAGATTATGAAATCAATAGGAAAATAGAACTTGTCTACTTGGACTATCATGTCTTCAACTATTCCTCTAGGTTGCTTAATTGATCTATCAGCTAATTGAAGAATAACCATCATGGGAATTAATTCTCCCAACCCTAATTGCTGATAAACTGAATATCGAAGCAAATTAACACTCACACCTAAATCAAGGATAGCTCGACCAACTTCTTGGTTTCCTATTACACATGAAATAGTGGGGGATCCTGGGTCCTTATATTTTGGTGGAGTGTCACTTAAAAGGAGTGAACTCACATATTCAGTTAACAGTATTTTCTTTAAGTTCTTTGTTCGTCTTCTACATTTTTGCATGCATAGGTCTTTCAAAAACTTAGTATAAGGTGGGATTTGAGTTATTGCATCAAGAAAAGGCAAATTAATTTAAACTTGTCTAAATGTTTCTAAGATTTCGTTCGTCTTTTCCCTTTGCTTGTCATAGTAAGTCGACTCATGAAGATGTTGGAAATGGTGCTCTTGGCTCATATTCTCTCCCCCTGGGTTCTTTAGATGCTTCTTCAGCTGGTTCATTTTCTTGGTGTGATGTCTCTTGCTAAGCTTTCTCTTGATGAATTTTCTCTAAAGCTTCTTATCTCGCTACCCTTTCCTCGAATTTCTCCTCAACTTGATTATTCACCATCATCCCACTCCTTAATGTTGAAATGGCCTGAACAGTTTCGTGTATAGTTTCATCTAAAGATCCTAACTCAATCATATTTGGCCTTTAGGATTCATTATCGGTTGATTTTTAGGATTCGCCACCGGTTGACTTGAGAGTCCATCCTCCTCTCTCCTATTAAGAGCATTAGCTATTTGTCCCATTTGAGTCTCCAATTTTGAAATAGATTGTGAATGTGTGTGGAGTAATTGAGTATTAGCTTCTAAATTACCAAGGGCAGCTAAGACTTTATCTTCGAAACCGGATGGTCTGGTGGTGGATTACGATTTTGATTTCTAAATTGAGGTTGATTCGGTGGATAAGGTCGAAAAACTTGATTATTACTTTAAAAATTATTAAAATTATTGAACGGTCTTTGATTTTGAACAAAAGGTTGTTGATTTTGATTTGGACCTAAAGTACGAATTGGATTCTCAGTATTTTTGATAACGATAGGATAAATATGGGTGATTATTCTAGCTTGCATTATACGTATTTGAGAATGGATTATTGTTCGAATTTGTGAAGGCTGCGTTGACATCAGAAGGTACAATTTCATCTTAATAATTCATTGGACAACTGTTCGCTAGATGAGAAGGATCATAACAGATAAAGCAGACTTCTTCGAAGTAGATTGAGTCAATTCGAGAAATCTATCTAATTTCCTATTTATCTCAGCCATTTGGGTTGTAACATAGTCAGTTGCATGAATTTCCTTGACCATCTCGGTTCTTCTTTGGTTAAGAAGAATTGATCTAGCCCTTACTTTTGATGCATTTTTTTATAAATTCTGGCTTAAATTCTGGAATATCTTCCATAAGTCATCCACCTATCACGCCCCTAAATTCTAAAGACTCCCGAACCGGGACATCCGAGAAATCCGAGGAATGATTCATACAAAGAGCAACTAATTAAGATCCTAAACAACCATAAAATGAATGGAATATTATTAATATCTCTACAATGATGCAATGATACCAAATACAAGGAAGGGATATGCCAACATACTGGATCCCAAAAAATAGAACAATGGTCCCAATACAGGGGACAAGTAAAGGAAAACAAAAGAAACAACTCTACGTATGAGCAATCCAAATCCCGCAATAGCATCCGTGCCACAATCCATCCTGTAATTAGGAAACAAAAAAAAGTATCATTGCACCCCATGTTGTCCGCAACCGAAACCTTTCCTGTAAACTGGCGTTTAGGACGCCAGGCAAAAGAACATCGGGGTAAGCTCAGCGAAGCCCCGTAGTAGAAAGGAATCATAATTGTCACATCCTAGGATTGTCCAAGTCGAGTGCGAACCAACCCGTGTACATGCATCTACCCTAGGTCAGTCAAATGTCCCACATGGCACTCACGCCAATACGAGACCCCGAAAACACATCCCCATAGTCCCCTACCATGTATCAATAAATAGGGCAACTAACACATAATGAAACCATATCACAACAACATATAATAACGCACACCTATATATATACATGTATATATATAGAACCAATATAAGCCACGTAGTATAGACCACCTCATAGATCACTACGACTCGTACCTGTCAGTCCCACACTGACAATCAATACACACTAACCACCAATCATGGGAGACACACTCCTAATTATAACACCCCAGGAAAGACCACAATCACACTTCCTAGACCACGAGCATATCGAGCTCCAAAATCTCTAATAAGTATCAAATCATATTACTAATCAATTCACATGTCACTACCCGACATCTGTAACCCCAACTCAGGGGTAAAACAGTCACTTTAACCTAAGGGAAGTCACAAAGGTTGCTGAACACAAAAAGGAAGTGAAAGGGATTAAACAACCCATCACACCAACCACTCAAAGGTCACATGTTTGCCCAAGGGTAAAATTATCATTTCAAGGAAAAAAATGTACTTTCAAAGGTTACCCCACCTATTAGAACATAGGTCAGACCATAGAAACAAACGAAACTGAATTCAAAGCCCTGACGCAAGATATATGAATTTTTGAAAATGGCATCGGACAATGCCGACCCAAACATAAAGTTAAAGTACCCCTCTTTCACCAATGGTAAAATAGTCATTTTAAGTGAAAATAAATGATTTCAAGTTTTTTATCAAATATTTAGACATAGGATATACCCTAGAAACAAACGGGACCTAAATCAAAGCCACGAGGCGAAAGATATGCATATTTGAAAACGGTATCGGACAATGCCGATAAAAACAAAAAACTTAAGTACCCAGGGTAAAACAGTCATTTCAGACACAGAATAATTATTTCAAATTTTTAATACAAAGTTCTTTCCTAGCACAAGCCATAGGAACAAACAGAACATAATTCGGAGATCCGAGGTGAGAGAAATGAATTTTCGAAAATGAGTCGAAACAGGGCTAACTCACCCAGTTGCAGTCGACTGCACAAGGATGAAACTCAATGAAAAATTGCGAAAATCCAATTTTGAAGGCTCACTCGACTTCCTAATGGCCCAGTCGACTGCCAAGGTCCGAAGAATTGCAAAAATGACCCGAAACCACTTTAAACCCTTATAAAACATGAAGGATAGCCTCAAAACTATTAGAGAACTTTTGAAATTATAAAAATATCATTTAATCTCGTTTTAGTTTTATCAAAAATACTTTCTTTAAAATCCGTAAAACTAACCGTCTTGCCCCCGGTGTAACGCTCTGCGTATTCCTTTCTCCTTTCTGGAATTCTTTTCCAAGTGTTAACATTTTGTGATGTCACTTATTCATGACGTCTTGCATATTCTCGGTACGTGTAAATTTTTCATGTTTATGTTTTGGACTCAGCGGAACGACTTCGTGTACTTTCGTTTCCGGCTTCGTGAATTATTGTTCGTTGGCGACTATGTGGGTTCGTGCAACGTTTTCTCGTTGGAGCTTCGGCAATCGTGTTGCGTTCCTTAATGTGTTACTTTAGTTTATTTTAAACGTTCCGGTGTAGCATATTTAATGGGTGCATTTCGATAGGTGTAATTACGTGAATTGTTTGTTATATTTTCAGTTTATAATAAATGAAAATTATTGGAAACAATTTCAGGAAAGAAATGACTAAATGGTGAATTTGTATTTTCATATTTAGAGCACTTAGTGGAAAGTGTAGAGATTTGACTAAGTGTTGGGGTATGAATGGCATAATGGTAAATAGAAAGGATGACAAGGGGTAGAAGGGTAATTAAGAGGCATGATGACACTCTTGTAATTAACCCTAAGTTGGGAGGAATTTGGTCATTTCCCATTTTCAAGTGGTGTCTTATTTCTAGCCATTGATCTCATTCTCCCATCTTTGTTCTAAACCCTTGGATCATAGGGCCTTATTTGGATGGCACTTAAATGCAAGAATCCATTTTTTTTGGTCTTTCACTTGGTAAAACTTCTTATCAGCCCTTGGATGATTTATTCATTTTCATTGTCTTATTCTAAACCCTTGGATATTAAGGCCTTGTTTGGCAAGTGTATAAGAGGGGCGATTATTGGTTTAAGTCTTCCAATGGCAAGACTATTTTATGGCCCTTGAATTAAGTCTTTATTTTCTAGCTTTATTATTGGCCATTGGATGGTGAGAGTTATGAGTAGGGAATCTCCACAACTCTTAGGGTTAGCACACATTTGGCAAGAATTCTCCATTGTCATCTCTTGTTCTCTCTTTTCTCCCTCTTATTTCTTCTCCACTTATGGGTTGATTTGATCACCCTAAGTTGGGAGTTTAATGTGGCCATCAACATAGAAGATGTTCATGGTGTCCTTCTCTTTAGTTTGAGCCAAGGATTGGTAAGTGTTCTTCCTTCCTTATGTGTTTTCCATTCAAACCCTAGTTTTGGGGTTCTTGTTAAACCACTTCATAACTCTTGCTCTCCTCTTATATTGAAGTTTGATTCATTGTTAGAAGGTTATGGTATAGCTTTCCACCAAATTTCTCCTTTGACTTCGGTGTTGGGTGAAAGCTAGGGTTTTTGGCCTTGCTTAGTGATTTTGTTTTGCTCTTCAAGAGATAGGGGGAAACTTCTTAACTAGTTCATCTTATGATTGTGAGGGTATGAGAATTTGATTCTAGGATTTCTAATCTTAGATGTAAATGCTAAGTGTCTCCTTGGAATTGTGAAGTTAGATTTTGAACATGTTTGCGTAAGTTAACCCTTGTGTATGGATTACATGGTGATGATATTGCTAGGGCTATGATGCATGCTAGTTATGTGGTTGTGATTGACATTTTTCATATTTAAGTATGCTTGTATGCCTATATATATGTATATGTATGTGGGTATAGTGGTGTATATGTGTAAGTGTAATTATACATATGTGTATGTGAGTGTTAGGGATGTAGCCTTGAAGTGAGATTAGGCTAGCTCCTTTAGTTAGTACCTTTCAGGTATGTTGGGAATTCATGTTATGTTTGAGATGTGATTTGTGATAAACTTGCTTGAATTGAACTAAGAGCATGTCTAAAAGAATGGAATTGTTATCCTTGTTAATTAAAGGACAACATGATAAAATGGAACATTAATTGTGCATGATAATGTATCCTTGTGATTTAAATGCTTTAATTGAGAATTAAGCATGTTAAATGAATGAAAATGTTATCCTTGTGAAATAAAAGGACAACTTGATGAATTGGAGCATGAATGTTGCATGAGAAGGCATTCTTGTTGGTTCTGGCTTTAAATGAGATTTGAAGGCATATTGAATGGTGAATATTGAATGGTGAAAAGCATTCTTGTTGAAATTTTGGAAATGTTGTTTATAAATATGATGAGATACATATTTATGTTGTTGCATGGCCCATTGAGACATATTACATATAGGTTCACCTTTTATAGAGAGAATTCAATTGGTGTGGTCTACGTCCGTTTGTGTATTGTGCGTGAGTAGACTTGTTTTGGATCGTCGTAACAACTGGGCAGGGAGTGCTTCTCGCTCCTATGGAACTAATCTTCTGAGAAACTGAGATGATAGGGGGAGGACTTGTCCAAATCCTATTGCACGACCGCGTCATGTTTGACGTCTTCCTTGTTAAAAATGTAAGTGTCAAAAACACTTGGGAAGAACGGTACGATAAATCTACCTTTCTTCATGAGCTTATATCCTCAAAAGTGAATGGTTAGAGAATAATCCTTTTGACCCTTGGAGTTAGGGTGTGTGTGGTTGTGTGTGTACCATGAGGTGTGTGAGTCACATTGCATTGAGTTGTCGTTATGTGATTTATGTTGGCATGTGGAGCAAGATATTATTCCATGTGGTTGAGGAACATGTTTAATGTGAATTTTTCAATATAATTCATATGTTATTAAAATGCTCAAATGAAATTTGATAATCTGATAATATAACTTGCATGCCTTGTTTAAAGTATAATGTGCGATGAATAATTATACTTGTTGTTATGTGCATATATGCCCTTAGGTGGTGTTATGAGTTGGTTTTATGGCTTTTTGTGATAAGTAAAATTGGTAGTGGATTTTAGGGTCGATTGTGAAATGAGACCTTAGAGAAGCGGGTGATAGCTTTATGACCTTGGTTGGTAGTATGGTGTTGATCACTTGAGGTTCTTGCATATTTGAGGGGTGTGTCATCCTTGATGGTTTTTGTGATCTTGGTTGAATGTGTATTGATGGCCATATGATCTTGTTAGGAACCTAAGTGATGTGGTTTCAACTGTGAAATTGAGGTTTGAAATAATCGGAAGAGGTTTTGATTGAAACTAGTTGGGTCCGTGGCAACAGCCACTAGATTTTGCCTTAGCGATCTTAAGAATGGGGATGTCCTTGGAGTTATGGTTACTCTTGATTAAGTTGTTATGGAGTTCATGGATTTGGATTTTGAACTAAGTATGGTTTGGTTAGAATTAGTGCCTTTGCGTACAGTCACTTGCCCTTTCCTTCAAGTTGTTTTTAACTCCAGTTCTTCATTCATTTGCCCCATTTGAGCATTTACAAATGCGCTTTGGTCTTTCCGTTGGTGTTTCGGTTTGTTTCCCCGAAAACGGATCTTTCATAAGACTTGTATTTGAGTCCATTCAGTCTTTAAGTGAAAAACCCGTTTTCGCCTACCCCTGTGACCCGACAACAATATTTGAGTTTTGAAATGGTTTTAAAGTCATTCTGTAAAATATTTTGACCTTTGAAAGTCGGCGGTATATAAAACGGAGACTGGGGGCAAGACGGAGAATTTTATGAAACCTTAAATGAGTGTTTTTGTTCAAGGTTCATGTTGTGTTGAACTGACTTGGAATCATGGGATAAATGTGAAATAATCATTTTTCATAATGGATATAGGTATGGAAGTATGTTAGTTGATGGTTCAATCACATTTTGAGTCAGTTTTAAAGGTTCGAATTAATGCAGCTGACTGATGGAGAACCATCAGTCAACTAATGGAAATCTGGTCCTTTTTCCTTATGCTTAGAATTAATGCAGTCGGTTGATGGAGAGTTGCAACCGACTCTCCAAATTCGTAGGTCCTTGTTTCAGCCATATTTCGACCATTTTCGGAAATTCATTTCTCCTAACTCGTAACTCGGATTGAGGTCCCGTTTATTTCTATTGCTTGTCCTATGTCCAAATATTTAAGATAAAATTTGAAATAATTTATTTACCCTTTAAATGACTGTTTTACCCTTGGTAAAAGTGGGGTACTTCAGCTTTCTGTTTGTCGGCTTTATCCGATACGGTTTTCAAAAATGCATATCTCTCATCTCGTGGCTTTGATCTAGGTCCCATTTGTTTCTAGGGCCTAGCCTATGTCCAAATATTTGATATAAAATTTAAAATAATTTATTTTCACTTAAAATAACTCTTTTACCCTTGGTGAAAGAGGGGTACTTTAACTTCTGTTTGGGTCAGCATTGTCCGATGCCATTTTCAAAAATTCATATCTCTCGCGTTAGGCCTTTAAATTCGGTTCCATTTGTTTCTATGGTTTGACCTATGTCCAAATAGGTGGGGTACATTTGAAAGTATATTTTTACCCTTGAAATGACTATTTTAACCTTGGGCAAACATGTGACCTTTAAGTGGTCGGTGTGATGGGTTGTTTAATCCCTTTCACTTTACTTTTGGTGTTCAGAAACCTTTGTGACTTTCCTTAGGTTGAAGTGACTGTTTTACCCCTATGTTTGGTTTACGGATGTCGGGTAGTGACATGTGATGTGATTGGTAGTATGGGTTGATATTGAATTGAGGTTTTGGAACTCGGTATGCTCGTGGTCTAGGAAGTGTGATTATTATCATTCCTAGAGTGTTATGAATAGAAGTGTTGCTCCTTTGTTTTGGTGATAGATGATGTGTTGATTGTCAGTGTATGACTGACGGGTACGAGTCGAAGTGATCTATGAGGTGGCCTATACTACACGGCTTGTAATGGTTTTGTATCTATCTATATATATACGTGCATATACATATAGGTGTGCGTTATTATATGTTATTGTGCTATGGTTTCACTACGTGCTAGTTGCCCTATTTATTAATGCACGGTAGTTGCCCTATTTATTAATGGCGTGAGTGTTATGTGAGACGTTTGACCGACTTAGGGTAGATACATGTACACGGGTTGGTTTTCACTCGACTTGGACGGTCGGAGGATGTGACTGTTAAATTCTTTTTCTCCTACGACGCTCAATGAGCTCACCCCGATGTTGGCTACACCAGTTTGCAAGTAATGTTTTGGCTACGGACAGCTTGGAGTACAGGATGGCTCGGGGCACTGATGTTGTTATGGGATTTAGAACGTTCGTACGTAGAGTTGTTCCATTTTAGTTTCCTTTACTTGTCCCCTGTATTGGGACTGTTATTGTTGGCATATCCCTTCCTTGTATTTGGCATCGTTGCATCATTGTAAAGATGTATTTTTTCAGTTCCTCGATGTGCCTTATGTATCATTTTGTTTAGCTTCCATTTGGTTATGTATGGAATTATTGTTATTAATAATATTCCATTCGTTTTATGGTTATTTAGGATCTTAATTTGTCACTCCTTGTATGGATCACAACCCGAATTCCTCGGATGTCCCGATTCGGGAGTCTTTGGAATTTTAGGGCGTGACACCCGGTCTCCGCTTTGTACACTGCCAACTTTCAAAAGTCAAAATCTTTTATAGCATAACTTTAAAACAATTTCAAAACTCAAAGTTTTTGTCAGCATCACAGGGGTAGGTGAAAACGGGTTTCTCACTTAAAGACCGAATGGACTCAAATACAAGTCTTATGAAAAATCCATTTTCAGGAAAACATACCGAAACACCAACGGAAAAACAAAAGCGAATTCGTAGACACTTAATGGAGTAAGAGAATCAAGAAACGGAAGTGAATGGCATTTCCAAGGAAAGGTAAGTAGCTATACACACAGACACTAACCATATTCTAACCACACTTAGCTCTGTTAGTCACTGATTAGCCCTAGAGGGGGGGTGAATAGGGTTATAAAAAATCTTAGCTACTTTTTACACTTAATTTGATTTCAACAGTTTAAGTTAAACAAGATGTGAGCAATAAACACTTTTAAACAATAATAGATTCTTGACCTATGAAAGCAATAATCAAGCAATTTTGTAAGTCAATATAAGGCAAGCATGCAAGTAATCAAATGAAAAAGCAAGAGAGAGAGAGAGATAACACCGCAATATTTACGAGGTTCGGTAACTCTTACTCCTCGGCTTAAGGATCCCCCCTTAAGACTTTCCCAATCTCACACTATAGATTTTCCTTGCAGATGGAATAGCAAACCTTTACACATGAGCTAACGAGCCCGTCACGTAAACAAGAGGACAAACCCGTCTTGAGTATCAATGAGCTTCACTCAGTCAAAGATCTCTATCCTTTTATAAAAAAAGGATACACTCAAATGTTTAATATGATGTGTTTGGTTCTCTCAAGATCTTACACACTCTTAGTAATAAATGACTTAAGAGTTGGAACAAAGATCTTCTCTAACTAGCTTCTCACAAATTATTGGAATTGAATGAGAAGAGTCTAGCTTTTAATGCTCAAACTTTTCTTGCTATATATTTTGATAGGAATGAAGAAGAATATCAACTTTTTGTGCAAGGGAGTAAAGATTGATGTCTTCTACAAAATATATCTCATTATATATATATAGCTAAGGCAAGAGTTAAGAGAGTGAGACTCACTTTAGGAGAGTGAGCTGAGAGTGGTGGTAGGTGGGGGTAGTTGAGAGCCATTAATGCACTGAAAAAAGTAATTTTTTAGCTCTGTCAGGCGACTGATTTCAATCTGTCAGTCACCTAATTACTGTCTCTCGGTCGACGACATAACTATGTCGGTCGACTAGCAAATAACTTAAAAACTCTCTATCGTAGTTGGTCGACTAGCAAACAACTGTCGGTCGACTGGTGAATGGTTATCGGTCGACTAACACCACTATGTCAGTCGACTGGCAAATAGCCATAATAAAACTTAAAAACTCTCTGTCATGGTCGGTCGACTGGTAAATAACTGTTGGTCGACTGGCAGGACTGTGAGTCGATTGATTTGAAGGGTCAGTCACCTGATAGTGCAGTTTTCATTTCTTTTTATTTTTAGGATGAGCTTATACGTGTGAAAACCTCACATAAACCCTTTAATACAAGTCATTCACCATCCTATCTACCCCATGTCTTGATTCTTCAATCTTCTGAAGCATTTCAAAAGTGAAATGACATTTATGTCCTCCTTTAAGATTTTTGCTTTCGATAAAAATCTTGTTACTCTGTAATGCTTAACTGAGTAAACACATTAGTACTAAACACGTACTTAACATTTTGTTATCATCAAAACAGATAATTGTTCTTTGATTGACCCCCGGGCCAACAATCTCCCCATTTTTTATGATGACAAAATATTGCGTGTTTGACAAACGAGGGTGGCGTTGAAAATATTCTCCCCCTGACTTTATGCATATAAATAAGCAAAAATTTTAACATACTAAGTCATTTCTAAACGCAAACACATTCTCATTCATTTAGATACTTTCGTCAAATTACACATGAGAATTTAAACATGCCTATATACTAAAACAAAACAAAACAAAGCAATACCACAAATACTTCTACTAACAACATAAATAAACGAAAAAGCAAAACGCAAAAGCAAAAACAAAACATATGCTTCCTAACATTTCTCCCCCTTTGTCAACATCAAAAATAAGGGATGGAGTTCTTAATCTCATCGAGCGTAAAATCGAGAGCGGCAAAATGAGTGCTGATATCAGTTGAAAGCTCAGCAATTTTCCTTTCGTTGCGGGAAATAGACTCGGCATTGCGAAGAATTCCTTCCTCATTTTTCTTGACACCTCCAAGAATCTCATGAAGGATAACGGTATGAGGATTAGGAAAATGGGTGGAAGGCCCCGCTGGGACTATGGCGAGATCACCGGGAGGAACAGAAGACGATAAGGCTTGGCCTTGAGTTGGAGGGGCTTGTTGCTGGGTTAGAGGAGCTTGGCGAAGGCGACGGGTTGATGTGGAATGGGTCTTTGGCTGGAGAACACCTTAAGAGTTAACTTCCAAACCCATTTGGCTAAGATATCGACCGTCCACCGGAAGACTCACATTAGTTATAGCTTTGTTTTCGAATGGAATTTGGTAAAGGTGAAGGATGTGGGTGATTGGAATAGGATAAAAAAGCTTCTTATTTTTTGAATTCTTGCAAGCCATGACATGCTTACGAAAAATATAAGCAAGGTTGAGAGGATGGTTGGTGAGAATGCAAAACACTTTATAAGCTTCAAAATACGAGACATGATCACGGCCGTCGGATTTGGGCAAATGGAATAAGTGACCACTTTGTGAATCAGACGAGCTTCGAGAGTGAGGTGCTTAGTCTCAAGCAAAGTGGACAGAAGAATGCTATTGAGAGAGTGGCAAATAACATCTATAGCGTCTTTGGGCTCAAAAGTACGACTTTGATACCATTCATATTGAAGATAAATGATTTGGCCAATGTTTGGAACTTGAAACCAATTACGAAATTATGCATCGGTGATGGTAATGTCGATGCCGGTGACAGAGGCATGAAGACCATTTTCCGAGGCAGACTCGGTAACGGTAGTGTAGAAGGCTTGGATAAGACATTCGTGAGTGGGATAGTCAAGAGACACGAAGTGGCTCCAACCTATAGCTTGAAAGAGAGAAAAGAGTCGAATATTCAACTGTCGGCAGAAGGAGTTTTTGATGATATGAGTTTTGCAAAGTTCTCGATTCTCAAACTTTCAGAGGAACTCAGCACGATGAGTGGCATTAGGAAAGAGAGCATGAAGATTCATTAGTGCGTCATCTTCATCGTCATCAACAGGGGCATGGTGACGTGGAGGAGGAGATGGAGAGGGAGAAGGAGATGAAGATGGAAGACGACGATGGCACTGAGTGGCGGACCGAGCATGTTTTCTAGGAGGTTGGTCTATGCGAGGTGGTGCCATGAGGGTGGAGAGGACAAGAAGGAAAGGGAGAATGAAGGCCATTACAGAGAATGAAGAAAGGGAGGAGAGCTCTTTTGAAATAAAGGGTTTGTGAAGAAGAATGAGGAGGAGAGTGAGAATAAATAGAGAAATAGAGGGAGTAAATTGGTGAAAACGTGTAGGGAGAGGTTTAGGGAAGTGGAGAAAGGTTGGGGAAGACGAATTACAGTGGTTACAAGACCTAGAAACGACTTTAATACACACGTCAGTTGACTGACACGTCCCCGTCAGTCGACTGATTCAGGAATATTCTAGAATATTCCCTGAATCGGTCGACTGATAGGAGGGTGTCAGTCGACTGAAAATCAAATTTTAGTCAACTCGTGGTCCAGTATCAGTCGACTGAAATCTGATATTCAATCGACTAATAGGAATTGTCAGTCGCCTGACTTGACCAGGGAGAAAAGATGAGAAAATAGGGTATTTGACAGTCGACTGATGAGTAAGAGTCAATCGACTGACACAAAAAAAATAAATAAATAAATAAAAATAAAAAATAGTAAGAGATGCATTAACAAACAACCTTCAAGAATGAAAATTAAAATAAGATCATTTTACAACTTCATTATCCATTGCCATGTCAATTTCTCTACGGAATTTTGAGAAACTATCATCTTAAAGAGGCTTTGTAAAAATATCCGCTAGTTGCTCATTTGTTTTAACAAAAACCAACTCAACATCGCCCTTCGATACATGATCACGTATAATGTGATGTCTAATTTCTATATTGAATGGGATTTTTGGAAATACAAATAGCACTTGTGTTGTCACATCTAATAGGCACATGATTGAAAGTAAGAACATAATCTAGCAATTGTTGTTTAATATAGAACGTTTGAGCGCAGCTACTACCAGTAGCAACATATTCGGCTTTGGCGATAGACAATGCAACGGAATTTTGCTTCTTATTAGACCAATAAACTAGTGAATGCTCTAAAAAGTGACATGTGCCACTTGTGCTCTTTCGATCTACTTTACAACCGGCAAATTCGGCATCCAAATAACTAATTAGGTTAAGAGAGGTGTCACGTGGATACCAAAGTCCTTAGTGAATTGTACCACAAAGATAACGGAAAATATGTTTAACGGCACATAGATGAGATTCCTTAGGACAAGATTGAAAGCGAGCACATAGACAAACACTAAACATGATGTCTGGTCTACTTGCGATAAGATAAAGCAAATTATCAATCATGCTTCTAGATTTAGTGATATCAACACATTTACCATTTTCATCTTTGTCTAGCTTGGTAGTGGCACTCATAGGAGTTATGGCATGTTTGGCATTCTCCATACCAAATCGTTTTAGCAAATCTTTAGTGTACTTGGATTAGCAAACGAAAATACCATCCAAGCTTTGCTTGATTTGCAACCCTAAGAAGAAGTTCAACTCACCCATCATACTCATTTCAAACTCTTTTTGCATACTAAACGCAAAATCCTTGCAAAGTGATTCATTTGTTGATCCAAATATTATGTCATCAACATATATTTGAACAAGAAATAAATTACTTTCAATGGTTTTAGTAAAAAGTGTGTTGTGATAAGTTCACAAAATCACTATTTTAAATGTCAAAAATAAATCTTTAATTCACCATTTTATTGCATAAATGTTCTTTATATATCTTTTTATTTCTTATAGGTTTGAATTGGAAAAGATGAAGAAAATATATTAAAGTGAAGAAAGGAATGCACATGGATGGAAGAAAGAATATAATGCACATGGATGAAAGATGAAGAATATAATGCACATGAAGAAAGAAGAAAATGACTTGGAAAACATCAATATTCAAAGAAAAAGAAAAGAAAAGTAGATCTAACTTCACTTTACAAGATGTCATTATATTCCAATTTTCTCTATAAATAGGAGAGTAGTTGGAAATTGTAAGGAGTTAGATGGTAGAGAGTGAGAAATTGTAGAGAGAATTTAGTCTTGTATCAAGTTTTTATTTTGTTGTAATCTTTTTCTTAGTTAATGAAAATTTCTTCTATCATCATGTTTTATTCCTATATCATTATGCTAGCTTAAACATCTTCTCAAGGGAGTGATGAATCCACCTTGGGTAAGATATACATAATTTTATTTTATTTCTCCGGTTACTCAGATCGAAGAACTACTTTTTGCATTTCTTTGAAAATATATATATATATTTTTTTTAAATTTCTCCATTCAATCTCCCCTTCTCCCCTTTTATAGCGGCAAAGCTAATTTTTCAACTCCATAGTCAAAGATCAATTGTTTTTCCCATAGTGAATGTGTGCATGTGCTTATAGGTCAAAGTTGTCATTTTCGGTTTCAATTTCACTAATTTATTTACCTATGTAAAACCACATCATTTCACTAACTCAATCTAATCATTACTCTCATGAGCGGGAATATCGCATCACATACTACGGATATATCATAAACATAAACTTAATCAACTTATAATGCAAAACACTCATGTATAAAAACAAAAAACTTTTCCAAACGAAATCAATTTTTCAAAATATATATATATTTTTTTTTTATTTTTTTAATTTTTTAATAATGAAATTCTATTTTGATTAAATAGATATCCACCCCCAAACAAAAATAACACTGTCCCTAGTGTTTAAAAATACATCTAAGAGACAAATTGGAACAAATTACCGCAATTGAGGTGGTGTTTTTGGAGTATAGTCCCTGCAAAGATTCTTGGCAAAAGAAAAGTCAAGTGATTGAAAATATTATGACAGACTTTACTCCCAAACAAAATCTAAACATATCCAAATAGAGTGAAAAAAATAAAATTGATAGAAAAATTTACACAACTGACTGGGTTGCCTCCCAGTAGCGCTAAGTTTAACGTCTTCAGCCAGACTCAATAGATGTGCTACCCCTAAACAGATCAGTCCGAATAAATCGGATCAATGAGGAAAATTTCCTCATTTTCAGAAGTTTCAAGTTCTAGGAAAGGCTTTAGACGATGAGCATTAACTTTAAACAACTGTCCATTCTTAGGGTCTTGTAACTCAATGGCACCATGACTAGAAATGTGATGGACATAGTACGGGCCTGACCAACGTGACCTTAACTTCCCAGGAAACAATTGAAGACGGGAGTTATACAAAAGAACCTTTTGTCCTATGAAAAACTCCTTTTTGAGAATGTGTTTGTCATGTTCCAACTTAGTCTTGGCTTTATAAATTCTTGAACTCTCATAGGCATCATTTCTGATTTCTTCTAACTCATCAAGTTGAAGGGTCCTACGTTGACCGGCTTTATCATAGTCAAAGTTCATGGCCTTGATGGCCCAATAAGCACGGTGTTCGAGTTCAACAGGCAAGTGACATGCTTTGCCATAGACTAATCGATATGGGGACATTCCTATAGGGGTCTTGTAAGCAGTACGGTATGCCCATAAAGCATCCTGGAGACGAAGACTCCAGTCCTTCCTTGTGGGGTTAACTGTTTTCTCTAAGATCTGTTTCATCACTGATGGGTGGCTCAACCTTATTATCAATTTTGTTTCCTGACCTGAGGGTAATGATGGAATTTACATTGGCATTTGATTGGTCAGAAGTGGAAGGAGTCCCTACAAGATTAACTCCTTGTCTTTTTGGATTGATTTCGGGTTGGCTAGGCAATGTACCCCTTTGTCTTTCAGACAGAGCTGCAGTGAGTTGACTCAACTGATTTTGGAGAGACTGCTGAAATTGCAGTTGATTTTGAGTCAAGAGATCAAAGTTATTTTCTAACTTTTGAAATCTCTGATTGGAATGCTTATTGGATTGATCAAGATTAAGGGCAAGCATTTTCAAAGTGTCCTCATAATTGGAAGTATTATTGACCAGTGGGACAGGAGCAACATAGTTGTTCATGGGATCAACTGCTAAATCTCGGCTTGGATTGAACTGGTTATTCCTAGGGAATTGATTTTGAGGAATTATTGGTCCTTGAGTTTGAGGTTGCCTATTGGAGTTACCTTGAAAACCAGACTGACCACTTAAGTTTTGTGGAGGTAAATTTTGCCTCCATGAAAAATTAGGGTGGTTTCTAGTATCAGGATGGTAACTTTGGCTAAATGTATTAGGCAATGGTCTCCTAAAGGTATTGAAAGCACAAACTTGCGCATCCGAAGGTTCAGATGTACAAGAGATCGGACATTCCTCTGTTGGATGGGATAAACCAGAACAAACATTGCATTGTGCAGGGGTAGATATTAGGGCAAATGCATCAAACTTTTTACCTAAGTCTTTCACTCCCTCAGCAAGACTTTTCATCACAGACTTTAACTCATTTTCAGGTTTGATGTCATAAAAACCAGATGTTCTATTCATTTGATCATTCCTAGAAAATTCATTATCATTTTGGTTCCAATTCCAATTTTGGGCATTTTCAGCTAGTTCCTCCAAAAATATATATGCTTGGTCAGGGGTTTGGGCATTGAACTTTCCTTGGTGCATTGACTCAATCATGGTTCGGTTCATAGGTGAAAGTCCCTTATAGAAGAAATGAACTAGTTGTGCTTTATCAAAGCCATGGTGTGGGCATTTGAGTAGCAAGTCATGAAATCGGTCCCAAGTTTGATGGAATTGTTCCTCAATTTTTCCTCTAAAAGTACTAATGGCATCTCTCATTGATTCGGTCTTTTGCATGGGATTACCAACCGCTTCCTTCCTAGAGGGCCTATGAGCTCGTAACCCTAAATTGGATTATTGCTAATGAATTTTAAAATAAGGCTCATGGTTTAACAAATGCAAGGATTTTTGTGATTTGTGGGCCACGGAAACGGGTGATGAAATCCCGACCGTATCTTGTGAGAATTTTTGCCCTTAAGTATCTTATGCAAAATGCTAATTAAAATATGCACACACAAGAGAAAAAGAAATAAAAAAATTAAAAAACGGGAGCTTAGGGAAATTTCTAATGTTATTTTATCCTAAAATTCGCATGCAAAATTTGTGTCTAGAAAAACTAAAACTAAAAATAAATAAAATAGAAATAAACTAAATACAAAGGATGGGAACTTAGGGTAATTTCTAATGTTATTCTATCCTAGAATTCGCATGCAAAATTTGTCTAATCTAGGAAAAAAAAAAATAAAAAAAAATAACAAGGGTTTAGAGATATGGAACCTGGCTGACGAACCGGTACAGTACCTCCTGCAAAAAAAAAAAAAAAAAATTAATAATAATAAATTAGTAAATAACTAATTATGACAAAAAATGAATAAAATACAGCATGGAGGAAAAAAAATGAACATAACAAAATAAAGTAACAAGTAACAAATTTGTATACGAATGAGTGATCTGTACGTCACACTTTTTTTTTTTTTTTTTTTTTTTAAGAACCTTACAGTGCTGGAATACTGCAGATTTTTTTATTTTTTTTTTATATTTAAAAAAAAAAAAAAAAAAAAAAAAACTCAAATGAGACCTTACTAGTATACACTGTCTACGGCAGTTTCATATAATTTTTTTTTTTTTTTTTTTTTTTCAAACCAAACCTAGAAGTACCTAATAGAGAAACTGTGATTTAAAAAAATTACTAACAGTATTTTTTTTTTAATTAACTAGGACACCACTAAATAGAGAAAAATTAAAAGAAATGGAAGTTACTGACTGTTGGAGCCTACTGCAGTTTTTTTTTTTTTTTTTTTTTTTCGAAAATTAACAAAAATCACACAATAGAGAAAAATTAAAATAAAGGAGAGATAGAAAGTTCGGGTGGGTTCCCGAAAACTTGTAGTCTCGAATCTTTGACTCCGAATTCAATGTTGAAGCGGCAACGGCGCCATTTGACGGTTGGTGAATTGATGTTTCTTTTGTCGTTGCTTCACCAAACTCCGGTCAACAAAATTTATAATACCTACAAATACTTTACTTAAAATAGTATAGCAATAAGTAGGGTCGAACCACTCTCAACTTAGAAATCGGTTTGAGACTAGGATCCAAAACTATAATTTTCGAGATAAAAAGAAATTAGTTAAAACAATTCTTGAATTTTTGAATAGTAAACTAAAATAACTAGATAATTATCAAATGATGGAAGAAATCTCAAGGGAAGATAATCCACCACCCGGGTCTATATAAATAATATTATATATTTCTATTGCAAATTCTCCTCCAACCTATTAAACATAAACATAGATATTGGTAGGCATTCCCCGTATTTCCATTAATTGGTAATCACGGAAAATCCTCCCTCTAATGTTTTGGTTTAAAAATAAATAAATATAAATAGTGGTAGGCATTCCCCGTATTTCCATTGATTGGTAATCACGGAGAATCCTTCCTCTATTTTCAACCTCTATTGTAGGTTTTGTCACTTGAAAGAATTATTTCGGGAAGAGAATTGAACAATAAGAAATAAAATAAAATTATGTATATCTTACCCAAGGTGGCTTCATCACTCCCTTGAGAAGATGTTTAAGCTAGCATCATGATATAGAAATAAAACATGATGATAGAAGAAATTTTCATTAACTAAGAAAAAGATTACAACAAAATAAAAACTTGATACAAGACTAAATTCTCTCTACAATTTCTCACTCTCTACCATCTAACTCCTTACAATTTCCAACTACTCTCCTATTTATAGAGAAAATTGTAATATAATGACATCTTGTAAAGTGAAGTTAGATCTACTTTTCTTTTCTTTTTCTTTGAATATTGATGCTTTCCAAGTCATTTTCTTCTTTCTTCATGTGCATTATATTCTTCATCTTTCATCCATGTGCATTATATTCTTTCTTCCATCCATGTGCATTCCTTTCTTCACTTTAATATATTTTCTTCATCTTTTCTAATTCAAACCTATAAGAAATAAAAAGATATATAAAGAACATTTATGCAATAAAATGGTGAATTAAAGATTTATTTTTGACATTTAAAATAGTGATTTTGTGAACTTATCAAATTACCCCCAAACAAGCTCTTGCTAGTCCTCTAGCAAATAAGGGCAAAATAGATTAGTTCGCAAAATTAGACTCTTATTAATTTTAACTAAAGATGTGCCACTTTCGCAGGCTGTTTTCGATTGCATTTACCATATGCAATAAGGCCTTAAACCCCTAGGTTACCCCAGTGGACGAGCAATAGCCTCGTGAGGGTTGGATATATTACCCACAACTTTTTCATTCTTCATTTTCATGCATTCATGCATTCACATATTCATTAATCAAGCCATGATACAATATATAAGATAATATGAATACAAATACTACCAGTCACTACCGAACAATAACTATCTCAAGCTAATGATATGAATGATCCCCACTGAAGTAAATAATTTCGTTACTTTCTACTCCCAATCTAGACAACCTTCCGTGTTTTTGTGAACATTCTACTATGGTATGTCAATCTCTCTTCTTCTACTTCATTGATCAAACTTTGCCATATTTTTCGTAAAAACTCATTATTTCCATCATTTCACTTCCATCCCTTTTTGTATTTATAAGCTCCGGACTTTCCAGCGAGGACTTTTAGTCCCGACCAACTGGGCCCGAACTTCTTCCATGGGATTTATGCTCATTAGTTTTCTCCCCTTTTTACGCGAACAATGATATTGGTGATACCAAGGTCCGGTTACTCAGATCGAAGAACTACTTTTTGCATTTCTTTGAAAATATATATATATTTTTTTTTAAATTTCTCCATTCAATCTCCCCTTCTCCCCTTTTATAGCGGCAAAGCTAATTTTTCAACTCCATAGTCAAAGATCAATTGTTTTTCCCATAGTGAATGTGTGCATGTGCTTATAGGTCAAAGTTGTCCTTTTCGGTTTCAATTTCACTAATTTATTTACCTATGTAAAACCACATCATTTCACTAACTCAATCTAATCATTACTCTCATGAGCGGGAATATCGCATCACATACTACGGATATATCATAAACATAAACTTAATCAACTTATAATGCAAAACACTCATGTATAAAAACAAAAAACTTTTCCAAACGAAATCAATTTTTCAAAATATATATATATTTTTTTTTTATTTTTTTAATTTTTTAATAATGAAATTCTATTTTGATTAAATAGATATCCACCCCCAAACAAAAATAACACTGTCCCTAGTGTTTAAAAATACATCTAAGAGACAAGACTAATTTCTTTTTATCTCGAAAAATATAGTTTTGGATCCTAGTCTAAAACCGATTTCTAAGTTGAGAGTGGTTCGACCCTACTTATTGCTATACTATTTTAAGTAAAGTATTTGTAGGTATTATAAATTTTGTTGACCGGAGTTTGGTGAAGCAACGACAAAAGAAACATCAATTCACCAACCGTCATGTTGTCAACTTTACCTCTTGAAAAATCATTTTGGAGCAAAAAGCCACTGAGCCTTTCATACCAAGCCCTAGGAGCTTGCTTTAAACCATATAGGGCCTTAGTTAATTTGAAAACATGATTAGGAAATTGTTCATTTTCAAAACCGGGTGGTTGCTTGACATAAACTTCTTCCTCTATGACGCCATTTGAAAAGCACTTTTGACATCCATTTGATAAAGCATGAAGTTTCTAGATGATGCAAATGCAAGAAGCATTCTAATTGCTTCTAATCTGTTCACGGGCGCAAAGGTCTCCTCATAGTCAATGCCTTCCTCTTGATTATATCCTTGGGCAACAAGTCTTGTTTTATTACGAATAATCACTCCATTTTCATCCTTTTTGTTTCGAAAAACCCATTTAGTGCCTATTATAGTTTGATCATTAGGTTTAGGAACTAAATGTCAAACTCAATTGCGTTCGAATTGATTTAGTTCCTTTTGCATGGCGACAATCCATGAGTCGTCGAATTGAGCTTCAAGAATATTCTTGGGCTCAATTTGAGACACAAAAGCCATGAAATTACACAAGTTTCTAAGTTGAGAACGAGTGTCAACCCATTTAGATGGATTACCTATGACTTGGTCAATTGGATGATTATTTACAATCCTCCATGATTTTGGAATAGACATAGTCAAATCATCATTGGATTGATCTTTGATGTCTGTTTTTTCCGGGGGGTCATTTGAAGTGTTGGAGATATTGAGATCATTTAACTCGTTCTCAATCCCAACAATCTCATCATCATCTAAGTCAATGGTAGTGGTGACTCATCAAATACAACATGAATTGACTCAACCATGGTTAGAGTCTTTTTATTGTAGACTCTAAAAGCTCTACTTCAAGAAAAATATCCCAAGAAAACTCCCTCATCCGATTTGGACTCAAATTTTCCCAAGTTATCCTTATCATTTAGCACAAAACATTTGCACTCAAAAACTTTGAAATACCAAATGTTGGGATTT
Source organism: Cornus suecica (assembly GCA_963922005.1). Taxonomy (NCBI): domain Eukaryota; kingdom Viridiplantae; phylum Streptophyta; class Magnoliopsida; order Cornales; family Cornaceae; genus Cornus; species Cornus suecica. The sequence continues at coordinate 68,796,191 of OY998242.1, forward strand.
CGACCATTCCATAATTCATAGGGTGTCTTATCTAATTTAGATCGAATGATGACTCTATTAATAACGTGGCAAACAGTGTTGACCGCTTCGGCCCAAAGACTTCGAGGAAGACTATGTTCATTTAGCATAGTCCTAACCATTTCTTGAAGTGATCTATTATTTCTCTCAACAACTCCATTTTGTTGAGGAGTTCTTGGAGTCGAGAGATCATGAGATAAACCAAGTTCATCACATAATTCATCTAAGTCTTGGTTGTCAAATTCTCTTCCCCTATCACTTATTATCTTCTTAATTGACAAATCTTTTTCATTTTGGATTCTTCTACAAAATTTATTTAGGATGGAGTGAGTTTCGTTTTTATGAGTAAGAAAATGTACCCAAGTAAATCATGAGAAGTCATCAACTATGACGAGAACATAAAGTTTTCCACCAATGCTAGCAATTCTTTCCGGACAAAAAAGATCCATATGAAGAAGTTCTAAAGGTCTAGAAGTGATGATATCTTTCTTTCTTTTGAAAGAATATTTAACTTGCTTGCCCGCTTAACAAGCACTATAAACTTTATCTTTAGAATACTTAGTCTTTGGGAGGCCTTTGACTAAGTCATTTATAGACAAGTGGTGAAGAAGGTCCATACTAGCATGTCCTAAACGTCTATGCCATAACCAACTACTTTTGCTAGTTGTGATAAAACATTTAACATTTTGTTCGTGCAATTCACAAAGTAACATAGTATAGACATTCCCATTTCGTTTGGCATTGAATAATTGTGTTCCATCCTTCTCAACTATGCATGCATTTGACCTAAAAATGACATCATAGCCTTTATCACATAGTTGACTAATGCTAAAAATATTGTGCTTCAATCCATCAACAAGTAGAACATTATCAATAGAGAGAGAAAGGGTTATACCAATAGCGCCAATTCCAACGATCTTGCCTTTTGAATTGTCACCAAATGTGACGTTTCCCCCTTCATAAGCTTGGAGATAAATGAGCTTTGATTTGTCCCCCATCATATGCCTTGAGCAACCGCTATCAAGGAACCATTTGTCATTGTTAGTTATCTTCAAGCATACCTACAAAAAGATGTTTAAGTGCCACCTTTTGGTACCCAAGTAGTTTTGGGTCCATTAATGTTAGTGATGCATGCAATAGTTCCCTTTGGAACCCAAGTCATCTTAGTTGTAGTCTTTTCACGTTTTTTTATTATGAACAAAGGTTCCTTTTGGAACCCAAATCATTTTTGTCTCTTTAAATCTACGATTGCATACATTCGCCTTATGTCCATTTTGCTTGCAATAATAACAAGTAACATGCTTATGAAAATTTGAAGAATGTAAACAAGATTGCTTAGTAAATGTGCCTTAATGATTTTCTCTTTTTCAATAGAATCGCATCTTTATCAAAGGCATCATATCCTAATTCACTTTTCTCAAATCCTCTTATTTGCCTTCCTAGAATGATACTTAGATTTTCTTTCCCCTTAGTGAACTTGGCTAGAACATTGATTTGATCTTCAATGGTTCTTTTTAAGAATTCATTTTCTTTTTCTAACTTTTTCATAGTATCATCATGTAAGCTAGGTGAGATGGTTGTGGAACAAGATACATCACAAGAGGATTTATTTTTCTTGAGAGAAACATGCTTAAGAGCTAATTTTTCAAATTCATCATGTTAATCTTCAAAAGCTTCTTACAACTCATTAAACGATACTAGCAATTCATTATATGATAATTTAGAGCTATTTAAGGAAAACGAATTTAATTGTACCTCATCATCCTTTGCCATGAGGCAAAAGTTAGCCATTTTCTCGGAATCCTCATCCTCATCCTCATCAGATGCGTTTGAATCATCGTCATCCCATGTAGAGTTCATGGCCACTTTCTTTTGCTTCCTTTCATCATCCCTTTTTAGCTTGAAGCAATCCGATTTATAGTGCCCCGGATTCCCATAATTGAATCAAATTAGAGGCTCTCTCTTGTTCGAATCACTTATTGGTTCATTTCTCTTAATGAACCTTCCACCATTCAATTTCTTCCTGTAAGTCACTAATTAGCCCTAAAGGGGGGTGAATAGGTTATAAAAAATCTTAGCTACTTTTTTCACTTAGCTTGATTTCAATAATTTAAGATTAGCTAGAATTAAGCAATAAGCACTTTTAAACGACAATAGATTTTTGACTAATGAAAGCAATAATGTAAGTCAAGATAAGGCAAGCATGTAAATAATCAAATGAAAAAGAAAGAGATAGAGAGAGAGATGACACCGTGATTTTTACGAGGTTCGGTAACTCCTACTCCTCGGCTTAAGGATCCCCCTTTAAGACTTTCTCAATCTCACATTATGGATTTTCCTTGCAGGTGGAATAGCAAACCTTTACACACGAGCTAACGAGCCCGTCACGCAAATAAGAGGACAAACCCCTCTTATGGATCAATGAGATTCACTCACTCAAGGATCTCTTCTCCTTTTATAAAGAAAGGATACACTCAATAAACACTCAAAACCCTTAAGGTTTATGAAGGATACACAATGTATAAGCTCAAGTGTTTAATGTGATGTGTTTGGTTCTCTCAAGATCTTACACACTCTTAGCAATCAATGACTCAAGAGTTGGAACAAAGATTTTATCTAACTAGATTCTCACAAAAATTATTGGAATTGAATGAGAGGAGTCTAGCTTTTAATGCTCAAGCTTGTCTTGCTGTAAAATGAAGATGAATAGCAGTTTTTCAGATAAATGAAGATGAAGAGCAGCTTTTCTGCAAAGGAGTAAAGAGAGATGTTTACTTCAATCAATATCTCTACATATATATAGCTAGGGCAAGACTTAAGAGAGTAAGACTCACTTTAGGAGAATGAGCTGAGAGTAATGGTAGTTAGGGATAGTTGAGAGCCATTAATGCTCTGAATATAGTCATTTTTGGTTCCGTCAGTCGACTGATTTTTATCTATTAGTCACCTGATTCCTATCTATCGGTCGACGGACATTACTATGTCCGTCGACTGGTAAATAGCTCAAAATCTCTCTAACTAGGTCGGTCGACTGGCAAGAACTGTCGGTCGACTAAATGTATGTTGGTAGACTGGCAAATAGCCTTAAAACTCACTGACTTGGTTGGTCGACTGGCATGAACTGTCAGTCGACTGGTGAAGCTGTCACCATGTCGGTCGACTGGCAAATAGCCTTAAAACTCTCTGGCGAGGTCAGTCGACTGGCAGTACCGTGAGTCGACTGATTTGCATGGTCAGTCGCCTGAAAGTGTCATTTTTCGTTTCTTTTAATTTTTAGGATGAGCTTATACTTGTGAAAACCTCACATAAACCCTTTGATACAATTCACTCACCATCCTATCTACCCCAAGTCTTGATTCTTCAATCTTCTGAGGCATAAACTTGAAATGACTTTTATGTCCTTCCATTAAGCTTTATGCTTTCGATAAAAACCTGTTATTTTGTACTGTTCAACTAAGTAAACACATTAGTACTAAACACGTACTTAACATTTTGTTATCATCAAAATGGATAATTGTTCTTTGATTGATCCTCAGGCCCTCACTTCCGTTGAAGAAACCTCTTGAACTTTTGAGTGATCAAAGCGATGTCCTCATCTTGGTCTTCATTTTTCGTCTCAAGAGTATATTCTTGGATAGATGACTTTAATGCTAAGCCCTTCTTTGGTTTTGATTCCTCTTCTCAGGATTTTAGGGTGATCTCCCACGTAAGAAGGGACCCAAAAATTTCATCAATGTCCATGGTATTTAGATCATAGGCCTCCTTAATTGCCGTGACTTTTGAATCCCACTTAGCCGGAAGGCTTCTAAGAACTTTTCGAGACACATCGGATTTTGGAATGATCCTACCAAGATGTTTAAGTCCATTTAAGATGTTAGTAAATTGAGACATTATAGAATTGATATTTTCATCATTTTTCATAGCAAACAATTCATATTCATGCATAAGAATATCAATTTTAGATTCACGCACTTGAGAAGTACCTTCATAGGTGATAGCTAACTTATCCCACATTTCTTTGGCCGTTTTGAAAGTGGAGACACGATTAAATTCATTTGGTCTTAGAGCATAATTCATATTGACTTTTGCCTTAGCATTTAAGGAGATAAGTTTTCTTTCATCATTATCCCATTCATTTGGCAATTTAGTAACACGGTCCTCCATCTACTAGTTTGAAAGGAATGAAGGGACAATCCGTGATAACTTGCCAAATTTGGTAGTCAATATATTGAAGATAATCTATCATTCTAGTCTTCCAATAACTATAGTTTGATCCATCAAACCAAGGGGGTCTATTGTTCGATTAACCCTCCACATGAGTGACTATATTTGAAGTCATGATCATTCTCTAAGACAGTTAAACCTTTAATCACTAGAGATTAGGCTCTGATACCAATTATTAGTCACTAATTAGCCCTAGAGGGGGGGTGAATAGGGTTATAAAAAATCTCAGCTACTTTTTGCACTTAATTTCATTTCAACAATTTAAGTTAAACAAGATGTGAGCAATAAACACTTTTAAACAACAATAGATTCTTAACCTCTAAAAACAATAATCAAGCAATTTTGTAAGTCAAGATAAGGCAAGCATGCAAGTAATCAAATGAAAAAGCAAGAGAGAGAGAGATGACACCATAATTTTTATGAGGTTCGATAACTCCTACTCCTCGGTTTAAGGATTCCCCCTTAAGACTTTCCCAATCTCACACTATGGATGTTCCTTGCAGGTGGAATATCAAATCTTTACACACGAACTAACGAGCCCATCACACAAACAAGAGGACAAACCCCTCTTAAGGATCAATGAGCTTCACTCACTCAAGGATCTCTATCCTTTTATAAAGAAAGGATACACTCAATAAACACTCAAAACCCTTAGGGTTTATGAAGGATACACAATGTATAAGCTCAAGTGTTTAATGTGATATGTTTGGTTCTCTCAAGATCTTACACACTCTTAGAAATAAATGACTCAAGAGTTGGAACAAAGATCTTCTCTGACTAGCTTCTCACAAATGATTGGAATTGAATGAGAAGAGTCTAGATTTTAATGCTCAAACTTTTCTTGCTATATATTTTGATAGGAATGAAGAAAAAGATCAGCTTTTTGTGCAAGGGAGTAAAGATTGATGTCTTCTACAAAAGCTATCTCATTATATATATATAGCTAGGGCAAGGGTTAAGAGAGTGAGACTCACTTTAGGAAAGTGAGCTGAGAGTGGTGGTAGCTAGGGGTAGTTGAGAGCCATTAATGCACTGAAAAAGCCATTTTTTAGCTCCGACAGTCGACTGATTTCAATCTGTCAGTCGCCTGATTACTGTCTGTCAGTCGACGACATTACTAAGTCGGTTGATTGGCAAATAACTTAAAAACTCTCTGTCGTGGTCGGTCGATTAGCAAACAACTGTCGGTCGACTGGTGAATGGCTGTCAATCGATTGACACCACTATGTCGGTCGACTAGCAAATAACCATAATAAAACTTAAAAACTCTCTATCGTGGTTGGTCGACTGGCAAATAACTATCGGTCGACTAGCAGGACTGTGAGTCGACTGATTTGAAGGGTCAGTCACCTGATAGTGCAGTTTTCATTTCTTTTTATTTTTAGGATGAGCTTTTACGTGTGAAAACCTCACATAAACCCTTTGATACAAGTCACTCACCATCCTATCTACCCTAAGTCTTGATTCTTCAATCTTCTGAAGCAATTCAAAAGTGAAATGACCATTGTGTCCTTCCTTTAAGCTTTTTGCTTTCGATAAAAATCATGTTACTCTGTAATGCTCAACTGAGTAAACACATTAGTACTAAACACGTACTTAACATTTTGTTATCATCAAAACGGATAATTGTTCTTTGATTGACCCTAAGGCCAACAAGCTCCACATTCAAACCCATAAACCCTACAACGACTTAACCAAGAATGACCACACCTCTGGTGACATTCCAATCCTTAATGAAGAGTGACCACAACTTCAAGGACATTCTAATTCTTAAGATCGCTAAGGGGAACCTAGTGGTCGTTGCCACGGAACCAACTAGATTCAATCAAAACCTCTTCTGATTCATTCAAACCTCAATTTCACATTCGAAACCACCTCACTTAGGTTTCTAACAAAATCATTTGGCGATCAATACACAATCGACTCGGTTCAATCATAAGCTCGTCTATCATAACCAAAACATCAATAACCCAATTGACGAAACGTTGCTACACCAACGCTAACTATACCACAAAATCATCACCCGCCTTCTCAAGGCTTCAACTCACATTCAACTCCATAGTCCTATACCGACTTTACTTATCACAAGAAAAAGTCATTAAACCAACTCATATCACCACACAAGTGACTATAAGCACATAACAACAAGTATAAGCATTTATCTCACATTATACTTTTAAAACAAGGCATGCAATCATATTATCATATTATCCAATTTCACTTGAGCATTTCAATAACATATGAATTATATCTCTAAATTCACATTAAACATGTTCCTTAACCACATTGAATAATATCATGATTCGCATATAGAGGTAATCACATAATAGTAACTCAAATGCAATGTGACTCACACACCTCATGATACACATTTTGCCGAACACAAGTTAACAAATACGCACTCCACCCATTTACAATGAGAAAGAGTACCGCACCAATTTTTCCCAAGTGATTTTGACACTTCTCACTTTCAACAAGGAAGGCGATTTCACGAGGCGACCCGTAACTAAAGATTCGTATACCGAATGCATGAGGTGACCCACGACTTTGTTGCGACGATTCCTATACCCGATTCTCGGACACATTAGTTCCGTAGGTTGGGAACACCCCCTAGCCAGTTGTTGCGACAATTCGACACAAGACTACTCACCCATGGTTACACGACCGGGCGTAGCCCAACACCAATTGAATTCTCAATACAAAAGGTGAACACCATATACACTATGTCTCAAAAGACCCATGCACCAACACAAATATATATCTCATCATATTTATGAAAGACATTCCCAAAATGCCAACACGAATGTTTTTCATCATTCAACATGCTTTTAAATTTCATTTAAAGCAATAATCAACAAGGATGCTTTCTCATTCACTATTCATGCTCCAATTCATCAAGTTGTCCTTTAATACACAAAGATAACATTTTCATTCATTTAACATGCTTATATCTCAATTAAAGCATTCAAATCACAATGATATATTTTCATGCACAATTAATGGTCCAAGTCATCAAGTTGTCATTTAATTTACAAGGATAACAATTCTATTCTTTTAAATATGCGCTTAGTTCAATTAAAGTAAGTTTATCACAAATCACTTCTCAACCTAACATCAATTCCTAACTTAGTAAATATCATTCACAAAAGGGGAAACTAGATATTCGTTCTAAGTTGAGATACCGAGTTACACCAATCATATAGTATATCCTCAAAGGTGCTACCTAAAGGAGCTAGCCTATCTCATTCTAAGGCTACATCCCTAACACCTACATACACATATGTATAATTACACTTACACATATACACAACTATACCCACATACATATACACATATATATAGGCATGCAAGCATTTAATATGAGAATTCTCAAGAACAACCACCCAACTATCATGCATCATAGTTCTAGCAATATCATCATTAAGTACTCCATACACAAGGGTTAATTCACATAAACATGTTCAAACCCTAATTTCAAAATTTCAAGGATACATTTAGCAATTTCATCTAAGTTTAGGAACCCTAGAATCAAACTCATACCCACACAATCACAAGATGAGCTAGTTAAGAAGTTTTCCCCTACCTCAAGTGAAGAGCAACACAAACCACTAAGCAAGGCCAAAGAACCCTAGCTCTCACCCAACATCGAAATCAAATGAGTAATTCAGTGGGAAGCTTCACCATAGTCCCCTAACAAGGAATCAAACTCCAACACAAGAGGAGAATAAGAGTCATGAAGTGGTTTAACAAGAACCCAAAAAGCTAGGGTTTGAATGGAAAACACACAAGGAGGAAAGAACACTTACCAATCCTTGGCTCAAACCAAAGAAAAGAACACCATGAACAACTTCCATGTTGATGGCCACATCAAAATCCCAACTTAGGGTGATGAAATCAACCTATAAGTAGAGAAAAACCAAGAGGAAAAAGATGAGAGAAAATGGAGAGAAAGAGACAAAGTCTTGCCAAATGAAATACAACTACACTCACACATGTGTAGAGATTCCCCACTCACCCCTTTCACCATCCAAGGGTCCAAAACAAATGTGGGAAAAGATAAATGAATCCAATGGCTAGAAACAAGTCTTGCAATGAAAGATTTAATACACCACACACAAAACCCATTAATTTTCCAAACAATGCCTTAACATCCAAGGGTTAAGAATAATGCAATGAAAATGAATAAAGGATCCAAGGGTTGAAATGAAGTCCTACAATGTGAAAGACTAAGAATAATGCATTCCTGCATTTAAGTGTCATCCAAGTAAGGCCCTATGATCCAAGGGTTGAGAACAAAGATAGGAGAAGAAGATCAATGGCTAGAAACGAGACACCACTTGAAAATGGTAAATGACCAATTTCTTCCCAACTTAGTATTAATTACAAGAGTGTCATCATGCCTCTTAATTACCCTTATACCCCTTGTCATCCTCTCTATTTACCACTATGCCACTCATACCCCAACACTTAGCTAAATCTCTATACTTTCCACTAAATGCCCTAAATATGAAAATACTCATTTACTCTTTAGTCATTTCTTTCCCGAAATAATTTCCAATAATTTTCATTAATTACAAAATGAAAATATAACAAGTAATTCACATAAGTGCTACCCCGAAACGTCTACAATAAACTAGGGTAACACGTTCAGGAATGCAATACGATTGCCAAAGCTTCAACGAGAAAATGTTGCACGAACCGACGTAGTCGCCAACGAACAATAAATCATGAAGCCGGAAATGAAAGTCCACGACGTCGTCCTGCTAAGTCCAAAACTTAAACGCGAAAAATTTACACATACCAAGAATACACAAGATGTCCAAAATAAGTGACGTCAAAAAAATGTTAACACTTGGAAAATAATTCCATAAAGGAGAAAGGAAACGCAGGGCGTTACACCACCAGTTTAAGCGCAAATGTTCCTTCTACAGCAGCGTCTATACATTGTTGTTTAAGTCCGATAATCTATGATATAAATTATACACCAAATCATATTTCAAAAATTTATGATGGGGACACTTCGCAAGAATTTCGTTGAAACGTTTCCAGATTTCATGGAATTGTTCACCAGGAATTTGGGTGAAATTCATGATATCAGCTTGTGCTTCATAAGTTTTTCACATGGAATAATATTTATATAAGAATTCTTTTTTAAAAAATTTCCCAATTGGCTCTTATATTCCTGTCTAATGCATTATACCATCTTTTAAATTTTTCTTTTAATGAGAACGGGAAGGGTCTTACTCTCTGTACACCAGTGCTCATTCCATTAATCTTGGTCGTCACACTAATCTCTATGAATTCTGTAATATGTTCGTAGGGATCTTCATGTTTATGTCTGTAAAATTTAGGCAACATATTAAGGATACTAATTTTAAGTTCGTAGTTTGACGATGTATCTCCTAGTATTACGAGGTCCGCCAGTGATTCAAAATTAGACGGTGTGTAATAATCTTTCAAGGAACCAAGTGGTTGTATGGGATTAACCATTCCGTTAAAATCTAACTTATCCTTAAGATTCTTTAGTTTCTTAGTTCTTAATATTTTACGATAAGTCCCATCAACTTCGGGATCAAAGAGAATAAGTTCTTCAGGTAATGAACACAAACCGCTCATACAAGGATAAAACTTTTTGTAATTTTCTAATAATTGAAAAAAATTAAAACAAACAAATGAAACAAAATAGAAATTAAGAAATAAAATTAAAGATAGGATTGTGCAAGATGTTAAATACTCTAAAACTCACCAATAGTCCAACAAAGCAATCGTCACCGCTTCTCTGGTTCTCCTGCTTATTTAAGTGTACCTCGTCAAAACACACAATTAATCTTTAGAAAAGAAGAAAATAAAATAAAGCAGATAAATAATTCAACTATAATAATTGTCTAGAGTATAAAATATCTGTTAGTCCCCGGCAACGGTGCCAAAAACTTGTTGTCACTCACAGAATCGTAATAATAATGGTTAAGAAAAGGACCTTATGCGAGCAAGGTGTTTTACATATCGCAAGTGCACGAATCATATTGTTGTATGGTATACTTAAGAAAGGGTTATCGAATCCACGGGACTAACTCGTATTTTGTACTCATTTGAATTACTCCAATTGAATTATGAAGAAATAGGTTAAGTTGTTTGGATTTCTATAACTCATTTTTACAAATAATTAAAATAATGAAATTGGATAATTTGGTTGGAAATCAATAGATAAAGAGTCTAGGGTAGTTCTAACTCCACCACTAACCTCATAACATAGACATATACTTTATTCATTGTAAAAGGGCGATCCAGCGCATGTGAATCAGATTAAAGTCACTACTAGCAGACCCTAAACCCCAAAGGGATACAATCCATCTGACTCGGATACAATCTAACTTTGGAATGAGCGTAACTTGTGCATGCATACTACTCTACTCTAAACTACTCCTACAAAGCAATAAATTAAGCTAAACATGCATTCATTACCTCTCCTTAGCATAAACTATCCAAACCTAGATATTCATGTTCATTAAGTACCATAATGGAATAACCAAAATTTTAACGTCAGAGTTCCAACCCTTAAGAGAAAACATGGTATGCAAGATAAAATATTCATTTAAGCTAAGACAAGACATAGAATAAATATAAAATCTTATATAGAATCAAATTCGTTCACTCAATCCACACAATCATCACATACGAAGTCTTCAGTTTCTCCTTGTTACAATAAAAATAAATTACATCTACATTACTTACCTAGGGTTTTTACTAGTTTATCCACTCATGGTGGTGGTGAACTCCATCGTTAATGTAGACACCGCTTCCATGGTAGCATCGGATCTTCTCTTTTGGATGCCGACAACAGCGCACAGTGTCACTTAGTGTTTGCACCAGTGTATTTTAGCTTCAATCAAAGATTCCAGACTCAGGCTTCCAGTCTCCAACTCCGACCCTCCTCTTCAAGAACAAAACCCTCTCTTTTATAAAGGGGTGAGAGAGGTTTTCTTCGTGATTAAGTCAAAATCTTTCCTTGCGTGTCGTGGATCGAGAAAGAACATAAATTCTGATGAATATAGGTTAAAAAATGCCCAAAAATAGATTGGAATAGTCATTAGGTCGTCCAAAGTCATGATGGGTCCCGGTAGATTTTCCAACCGTGGCCAAAGTCAAAATCTCGGGCAGAAGCTTAAGATTTTGACGTTCAAAATACTTGAGATCTCGGTCATTCCTTTGAGATCTCTAGGTACAAATTTTACCAAAACATTTTGGTGGTTTCAACCACTTTCTCGCTAGTGAGGCCACTGGCGCCCAGGCTCAAAATCTCAAAAAAATACTCGAGATTTCGAGTTATGCTAGTGTTTTTCTTGTTCTTCTATTTTGACTTCGGTCTTCATTCAGCTTCGCTTCACTTCATTTTTATTGACTCTTGAATTGATCTTTAGCTTGTTCTTGGTCCTTGAACCCTTAGTTTTGGTTCTTTATGGGTTCATAGCTTGTATTCCGATTATTTCATCAAAATTATCCCATTTTACATAACTTGAACCTGAAATGTCTCAAACACGTAAACCGGATAAAAATACCTAAGATAATGATATATGCAAACTAATAATGACTAATTAGGGGCCTAGAATGTACAACATTCGGCTCCCAACAGATGGGCATTTTACAGACTATAAGACCAACTGCACCAAGAAGAAGAACTATTATCTGAGGCTCTGGTTGCTGGATGCGGTGATTGCTTCACAGATATATCCATATGGTCATGTTACACAGAGGAGGGGGTTATTCATACATGCCTTTTATGCTTTTGATTTTAGCCATTGGATTTCTGTTCGGAGCATGCTCTACTCCGGCTTGTTCCAAGCTTATACTGATATCCGTAGTGAGAGTGTGGTGAGGGGTTAGTCTTATGAGATTATATTTCTGACGTTGTCGATGCACCTCATAACGGATCTTGGTGTAGTGGTGATGAGACAGAGGAGAACAAGTATGTTGCGGAGATTTATCGAGCCTCCTTATGGAGGAATGTGTGGTCCCGATTACGTAGGAGCATAGTGTTGAGGAGGAAGCCGATGCCAGTAGACCTAGTGTCAATCCCATAGGAGGAGCCGACAGAGTAGGCATGGGATGCATAGATGCCACAGGTACTAGCTTTGGAGGCACCGCAGGCTCCTGATGCACCACCAGCACCTCAGTAGCCATTTGTGATGACTCGTGCTTAGTACAACGAGTTGCGGGCTACTAAGGTGGAACTCAAAGAGGAGTTACACTAGGTACATCGTATTCAGGGGAGATTATCTCGTTACTCCATCAGCTCATTGGTAGTGTCGATCTCAATGTACCACCACCACCACCACCAATAATAGCAGTAAAGTAGTAGTATAGTAGTTTTTATTTTTGTTTTAGGTTTTTGCACTGTTATGGAATTGTTAGGCGGAGTATTGTATTGTCGTATTCCTTGTACCGCTTAAACGGTCGAGTTTTCAGTGATATTTTGATATTTTGATTATTAAACTACATGTTTTCATATTCATTTATGTCATGATGCATATTTTGGTGTTTCTCGAACTATGTGCTTAAATGATACTACATGTATTTGTTGTTTATGCCTTAGATGTTGGTTTCTAACCACACAATGAGGACATGTGTGCATTTAGGTTTGGGGGCATGTATGTACGATGTGTATGGTGGCATAAGTATGAGTGTGAGTACGTGTGTGTGCGCAAAGCATGGCGCTTAAGCGCCCTCTTGTGCGTTGGACTATACGCAAAGCACAACACTTATGGGCTCTCATATGCGCCTAGTGCAGAAATTTTTCGGGGAAAAAATATAAATTGGTTGTTTCTGACCCGGTCAATATTGGAGTTGACTTTGTACATCCCCTTAGGACATTAGGGGTTAGTTAGTGTCGGTTTTTAAGTTAAAGTAAGAATCCTATCGAGAGTGGGAGTGGAGTTCAAGGGTGCTTCAAAGTTGAATTATGGTTTGACTCAACTCTTAAACTCCATCAATGATTATAATTCCTTCTCCTACTCAGATTTTGATCCCTCATCTATAAATACAGCATCTAAGGGTCTCATAATTCATATAATTCAAAGTGCAAGTCTATAGAGAAAAGGTAGAGAGCGATTATGTCTTCTTCTTCTTTTAATTCTTTTTAGATGGCGTACTTTGCGTTGGAGTCGGTGATGAATGAAGCCAATAAGATAGAATATGATCCAGAGATGACCGAGTTATGTGAAGATGAGGACGGGTCTGAGGTATTTGTTGGAGATTGAAGATGTTTAAACAATGGAAGCCACACCACCACTACCGTCTCCCTGTGATTCTTCTTTTTCTAGAAGGGCATTACAATATGAGCTCATGTTTCTCATAGAGACTATGAAGCATCCAATGATTGCATCGGGGGTAGCAATCCTAAAGAGAATAGGATTGAAGAATTTGGAGAGTCCGACGGGGTTGAGGTTGTACCCAAATTTGATTCGGCATTTTTTTGAGAAGATGATTATAGGGGAGGTTAATGGAGAGAAAGTTGTTCGAGTTTAGATGGATGATTTAAGTGACCCTATAGTTGTGGATGCCGAAATCGTTGCTCAAGCATGGAAGATACCACATTAGTGCCCGGAAAACCTTGGTTGAAGGTATAAACCAATACCTAAAGAGTGGCCTCATACGGTTACACAAATAGTGAATGCGCTATGCCCTAGGCATATACCATCTCCTTGGGATAAGTGGGTGGAAAAACAAGATATTCAACGGGACTTTTTGTTCTTAGATAGTATGCTCACATCACAAGTTTGCCCAAATCACCACTTTGCCAATAGAGGGTATTTGATGGTGAAGGTTTTATTTTGCATTCAAAAGGGCTATTGGGTGTCTATGCCAGAACTCATTATGCATAATATGGTGATGGTGAAGAAAGTGTTGGTGAGAAATTTTGAAGAGTTGGATTGGAAGCTCCCATACTCGTTTCTGATTTCGAAGATACTTGAGTTAAAGATGGGAGCCCGTATTAGTGAGAATGAAGAGTGCCTATCCTTTACGCAATATTTTTAAGAGAAGAAGTTTGAGCGAATGGATAGAAGGGCATATCTTTTGCTTTATGGACATGGCTAGAAGAGGTGGATGGAAGATTCGTAGGAGCGAGGAATGATTAGGAGTCATAGTTAGGATAGGATTATTAGGTCTAGGATTAAAGTTAGGTTTTATTTTCATGTCATTTCAATTTCGTAGGATTGTAGGCCCTTAAGGCCAAATCATGGTTTGTTTTATTAAGAAAAGACTCATTCCTTGTTTTATATTAAGTAATGATTTCTGGAATTCGATAACTATTTTCTTTTTCCCTTACTATGATATTGGGTAGTTGTGTTTTGTTGAACATCTCTACAGGTGGTTTAATTCAAGTTTGGGGGAAAGGTCATGCGTGAAGAGTTGAAATTCCGGAATCGCACTTCAAGGGTAATTATTTTCTTCTCTTATGAGTATGCTTAAGAACCATGTGGATATGGTTTCATTTAAGTTTGGGGGGAAGGTATAGTTAGTTATAGAATATGGGAATGAATGAAAAATATTGAAAATAAAAAACAAAAAATGTTTAGAAAAATTCTTTGTTTTCATGCATAAGTGTGTTGTTATACGAGTTGATTGAGTATGTGTTTATGATTTATGAGTAGTATGTGATGCGATATTCCCACTCATGAGAGTAATAATTATATTAAGTTGGTGAAGAGGTGTTGTTTTACATAGGTGAATAAGTTTGTGAAATCGGAACTGAGAATGACGACTTTGACCTATAAGCACATGTACATGATCTTTTTGGCTAAATTAGTTGATCTTTGAGTATAAAGTCCAAAAAGTTTCAAATGCTATGAAAAGAGGGGAAAAAAAAGGGAAAAATCATTGGAAACAATTGAAGAAAAAAAAGATGTCGAGCCTAAATGGTTTGGATCATTAAGCTCGAGGGGTGCTTTATCACCTAGTACCCTTAAGCTATCTAGCTTGGGAGTCATTGGGCCAACATCTGGTAAGAACCACTAGTAAGTTCGTGAAAAGAAAAAAAAATTAAAAAAAATAATAATAATAATGAAAAAAAATATAGCAAAAGGAACTAATGACGATGAAATATGAAAAGTAGACTATTTTGTCATAGAGAGAGTTCACTTTAACACAGAAGGTCGTCCGAATTGAGATTAGAGACTAACTACTTTATTTGCATTAATGGGGACTATTCTTAACACTGATTCGAAATAGTTGTTATTCAGTAGTGATTGGGGATAATTGTGTTTGCACTATCTTGTGTATTATAGCATGATTTAATTAATGAGTACATGAATGGATGAATGCGTGAGAATGAAGGATAAAGAAGTTGTGGGTAGTATAGCTAACTCTCACGAGACTTCATTCGCCCACTAGGCGTTGCCTAATGATTTAAAAGTCTTATTACACATGCTAAGTGTAATTGTCAACCCTCACGAAAGCAAGGGAATAATGTAGAATGGTTAGGTTAGAAAATCATCATTAGGTATTTTCAATTTATCTCATAAGCTTATTGCTAAGGGACTAACAATATTTAAGTTTGGGGGTGTGATAGGAGCTGAATGTTGTACATTCGAGCCCCCTAACTCGGTGTTGCTAAGTATTTTCATCACATTATTGGGTATTTTTATGCGGTTTGTATGTGTTAAGTGTGTTTCAGGAGCTTAACAAGAAACACGAACTAATTTCGGTGAATTAACCGGAGTTGTGTTTGTTACCTATTCAAAGTTGAGAAAAACAAGGAAAACAGAGTTTTGAACTAAAAGACACATTCTGGAGGGCAAAATGAGCATGAAATATGTCTTATATATTGATGTAGGCGCCATAGGATCAAACGGTGTCCGAAAATACAAAGAATTGCAAAAAGTTAAAGTTTTGTGTTTCGGGTCGAATTAGGTGCACATGACAAAAAGAAAAGTGTCTGGAAAGTGAATTTTGGATCAAACCTACGCAACAGCACTTAAGCGCCACCTTGTGCACCATCCCCTACAGTTTTTCTGTAGAATTTCGGTTTGGGTTGGACTTGAACTCTTTTGACTTGTTCTCTACTCCAACACCTCCAAGCACGTGTATTAGGCATATTTACATCAGATTGAAGGGTTTTTACTCATATTTGAAGAGAAACACATAAAAGAGAAATCTTACTCAAAGCGGGACAAGTCTACTATAAGAGGGACTCTTCTCAACCTCTTCTATAAATACTAAGGTGTGGACCAGATCTATAAAGCTTCAAAATACCTAATTTTCAGAGCACTTTCTTTGGAGATTTTCATTATTCGAGAAGAGTGGAGCAATTCAAGACCTAGATATCTGGAAAAGAAGACCATGAAGGCAGATTTTACATCAACGATGTAGTCTTCCACCACCATGAGCAACTAAACCGATATCTAGGATTTTCTAGACAAAACCCTAGCGAAGTAATGTAGATTTATTTATTTATTTCAATTGTAAAGAGGGAAAACTAAAGAACACACATGTGATGATTGTGTAGATGAGAGATCGGTTTTATTCTTGAAACAAGATTCTATGTTTATTCTACTCTTGTCTTAGACTAAATGAATGTTTTATCTTTACTAATCATGTTTATTCAATATGGGCTAGAACTCGGATACTTAAACCATGATTTTCTACACAATGGTTTTTAATACATGAAACCCTAGGTTTTCACAGGCCATGCATCAGCAAGGTGACATAGACATGTTTTAGTTTAATATCATGTTGTAGGAGTAGATTAGAGTAAAGTAGTTTGCATGTACTAATCACACTCAGTCCGGAGATGGGTTATAGCAAATCCGATTGATTGTATCTCTTTGGGAATTAGAATTGACTATTTGCAGTTCTAATCTTATTCACATATGATGTATCACCCATTTACAATTGAATGAATGAGTAGCTACACTATGAGGTTAGTGGTGAAGTTATGAAAACCCTAGTCTTTCTCTACCTTGAATTACAAATCAATTTAATTCATGTTTTAAGATAGTTTTAATTAGAAAATAGATTTCAAATCCAAACAAAACCCTTTTTCAAATATAATTCAGTACTGTTAGGATACTAAAGTGAATAACTCCAAGTCTCTATGGGATTCGACATTCCCATTCTCAAGCCGTGCTATACTATAATACGATTCGTGCACTTGCGAACGGTAAAACTATGTCATTGCAAGGGTCTATTCTTAATCGTTATTTTAAACCCAGTTAGACCGCATCAAGGACCTAAGCGATGTCAAAGGTGAGGCTCAATATCTATAAGGCTTAAAATCTATAAGTTCGAAAATATTTCATTAAAAAAGATACATTACATATATTAGTATTAAAAATTTTGAAAATAAACTCCATTTTAGTGTTGTCGTGAAAATTTGTTATTTTCTGGTGCGAGTGCTATAGTTGGTGAGAGCACTACTGTAGTCGCAAAACATTGTGCCAGTGCGACACATCAACAACAATCTTCAAGCCCTAATCAGAACAAATTGTGGAATTGAATTGTGCTTTAATTTTAATTGGGTTAAGAAATAAATTTTTAATTTTTGGGCCTATAGTAGTACTATCCTTTTTTAAAAAAATAAAACAAATGGAGCCTAAAATTGTGGAATTGGAATAAGTTTTCATTTAAATTAGGCTTGATAGCTAATTATTATTAATTTTTGAGCTATATTTAGTACTAACTAGAAAGAAAAATAATTGCCCCCCTGGCCGGAGGCCCTAGGTGGCAGCCTGGGTCGCCTATGCCCAGGACCGACCTTGTTGGGATCTCAGGGTGTGACAGTACAGACGTATTAGGGTGCCTAACATTATCTCGAAGTATAAAAAAAACTTCCGTACTCATTTGATTTAGTTCACGATGATTAGTAAGAGTCATTTGAGGGCTCTTAGTTATTGATTTAACGGAGCTCCTTTAGGTGACCTAACACATCACAACTTAGTGTTAAGTCGTAACTCTGTATTTTTAGCCCTATTCTTTCATCGCACCTTGCACCCCTTTTGCATAAAGCTTTCACTTTATTTGGCGCGACAACTCACGAGTCACGACTTCCTCTACTTTCAAGGGAGATGCACGTAACGCAATTTAAAATCTATTTTAGGTGGTTGGCGAGCCTGGGATATATGCGGGCACAACATGGAACTAAAATACAATAGAAATTAAATATACAGACATGATATCTAGGTGAAAAATAAAAGTCATCATATTTGTCGACGTAATATCCATTACTAGTAAAGCTCCTTGATTATTTTGAATCCAAATAATCCGTATAATTGATTAAAATATAATGAGAGGTGTATGTGAGTTTCTTTCTGAATTAGTCTTTTGTACAATTAGGTTTGAATGTTATTAAAACACTCAAACACTATTTTTTAGGATTCTGGGTTCTCTATTTTAAGTAATCAAGACAACCATTTGATATAACTTAGTAATGTTTATTAATAATATATATATATATATAGATAGATATTTTAAGAATGTTGATATATATCATTAGGAGTAATTATGTTTGGAGTTAAAAAATAATACAATAAAATAAAAACACAATACTAAGGGGTCGTTGGTAACTCTTTATGTTTATCGTTTATTGTTTATATAAACAGATTTAGAGAAAAAAAACATTTGTTAAATTCTATTTTGTTTATAAAAAGTATAAACATTTTTAAAATGACATTGTAGCTAATACGTGATTTTATAAACATAGATGTTTATCATTTTCTGTTTATGTTTATGAAATATTATCACTCTATATTATATCCATTAAAGTCTTTCACCACAACCGCCAATCACCTCTCCCACTCACTACCATCGATTACCACTACCGACCACCATTATAAACCATCTCCTCCACCAGTCACCGTTAACCACCACCACTATCGCCCATCGCCCACCATTATTGACCATCTCCTCCACCAACCACCACCACCGTTCACTGACCACCATCGGCCACTGCCCACCATCACTGGCCACTATCAACCATCACTATCGGCCACATGCTCCACCACCCACCACCACCTACCATCTCTTCCATTACCACCTACCATCTCCTCCACTGGCCATCGACCACCATCACTGGCCACTGACCACCACCATCGTCAACCACCACTATCGGCCACAACCTCCACCGCCCACCACCACTAGCCATCGCCTCTATATCTTGCCATGGCCAGCCATCATCATTAACATAAACAAAAATTTGTAGCAAACATGATTTTGTATTTATTATTTATAAAAAATGTCAAAAACATAAATAGTTATCAAAATGATAGACATGTTTGTCCATAAACAAAAATAGCACATAAAAACTAATTATGTTTTTTCATAAACGACAAACATAAATGGTTACCAAACATGCCACAAAACTAAAATGAGATTGTAGTTATTGAGTTTAACTGTAGTTGAGTTTCGAATTCAAAATACCAAATATTAATAATGACTTTTTATTAGTAATTTATATAATTTTGGAATGTATAATAAAGAGCAATTGAATTTGGAGTTAAAATATAAACACAAAAGATAAAAAAAAATTGATATTAGAACTAAAATACTCGTAATTAATAATTAATTATAATTATAAGAATGTTTATATATGTGAGTAAGAGTAATTGGAATTTGAGTTAAAATATAACAAAAAAAAAGAAGAAGAAATGAAACAAATAATATTAAAACTAAAATTAAGTTGTAGGGATGGACTTAGAAGGAGAGTTTAAATATAATTATGTTTAAAATTAAAATATAATTCTAAAATAAAAGAATGGTTGCACTTTTAATAGTAAGTACAGATATAGATAGATATCCACGTATATATTGTTGCAAGTAGCAAGGTGTAGAAAAATTACAATGTCATCTTATTCTACCTGAAATTTGTTTTATTTATTTATTTTAACAATTCTACCCGAACTCAAACTCCATGGAATTAGAAACCCCAAATAGACTTCACTACTTCTGTCTCCATTTATGGTAATTATAGTTTGGGTGGGCTTCAGATATGTCTCTCTATATACTTGTATTTATATATATGTATATATATATGGGTGAATGGCGCTAAACACCCCTGTGGTTTCTAAAATGTGCAGAAAACACTCCTTCAATTCAATATGTGCAGATAAACCCCTATACTATGGCAAAAGTGTGCAAATTCACCCCCTATGACACTGTTTAGGCTACTTTTTCGGCCAAAAAAGAATCAAGTGAGTTCCACATGATGTATATTTTCCTAAAATCTCAAAATACCTTTGCTCAATTACCTAACTACCCTTGTTACAAAATGTTAGTATATGTATATATGTATAGGTATATTGCATCTGGATCTCTATTCCTTCCTCCAGATCTAATTCAGGAATTTGGGAACATCAAATTTGAAGCTCTCTCCCTCTGGTATGACTTCCATCTCCATCTCTCTAGTATGAATTATATCTTTTCTCCCTTTGCTACAAGACCCACAACTAGTTGGTGAATGAACCAAATTTCTTGTGAACTTGCATACCATGTACAAACTGCCATGGAAGTATATATATTAGCTAGCAAGAAAATGGGAAGTGACCAAGCCCAATCAGTCAGTAAAGAAGCATTCAAATCATATTCTATCTTTCTCACCTTCACAAGTGACCAAGCCCAATTCGTGATAAAAAAACGTCTGTGGTGATCCTGAAGAAGACAAGTCGAGTAGAAATACACAACACACTCTTAGAGTTGTACCTGTCTAATGACTTTAACTTCCCATCAATCTCACAAGATAATTTCGGTGGAGATTGTGATCTCAGAGCAGAAACAATATCGGGAGAAACCCTGATGGCAAAAGTAGATTCTAATGGGAAATCAATTGTTTATCGCAAAGATATAAACAAGGAGAAGGATAGTCAGGAAAGATTTCAGAAGGGTCTTTACTTGCTTATGAGTGGTTGGCCTGTTGAATTGGAACAACCATTATATGATGTTGATCTTGCTATAATTCTGGGTGAACTCAATTACAACACAGATGTTTGACGAAATGACAAACTGAAGAGGGTGAAGGCAGATGGAGGTGAGATTGGTGGGAAGAGAGAGAGAATTGAGCTTGGATTGGAAGTCAGAGAGGCATGAAACGGAGGTGGGTAGGTCTTGGAGCTGGAAGAGAGAGGTCACTTTGAGGTGCTGAGAAAAGGCTTTTGTGTCTTTTCACATTTCACCATTATTTATATAAAATTATAGAGTCAAAATTTAAGGGTATTTAAGTAAATCCCCATCTCAGGTACCGGAAAATGGCTTCAACGGATCAAAACGCACATTTTGCAAAGTATAGGGGTGTTTTAAAACCAAGAGAGGAGTTTTGTGCACATTTTGAAAAATTATAGGGGTATATTGCGCCATTCACCAATATATATATATATATATAATTGTTATATCAATTTTTTATTTTTATATTTGGTAAGCGGTGGTCTCTTTCTCTCTCTAGATAAATCTGAAAGCTTTCGACCCAGAGAGAGACTCAGACACAGCTCCTTGTTGGGATTTTGGTTGTGGGTTCAATGGAAGACGTTCTATCTGCCACCGACAAGCAACGGTTGGTCTCTTCCTTCCTCGAGATCGCCGCAGGACAGACCGCAGATACTGCCAGACAGTTCTTACAGGTCTCTCTCTCTCTCTCTCTATATATATGTGTATAGATGTATGCGTATGTTTTGTCTTTGTTGATCTCTAACTTTAACCTGTTGGTAGCTTTTATTATTCTTTTATGTATCAAGCTTGTTCTTAATTCACTGATTTCAACAATTACAAAGGGAATGTATCTTTGGATTTTTTTTTTTTGATTTCCATGGCTACTTATTGGTATTCAATTACAACCCTTTTGATTCAGATTGTTCTTTTGTCTGTATTTGGCTTGGCTTGTGTTATTTCGATGGGAAAAAAAATTGAGTCTTTTCTTACCAATGGGCTGTGTCCCAGATGGTGTATGGTATCCCCCATCAAAGGGAGGTTGGGTAATGGAGCCATGGAAGGGGCAAATCATGGGTTTGTCACTATAATAGTCTTTTTAATTATTTTACACAAAAGATGAAATAATTGTGGCTGAATGGCAAGAATTGTATTTGGGCACAAAAAGAATTTAGTGGTTGTGCCATAAATTCATATTTAGCTATAAAATTCTTGTTGTGACAAAATATCTATGGCCGATTCAAGATTTCTTGTAGTGTGTGTTTAGTTTACTATTGTTCCTAAATGGGTGAAATCAAAAGGAAGAGTTTTTGGGTAGTTATTGTTGGTACTAAAATACATATGGTTCGCTACAATGGAAGAAAATAACAAAAGGGCATGGAGATTGAATCACAAAACAACAAAAAATAACCCAAAGAAACAAAAAAGGAGAAAAACACTTATTTTGACGGTAACTCTAAATTTGATTTTTGTGCTTTATACAAATGGCACGTGTCTTTAGATGGGAAGATTTATTTTTTGTGGCTCTCTTTTTAAGTATGTTTGATGGACTCGGGTGCATGTGTTGGGTGTGAGACTAGGTTATGTTTTTATGAGTCGGGCATCATTGCATTTAAAATCGTTGGATACACAAACTTGGTTTGTAACACTTCATAAGTAGGGTTATTGGGTATCGGTATGTAGATATGGACTACTTTCAAATTTATATATACTTCAAAGTAAATTGGATAGGGTTAAAAATGGGATCTCATCTATTTGAAGTATGAATCACTTCTTTGTTATGAAACTTTTGATTTTATTCTTCTTTCACCATGACATGTGAAAAATTCAGAGTTCATACACAGTGTTATATTATGTCATCTCAAAATAGGTGCATTGGGGGGAAATAAGGCCGTTTATGTAGCTAAGCTTACTGACATTATATCATGTTCTACTTTTATTACTACTTTCAACTTCTCTTTTTTTTTTTTTTGATAAGTAAGTAATTTATAAAAAACGCATTCAAAAGGGGAATGCATCCCAAATACAACGACCCCTACGGGCCAAGAGAACCCATAAACTCAATTTTCTCATCAAAAGAGCTACAATTGCGCCCTTCCACCCAACTAAAAAACAGAAAATAAAAACATCTTTTAAAACCCTCACAGGGGACTCAACACTCTCAAAGCAACGCCTATTGCGTTCCATCCATATCGTCCACCAAAGGCAAAGAGGAGCCACCCTCCAGAAAAGACGTACATGCGAGCCAATCGACACGCTCCTCCAAGAAAGCAAAACATCCCGAACCGAGGCAGACATCACCCAATGAACACCAAACAAACATAACAGAAAACACCAGCAATCATAGACAAAAGGACAATGCAAAAGAAGATGGTCAATGGATTCCCCGTCCTGTTTGCACAAAAAACACCGATTGACTAAAAACATGCCACGCCGTCGCAACCTATCCAAAGTTAGGATCCGACCCCACGCCGCCGACCATGTGAAGAAAGCGACCTTGAGAGGGGCCTTCGAACGCCAGACCGCCTTCCAAGGAAAAAGGTCGTTCGTCCTCGGCAAAAGACAATTGAAAAAGGAAGAGACTGTAAAGAGTCGTGAAGTAGTCACCTTCCAAACCAATGCATCCGGTCCACCGCATATAGTCAGTGAGTATAATAACTCCAAGAACACAGAAACCTCCTCCAACTCCCAGTCCTGAAAGTGCCGCACAAAACTGACATCCCACACTAACGTCCCGGTATCAAGATGATAACAGTCGGCTACTGAAGCATGACGATCCCGAGCGATCCTATAAAGCTGAGGAAACAAGGACTCCAAAGAACCCGCACCACACCACCAATCCGACCAAAAACTAATACCACGGCCATCCCCAACTCTAATGCTGGTGAACGAAGCAAAGAAGTCCCATCCCTCTCGGATGTCCTTCCACACCCCCACACCTCGCCGACTCCTAACCTCCTCAGAACACCAACCGCCTCTAATCACGCCATGACGACAAGTAATCACCCTCCTCCATAAACGGTCCCTTTCCGTCCCGAAACGCCACAACCACTTTCCCAACAGAGCCTTATTGAAAGGCAACACACGACGAATACCCAACCCTCCATCCTGAAAATGCCGACAAACAGCTTCCCACCGAACCAAAGGGATAGAGTGACCCTCCTTACAACCACCCCATAAAAACTGTCGCTGAATCCTCTCAATCCGCTGAGCCACACCGGTAGGAATCCGATAAAGTGACAAAGCATACGTGGGAAGATTGGATAGCGTGCTCTTCACCAAAGTAAGTCTCCCGCCCTTAGAAAGATACTGCCGTTTCCAACCTGCAAGACGCCTTTCCACCCGGTCCACAACCGAGCCCCAATATGTATGACGCTGCCCGGAAGATCCCAAAGGCAAACCCAAATACACCGTAGGAAGCTGATCCGCTCTACACCCCAATGCTGAAGCCAAGTCAGACACATTGTCCACCTCACCCACCGGGTACAGAGAACATTTGCTAGTATTAATCTTCAGACCAGAGACCGCCTGAAAACATATCAATACACATCGGAGATACCGCAACTGCATCACATCCGCATCACAAAATACTAAAACATCATCGGCAAATAATAAGTGTGAGACATCCTCAACCTGAGAAGCGACATCACCCACCCTGAATCCGCGTAAAAGTCCCAAACCGGTGGCTCTAGTCATCATCTGGCTAAAAGCCTCCATGACTACAATAAAAAGGAGTGGTGATAGAGGGTCCCCCTGTCTCAAACCACGAGAACTCCCAAAAAAACCGGAAGGTGAACCATTCACAATCACAGAGAAACGAACCGAAGATATGCAAAAACGAATCCATTTACGCCATCTCGCCCCAAAACCCAATCTCTCCATCATATACAAAAGAAAATCCCAATGCACATGGTCATACGCCTTTTCCACATCCAACTTCACCAAAACCCCCGGAATACCACTCTGCAACCTAGCGTCCACCATCTCACTAGCAATAATGGTAGAATCCAGAATCTGGCGACCCCCAATAAAAGCATTCTGAGAATCGGATATGACACCATCCAAAACACCGCGCATCCTAGATGCGAGAACTTTCGCAATCAACTTATACACACACCCCACAAGGCTAATGGGTCTAAAATCCTTAATATCCTTCATCTCTCCTTTTTTTGGGAGAAGAGAGATAAAAGTGGCATTAAGCGATTTCACAAAACAACCCTCCTCATGGAACGTACAAAAAGTGGCCATCACCTCCTCCCGAACAACATGCCAGCACTCCAACAAGAACCGCATTGAGAACCCATCCGGACCAGGGGCTCTGTCACCATTGTATTGCTTCAACGCCTTCAGAACCTCATCTTCAGTGAACGGAATCTCCAACCTGTCACGATCCCCCTCATCAATAGCATCAAAAGCAAGTCCATCCAGATTCGGCCTCCAACTCTCGCTTTCGGTAAACAACCTCTGATAATACGGAGGAATCCCCACACGAATCTCCTCCTCAGTCACGAACAAAGAACCCTCCACAGTTAAACTCCCGATAAAGTTCTTCCTCCTCTGTGCATTTGCCGAGCGATGGAAAAACTTGGTATTCCGATCCCCTTCCTGTAACCAAATAGCCCGAGATTTCTGTCTCCACGAGATCTCCTCTTGAATTGCAATCTCCTCAATATCAGACAGACATTGTGCCCTCCTAATAAGCATGCTCTCATCCACCCCCCCACTCAACTCAGCTCTATCAATATCATCAATCTCTGCCAGCAGCACATTCCTACGCCACACAATGTTGCCAAAAACCTCTTTGTTCCATGAAATGAGAGATGCCTTTAAACCTCGCAATTTAGAAGCTAACACATAGCTCGGAGAACCTGATCCAACCAGAGAAGCCCACCATTCAGCCAACCGCTGTTGAAAGTCCCCTGCCCTGAGCCACATATTCTCGAACCTGAAAGGAGATTTTCCTGAAGAGATACCCCCACAATCCAGAAAAATAGGAACATGATCAGAAGTAAATCTGGTGGCAATAGTCTGAATAACACCCGGAAAATGCTCCTCCCAATCACCTGAAACCAAAAACCTGTCAATACGTGAATAAGTCGGTGTCGCCCTACCACTGGACCACGTAAAAGACGCCCCACTGAGAGGCAAATCATGCAGCGACTGTCTGTCAATGAACTCTGAGAAATCAGTCATCGCCCTAGTCCATCGTCCCCCCGTAGATCTCTCCGCAGGCGTCCGGACCACATTGAAATCCCCGCCCACACACCAAGGTAACTCCCACACATGCCTGACATCACTGAGCTCCTCCCACAACTCCGACCTCCCCAGATCATCCCCGGGCCCATAAACACCTGAGAATACCCAGCCAAAATCATCCTCCACCGTTGAGAAAGAGCATGAAATCGAGAAACGACCTATACGCGTATCCCGTAAAGAGACCCATCTCCTATCCCATAACACAATCACACCTCCCGATGCTCCACAAGAAGCCATGAACACCCATTCCACAAACCGATTACCCCACAAGCTTCGAATCATTCTATCATTCACCGCTTCCAACTTTGTCTCCTGTAAGCAAACAACATGTGCATTCCACTTCCCAAGAGCCAATCGAACAATCTTCCTTTTTTCCGGGCAATTGATGCCCCGAACATTCCATGATACTAGACGTAGCAACATGATAAACAAATTAAATCTCCTCACCCCTCCGTCTTCCTCCTCCCCTTTCCCCTTCGGTACCCCTGGATCCACTCCCACACCCATCATAATTCACCGTGCATACCAAATTTCGCAACTCTCTCTCACCCTTCCAGTATGACGAAGGTCTATGAACCACCACTGCCCTGTCCTTGGTACTCTTCCCTTCCACCGAATCCTTCACCAAATCCAAAATAAGCTCTTCTCCTTCCTTATTGTGGATTCCAAATTTTACCCCTACCAATGACGCAACATTCACAACATTCTCCTTGACCCAATTAACTGAATTCAACTCCGAACAATCAACAGCAACTGGTAACACATTTTCCAGAACCTCCATATTGTCCAACTCCTTACATAATGTCGACCCGCCGCCCTCCGAAACCACCGAGAATACACCAGGAACATCATCACCTTTATCTGCACTACCCTTCATCACCAAGGACCTCTCAACACTGTCAGAAGCAACACCTTCATTACCTGTTGAATAACTCCATTCACTGCCAGACTCGAACTCCCCAACCGACGACATATCAGACGTAGAATTTGTTCCATTACCCAGTGCCTCAATCACAACATCTTTATTCAGACATACCACTCCTCCTTTGTCAACCCCAGGCATACAGTACATCCCAGAGCAAACATTAAAACCACACCTCTGCTTCGCCGACAATAGCAAAGGGCCAACACACCTTCTCTTCCCTTTCACGTCCCCACTTCTCTGCAAAGAACCAGGTCCCAGACCATCAAAGACAAAGCGCCGTGCCATTGAACCCCTTCGAGACACGCCCCTGACTACAGCCACCTTCTGTCGTCGCGACAGACCAGTCTCCAGACCTTCGTCAACCCCATTCCCCCTTTTAACAGCAACGTCCTTCAACGACCCGGCAACCATTGTAACCGGAATCAAATTCCGATCCGAACCCTTGCCATCTCTGGTCAAAACTGACACAAAATGGTTCGGATCCGGGTCGGGCTCCATACCCGGATCCACATCGCATGGGTCCCTACCGGGTTGACCCATCATCAGATCCTCCACACCCGAATCCTCCATCCTGTTCCTTGACCCAGTAGAATGGGCATTGACCTCACATATAACAGCCCTATTAACAGCAGGCCTGTTATCATAATGAACAAAGCCTGTACCACCAACACCCTGAACCTGGCCCATCATTAATCCCATAGGCCCAATACCCTTATGAGCAGAACGTGGCCCACCACTCGCAGCCCACCTGCCAACCCTATTTGCGCCGTATAACACCTTTTTTTCAAAGTGTTTGCAATTTGAATCAATTTGTGTCCTCCTTGTGTCCCCCCACCATCCGGCAAACCCACGTGCCACACCACCACCTTCCCTTACACGCTCCTTCATCATACCCTTACGCCTGTGAGATCCACGCGCTTCATCCTCCATCATACATCTCCTATCGCCATAACCAGTCATCCCCTTCCTCTCCCACGACCTAGACACCTGCTTCACCACCGGAAACGATGATTGCAGTGAAGGTTGAGCATACCTTCGATCGGCCGCTACCCACCGACGAATATCCAGCCCTTCTCTCCACCCACTCGACTGTAATGCTAGCCACTCGTTCCTCCGAAATACCAGAGTTCCGAACCCCCCTTCAAGACATTGAGTGGTCGCCACCACCGCCGTCGGATTATCATCCACCACTGAAACACGAAAACATACAGCATCATCATGCACGAAGATATAGGGAGGACTGGATCTACCGGCAACAACGATGATGGCCACTTCGTCAGGCCGGCATGGATCCACCTTCTCCATACTTCTATAACCACCACACATGTCCCCCACTCTTTTGAATAATTGTAGGCAACAGAGATGCAAGGGAACTCCTTTAAGAAAGATCCGACGAACATCACTCCTTTGCCATGGCGCCACCGCCCCTATTCCGGAAGACCATGCATCCAACACCATTCTCCTATTTCCCCAGTTGCGTCGGCTAGAGACCAACACTTTCATAGCCACCTCCTTAGATGGGAAACAAAACAAGTAGTAGCCATTGTTGAGCAGAGCAACCGAAAAACCCGACGCCACTTTCCAAACCCTCATGGCCCATTCCTCCACCTTGTCCGTCTCTTCCACCTCTAAGTCCTCAAATCGCCCCACCAAACACGAGCGCAAGAACTCTTTTCGCCGGCAAATGGACTCCTCGTCAACATAAAGCGACGGACCTCTTGGGGGGCTTGCCTCCTTAACCTCGCCACCCCAAAAGAAAGAAGGGAGAGCAGTGGCCTCCATGTAGGATCTCATGACACAGACCAATAATCAAGAAAGAAAACAAAAGGGTGTATACAGAGGTCACCGGTAAGACACCGGCGACCTCAACAGAAAACACTAAAAAACACCATCCACTGGACCTAATGAAGAGCGATTTGATGGAAAGATGATTTTTTATTTTATTCTTTGTGGGTACATATTGATATCAGCCCATCCTCTCAGCTTGCTATTTTTTTACTACCTCCAATCCTTCAAGCATTTCTCTCATTTTGATTAGTATGCATCTTACAGGGATGGAATGCATCATTTGATGGGAGAATGTATACGTGGAAATGTTTACTTAATATTAACCCATCGTAACTAGTTTCTGATTTTTCCACTCTTCAATCATTTCTCTATATCTGCTTAGTTTGTTTGTCATGAATATATTGTGTCATTTGAGTTTGATGGGAGGATTGAATTTTGCGAGGATTGATGAATACTCACATTTATGTAGTGTTCTTTTCGTTAATTTTAACCATTTCTCTTTTTTTCTTAGGTTGTGTGTTATTAATGGATTGTATCTGTTGTGGGAAATATTCTTTTTATGTGGGTATTTCTTGATGGGGAACCCAATTCAATTTAGTCAGATCTTTCATTCACATTTCTTTTCACCAAGAACGTTATATAAAGGTCTTAGAAAGCCCGGTTGAAATAAATGAGATTATCGTGAATATGACATACAACACACCATAGCAAAGAAATAATTTCTCAAATTTACCCTCTGTAGATGCGATCAAGAAAGCTATATAAGTACATAATTGACCGAAAAAGTGCGGTAATCGAACCAGACCCGCTCTATTCAACTTCTTTGATTCTATAATTATATATATTACAAGAATATTAGACTTTTAAACAAATATATCCTCACATAACATTCACCCATTTCTCTTTTTTATATATTTCTTACACATCAAAAAAAAAAAACCTATATCTCCCCAATTGCTTAATTTATGTGAATACTTATGTGAAAGGAATGTATACTTTGATATGAAATCGACTCCTTGTGCGTAGTGATTAATACAGACTCACATGCAGATGTTTGTGTAGATATGTTGTGGAAAAACCCTAGATTGATTAATTAGCTTATGAATTCGGGACAAGAAGTTAATTATGGCGGTCCCTTGATTATTGTACATAGTGACTCAACCATGGGATCACAATACATGGTGTTGGAGCAGGGTTTTCCATACATGGAGATGACTGTTGGCTGAATTTATCTTCTCCAATAGTTGGTTCCTATAACAAGAGATGGGTCTCCGCTGTGTAATTTGCACTATCATTTTTCATTAAGATCGGCTTAGTGCTCTTGGCCCATCTTGCATGTTATGCCTGAGTGGGCCGTGAGTAAGCTCTACAAGGTGCCTTGTAATTCGATTGCGGCCTTTTGGGATTTGGTGACTCCAACACCAATGGGTCGTCTTTCCATATAGTTTACACCTATGAAATGTCATCAAGTGATCTCTGAGCCACAATCCTTGCACCTATTGTGAACCATCTTTCACTTCATCTACGAGTTTTGACGTTGATCTTGCATGCGATAAGACTAATTATCACGGGGAGCACTCTATGTACCCTTTCCATTTTTAAACTCCAAAAAGCTTCTGCATGAGAACCTGAAGTGGGTGTGTAGAGTAATGTCAACACTATTCTCATTCAGTTGGACTTTTTGTATTTCTTTGTCATGTAGCTCTCTTTCTCTTGATGTTGTGTCCATTCTCATCTTAGCGTAGTTGATGAGGATCGACGTCATTTTACGTGCAATTCCTCTATCCCCATGACTGGACACAATCGCTAATACTCATTTATAAGGATAAAGTAGATATAAACAACTTCTGAATATGTGTTTGTTGATGTAATGTACAAGGGGTCATAGATGTTCCTCTACATGCTATAGTACAATACGTAACGTGGGTTGCACTGTAAAAGAAGTTAGGGATACTGTTTTGTATAAATGATTATTCTGTGCAATTAGGTAAGGGGAGTTTATGGAATTAGGGCTTCTACACATGGGGTGTTTAGTCAAATGAATTTCAAAGTTGAAGTTGCAGGAATATTTGGCAAACTTTTTTTATTTTTTTGTTAATTTTTTTTTACGAGTAAGAAAGATATATAGAAAGGCACTCAAAAGGGGAGCGCGTCCCAATTACAAATGAACAAAAACCTAAGGCCTAAAAGAGCCCAAGAAGTCCTCCTTTTCCTCTATAGGTGTACAAAATTTGCCCATAACTCAATAAAACAATGGAAATAAACATGTGCTTGATGGTGACCATTGCGGACTCAATCCCACCAAAGCAACGGTGATTGCTCTCCAACTGTAGGCACCACCAAAGACATAAAGGAGCAACCCTCCGAAAAGCACGAGCCTGAGCACTCACAAAACAACCTCGCCAAGAGTCAATAATACCTCTCGTAGAAGAAGGCATAACCCAATGCACACCAAACTAACCCAACAACTACATTCGTAAACAACGGAGCAGTGGAGAATAAGGTGATCGACGGACTCACCCTCCCTTTTGCAAAGGAAGCACCGGTTAACCACACAGAAGGAGATTCCGTCCACTAAGGCCTCTCTTAAAGTTTTTTTTTCGTTTTTTTTTTAATTTATTTGTTTTCATTTAGGGTGATGGTTGCTAGAAGATTCCATCTGTATGCAATCTTTAGAAGGGTTGTCAACATAGTCAATAAACTTTATAGCCAAATGGCGGCTCCATAGTTCTCTTGAAGCCGAATCTCAAGGCGTAATATAAGGTGCTGGCCTGATCGAAGTAAGGCGCGTGTGCGATAATGCATATTAGTCATGAGTATCTAAGGAGAAATTAAATGATACAAAACTAACTTGTCATATCAAAATAACTGATTTTTCAACAAATTAATTCAATAGAACGGCAGGAGCTTTGTGCAGTGGATTTTCTCATTTTGCCCTTTTATCGGTTTAATGGATTAACTAAATCAACATGCATATATATTTTCCATTTGCAACGAAGTCAATAAATTTAATGTACAATCATCATAATTCAGGCTGTAGGACACTAAGAGGATTTGGTAAGATAATGTCCATAAATATTTTATATGCATATGCATTAACCAAATTAAATTCGATTACAAATTTGAAACAAAGAAAAACTTTAATCTTGCAAACTTCTAACAAATTTGTCATTCGTATTCAAAATCAAGCACTAAATGCAATTATTGTAGTAGTGGACCTTAAATTATGAGTACTGTTAATTATTTCATAATGTTTGGCAATATCATCAATTATATATGATCATGATATCGTATAGAACTATCGAATTTAATAGGCATTGGATAGAAAATAAAGTGAAAGACATATATCATTAGAAAATAAAATGAGTCTATCTTGAGCTAGAAACATAATAAGAAGCGTGAGCCTGAGGGTTTTATGTGAGCTTGACTAAAGCGGCTTGTCCTGTACTCAGATTGCGAGCCTTGGCGAGCCTGGGCTTTCTCTGAGTCTAGGCATGCCTTTGACAACTACGGTTGTTGGCATATTGCCTTTCCGGGAAAGGGAGCCCTTCTAACTTGGTGACCATTACCACACATATCATTTGAATCCTGCTGTTTTTATGCACAGGAATGTCGAACCCAGGATGTCATATTATAAAGTTCTCCCCAGGAGATCTCTTAATATATGGGGCCACCCGTGTGGGTTTGGTGCGCAATGTGTAAAATGGGAGGTAAACCTTTGTACTTCTGTTTTCTTGTCACTGGGTCGGCTTCTTGCTTGCTGTGGGGTTTCTATATCTATATCTTTCCCTCTGTGGTACATGGTTGGTGGGGATTGCAATATTTAGACATAGGGGCTGTGGGTGTGACGGCGAGTCGGAGCTGTGTGGCAGATGGTTCGTTGGGCTTGTGATTGATCCTTTAAACTTAGAGGAACAAGAACTGAGATTGTTTGAATGGGAGGATTGCCTATACGGGACATTGAATGTATATGTTGACTATCGAGTGTTCTCTTTTGTTAAAATCTTTTGTATAATATTTGGGGAGATGGAGTATAGGCTGCTTCTTATACTTCTTGTTTAAGTTTCCTTTACGGGACATTGAACATATATGTCGACTGTCAAATATTCTCTTTTGTTAAATTCTTTTGTGTAATATTTGGGGAGATGGAGTATATGCTGCTTATTATACTTCGTGTTTAAGTTGGTGAATCTTTGAGGTGGTATTGATCTAATTTGTACACTTGTTTTCCTGTAGATAAGTATGTCTATATGATATATTCCACACATTATAAAACTGCGTATGCTGATCGGCATGTTTAATCCTTGTTGTTTTCGTCCACTCATTAGTTGTCATAGTTTTTTTTTTTTTTTTTTGAAAGGCAAGAATCCACACTCACACACCCACAATGTCTCCTAGCTAGTAGACTCGAACCCCTCACCTTTCCAATTGAGAAGGGAGGTTATACCATTGCACCACTTGGTGCGCTGGTATTAGTTGTCATAGTTAGGAGATTAGTGTACTGTTTGTCTACTCTGATATGCAAATTTATTGTAAATTGATTTGGTCTGGATTTATGTGGCATAATAATTTTGTGTAGACGCTCTTTTGGAATTTTAGCCTTTTGTATTAGATTTAATTCTGTGTGTGTGAGCGCGCCTGCTTCCCCTCCCTCTCTCCCCTTCTCTATGTTGTACTTAACAGCAAAATCCTACTGGTGCAGGCTACAAGTTGGAAACTTGAAGAAGCTATTCAGCTTTTCTATGTTGGAAATGAGGGTGGGGCAGTAACTTCCTCTTCATACTCTCCGGCATTGGAAAATGAGGATAGACCTCTGCCAGATCAAAATCCAAGGTATGTGGTGTCAGGGCAACACTAATGTCTCCTTTATTACAACTCTGCTTACATTTTGGTATATTGTTCAATAGTTGTTTTTATTCTTGAGTCAGTGAACCTGAAATGGAGAGTGGAGGAAATGTTAGAGAAGATGATGGAAGTGATGTACGGGCACCATTGCCAGTGAGAAGGGAGGTTCTTTATGATGATGCAATATTATATGGGTATGTGTTTTTGCCCTCCCTTTTTCTGATCTTAAACTTGATTTCCTGTTATGAAAGAAAATAATAAAACAAGAAGGAAGATCAAATCCTTGAAGGGCATAAAAGGAATAGAAATACTAACCAAATGAAAACCAATACTAACTGAAAACTCATAAGCCTTCAAGATGGATATAGATGAGCACGGTTAGGAATGGCATAAGCACCAGCTTAGGCGCTGACTCATCAGCACTAGTGTTGGGAAATATAAGAATTAAAAAAAAAAAAAAAAATTCTTTAAAGACGAAACGTATTTTAGATTTCTCTCGTAAAATGCTCAAAAATAATAGCCTAGGAAATCAGATTTAATCAATCTTCACCACCTTTAAGTTTCTCAATTTAGCATTGCTGAATTGTATAGGCGAAGTTTCTATGATACTACTGTTAGATGGTCTTTTCACACATCGGATCCGAATGGAAAAATTATTGGGTATAACTAATACCTGTTCGAAAATAGACATAGTATTTAGGCCTCGTCTGAAAACAAGCTGAATTAACTTAACCTTGCCCGAGGTTGGAGTTGTCACCCAAGCCATATTGGAAACCTTTGTTAGCAGTCAACTCCTTTGTTCTGTAAAAAACACAGATCCACCCTAGCCTATGCTGATATGAAAAAATGCTCATTAAATATACATTCAACTCGCTAACATTGCTATTTATAGGAATGTAATTAGTATCACTTGTTTTAGTTTTTATTTGTGTTGAACATATTGTATTTACATATTAAATATACATTCAGTTCACGAACTTCAAAATTATATATAAATGCATACATGATTCTACTTGAATTAAATTTGAATTTGGGAAAACCATATTGTTGTTATTAATAGAAAATCAAACAAGAATAAAGATGGAGAAGAAAATAAGAGAAAAGAGGAAGAGAGAAAGAGAGATTTGGGGAAAGAGTGAAAAAATGAATTGAATCATATCTATCCTTCCACTATACTTTGTATATATATTAATAAGTTTCTAAAAATACAAAAACACTCCACTTTAAATAAATAATAACAAATAACTCCCTTGCAACACTTCCCCTCAAGTTGGGACAAAGATATCTATCATATCCAACTTGGCTAACATATTTTGCAAGCAAGCCTTGCTCACACCCTTAGTCAAAATATTAGCCACCTGATATTGTGTATTAATATATGGAGTACAAATTAACTTAAGACGAAGCTTCTCCTTGATAAAGTGACGATTAATTTCAATATGCTTTGTACGGTCATGTTGAACAGGATTGTGAGCAATGCTAATAGCAGCCTTGTTGTCACAATACAAATTCATTGGCTTACAAACAGGATAGCCCAACTCTCCCAACAAAGTCTGTATCTATAACAACTCACAAACTCCATGTGCCATGAATCTGAACTCAACCTCTGTGCTAGATCTAGTTACTACAGATTGTTTCTTGCTTCGCCATGAAACAAGATTACCCCCAACAAATGTACAATATCCTAAAGTAGATCGTTTATCTGTCAAAGAACCTGCCCAATCAGCATCTGTATAGGCCTCAACACGCAAGTGACCATGACAACCAAACAATATCCCCTTACCTGGGGAGCCCTTGAGGTAATGGAGAACACGATGAGTAGCCTGAAGATGACGTGTACGAGGGGCATGCATAAACTGACTAATCACACTAACCACGTAGGCAATATCTGGGTGTGTAAGAGATAGGTAAATCAATCTCCCAACCAATCGCTGAAAACTCCCCACATCATCAAATGGGTCACCATCCACATCATTAAGCTTATGGTTTTGCTCAATGGGAACATCAATAGGTTTTGCTCCAAGCCTACCAGTTGTAGCTAACAAATCTAGCACGTACTTCTGCTGCGAAATGAACACCCCTTTTTTGGATCTACACACCTCGATGCCAAGAAAATATCTTAATAATCCGAGGTCCTTAACCTCAAACTCTGTCCCTAAAATGACTTCATTCGACGAATCTCTTCTGGATCATCTCATATGATAACAATGTCATCCACATATACGATAAGGGCAGTGGTGCAACTTTTGTGTCTCTTGATGAAGAGTGTATGATCTGCCTGACTCTGTATGTACCCCACTCTTTTCACAGCAGTACTGAATCTTTCAAACCAAGTACGCGGTGACTGCTTTAATCCATACATGGCTATATTCAACTTGCACACTAAGTTCTCACCATTGGCAAGTGTAAACCTCGGTGGCATAGTCATATACACCTCTTCTTCCAAGTCAACATGAAGGAAAACATTCTTTACATCCAACTGATGTAAAGGCTAAGACAAATTAGCGGCCAAAGAAAGAAGAACACGTATAGAATTTATCTTGGCAACTAGAGCAAAAGTTTATTCATAATCAATTCCATAAGTCTGAGTGAAGCCCTTTGCAACTAACCGGGCTTTATATCTCTCAATCGTTCCATCTGCATTATACTTCACTGTGTAGACCCATTTCTACCCTACTGGTTTCTTACCACTAGGTAAGGAAACAATATCCCAAGTATCATTTTTCTCAAGAGCCTTCATTTCCTCAAACATGGCTTCCTTCCATGGTGGTTGACTGAGTGCATCTGAAACACTAGAAGGAATATAAACAAAAGAGATAGACGAAGTAAAAACACGATATGATGGAGATAAGGCATCATAAGACACAAACTGAGATATAGGATGTTTTGTACAACTACAAACACCCTTACGATGAGCAATGGGGACATCAAGATCAACAAAGGTGTTATTGGGAGAAGAATCATGAATATATGTTGAAGAGTTACCTGGATTGAGGGAGACTTCTTGGTCCTGGGGTGAGTCAATGACTTGTTTTGCCCTCCGAGTATAGACAATCGGTTGTTTCACCTGCTGCAAATCACTGGAGTTAGTAGAAACATACCTCTCAATTAGAATCTCCCCTGAATGGGAACATACAATGGAATCTCCCCTTGAATAGGAGCAATGGAAAGGGACATTCCCACTGAGTAGAAGAATTCTCTACACGAGTAGGAGTCTCCCCCTGTGAGAATCCTCAACGGTGGAAAATAAAGGAACAGACTCAAAAAATGTAACATCCATGGAGACAAACCGATGACGAGTAGCCGGGTGATAACACCTATACCCTTTATGAGTGGCAGAGTAACCAAGAAAGACACACCGGATTGTCTTAGGATCCATTTTGTCCTTGCAATGATGAGTGTGAACATAACAAACATAACCAAACACTTTCGGAGGGACTGTGAATAAGGCAGTGTGACGGTGTAAGATATGAAAGGGAGATTGCTGACTTAGAATCTTAGAAGGCATGCGATTGATAAGGCATGTAGCCGTTAAAGCTGCATCATCCCAATAACTTTTGGGCACCCTCATTCCAATGAGAAGAGAACGGGTAACCTCCATAATATGACGATGTTTTCTTTCAGCCACACCATTTTGTTGTGGTGTATTGACACAGGAGTTTTGATAAACAATCCCATTCTTAGTAAAAAAAGAGGCGAGGCAAGACCACCATACATGAATTTTCCTCCATTATCAGATCGAAGGATTTTGAGAGGATGACCAAGCTGAGTGCAAACCATCTTGTAAAAAGTTTTAAAGATGGAATAAACTTCATCTTTGGTCTTCATAAGATAAAACCAAGTATAACGACTAAAATCATCAACGAACACAACAAAATAATGAAAACCAAGTTAAGAAGTTGTGGATTCAGGGCCCCAAACATCAGAATGAACAAGCTGCAAAGGAGCCGTACTTTTATTAATGCCAAGAGGTTAAGAAACACGACATTGTTTGGCAAGAACACATGTTTCACAATTTAACTCAAAAGGTTCAACAAATGTAAACTAGGGAAGCACATGCTTTAAAACAGAATGAGGTAAATGACCAAGTCTACTATGCCATCGCATTAATAGATCTTTACTAACAATACTATGCCTAACATTAGATTGATTTGTAACATGAGAAGCAGGTCTCTCGTCCAACAAGTACAAGCTATTGTCCTCACGTCCACTTCCAATCGTCTTCCCCATCTCCAAGTCCTGAAATACACACTGAGATAGAATAAAGGTCACACTACAGTTCAAACATTTTGTAATATGACTAACGGAAAGAAGATTATTGTTGAACTTTAGGACATGAAGGACATATGATAATGTAAGGTTAGGATTGGTAGACAAATTGCCTTTTCCCGCAATAGAGGTGAAGGTGCCATCAACCACTCTTACTTTATCCTTACCAGAACACAAATTGTACGAAGAAAATTCAGATGCCATACCAGTCATGTGATCATTGGCTCTTGAATCAATGATCCAAGGTTGTTTACGAGATAATGTGGCAACATGATGTGCAGAAGGAGGAAGACCTATTTGAGCAAAATTAGAGGCAGAAGTGGAGGCATTCTGAGCTAACAGTTGTCGAAGAGCATCAACTTCAACCCTAGACAAAGAACCTTGTGGTCTGGAGTAGGCATGACCAATAGAGGCAGTCTCAGGTATCGCAACATGTGCCGCCGATGACCCCCTAAATGGACCAAGCTTTGGCCTAACATTCGATTGAACAAGAGTAGAGACTGAAGTAGGGCGGCTATGTAGATCCCAACATGTTTCCCTAGTGTGGCACGTACACCCACAATGGTCACACCTCAACTTATTCTTAGCATCTTGCTTTCCTCCTTTGAAAGTATTAGATTTGTTCCACTGTTGTGTGGCAAGAGCAGACAAACTAGACAATGACACTTCTGACGCAGTCTTGGTGTGTGCAGATCCAGGCATAGTCTTCATTCTACTCTCCTTGGCCTGGATATAAGCGAACACCTCTCTAACAAAATTAGGGGCTGGATTTCTGCCCAACATTTGTACTCTAGCATGCTCATACTTCGGATGCAGACCACCCAAGAACTCATAGATTCGGTTCCTTTCTACCATAGCTCGAAACGCTTTAATATCAGCTGCGCACATCGGTACATAGTATTGGTAGTGATCTAACTCTTCCCATTTACCACGTAGAGTGTGGTAATATGTGACAAGAGTTTGGTCTTCCTGCTTGAACCTTGCAATCTCTTGTTGAAACTCATACAACTTTGCAAAATTACCAACTGAAGAATACGTCTCTTCCACAGCCTTCCATAACTCCTTAGCTGTTTTCACAAACAAAAAACCCTTACTGATTTGTGGTTGCATTGACTGCAACAACCACGTCATAACCAGTGCATTGTTTGCACTCCACTCATTGAATTTAAGATCACCCTGGGAGGGATACTCAACAGTCGCTTCGATATAGTCCAGCATCCTACGACCCGTGATATGCATACGAGCAGATTGAGCCAACTCCATATAGTTGGTCTCATCCGACTTAACCGTGGTAATACACAAGCCTAGATGGTGATCATTATTACCGTCTAATACCGGAGTCACACGAGAGGAAGTTACCTCTGAGCTAGACATTGTACTAAACAGTTTCTGGGCACACACTCCTCAGAAACAGAACAATAACCGTATAGAGAACCATCTCTCTATAAGAAAAACCACAACCATTATGAAAACTATTTTCCATGATGCATACAAGAAAGCAATCACACGATCACCAAAAAATCATCAACTGAGTGAGGCGAACACCAAAAAAACACCAATCGCACACGCGAACACCCAAAAAAAACCATGGATGTGATTAATAGTACTTTAATGGAAACAACCCCCATCTAGGATTCACTTGAAAAATCTTCACCAACTAGGTTTTACACAAACTTGCCCTAGGGTTTAGATACCATGTTGTAATTAACAGAAAATCAAACAAGAATAAAGATGGAGAAGAAAATAAGAGAAAAAAGGAAGACAAAAATAGAGATTTGGGGAAAATGTGAAAGAATGAATTGAATCGTATCCATCCTTCCACTATACTTTGTATATATATTATTAAGTTTCTAAAAATACAAAAACACCCCATTTGAAATAGATAATAACAAATAACTCCCTTGTAACACATATAACCCTGTTCAATTAGTGGAGCACATTAGTTGTCTGCTCTCACGTTAGGCAGTAATGGTTGGAGAAGGGCAATCACTCATTGTTGGAATCAACGTTCTTAAGACAAAAGAGACGAGCGAAAAGGGGGGAAAGTTCTTCGTTCCTCGTTCTTCTATTGTTGGATTTTCTGGAAGGACAAGAATCCTTACTTGGAATGGGATTTCAACTCAACACCTTATGATTGAAACCATATTTTAACCACGTACCCGACAATTCAATCATGTCATGACAACTCAATAATGTCCCGTAGTATTAATGAGATTGCGTTTATTAGTCAGTCTCCTTGTGGTTCCTTTAAAAACCTCATCCAAAATTATTTAATTAAATAATAAGATTTACGAATTTATCAATTTGATTTTAACCACGTACCCGACAATTCAATCATGTCGTAACAACTCAATCATATCCCATGGTACTTATGAAACTGCGTTTATTAGTCAGCCTCCTTGTGGTTCCTTAGGAATCCTCATTCCATAATTATTTAAATTAAATATTATGATTTAAAAGTGTATCATATGCATCATTGAACATATAATAAGTGAGTATTCTATAACTCACTTCACACATATATGCTTATTAGCATAATAAAAGTTAACATCCCATACATCACTGAGCATCCCATGCTTCACATATGTACACAATCATGAATAATGATTTATAATAATATATTAAACTATTATATCCAATAATCAACAAATACTAACTTTCATAATATAATCATTGATAAACCATTCTAATGAATATATTTAACACCATTATAACCTTCACATATTTTATGATAGGTTAATAATAGGATCTGAAATCACAATTTTATTTATTTAAAGTTTAGGAATCCAAAATATCCTTTTTAAGAAAGATTTGGGGTTAAAATGTAATTACAGTGCAGTACAGGGATCCTACTGTAACTTCAGAAACATCTCGGGGCTAATATGTAATTTTCGTAAAGTACAGGGGTCATATTGTAATTAGTATAAATGTAAGGGGTCAAACCGTAATATAATTATAGGTAAAACTGTAATTACAGTGACCTTTAGGGATAATAATATAATTTCAGTAAAGTTCCCATACCTACGGTGTGCGCATTTACGATGGATCATTTCTTATATAGATGGATGATTCTGATTGGTCAAAGTTATGCTTACTGTGTGCACACATACACCAAATTATACCCAATAACTATATTCTATTTCAAGGGTTAGGATTAATGGTTAAGCTCATCCTATGGTTACAAAAGTGTGTACACCATATTAATATACAACCGTCCATACTTGATTCCAATACACATATATAATTAAATCAAATGCTAGGATTAAAAGTTCTAATAATCCTATGGTTCAAGAAGATGAGAGCACAGTATCAATATACAACCATCCACACCAGATTTCCGTATACACATAATTAAATCAAAGGCTAAGATTAAGGATCCACCAAATCCTGTGGTTAGGAAATGTGAGTGTACCATAGTAAACTAAATCCGCCCATACTAGATTTCAGAATATATATAATTTCCGAAAATTGCAACAATAATTCTAAAAATCTTAGAAAATTCAAGAAGCCTATTTAAATGATTTTAAATATTAGTAAAACTTCTTAACTAGTATTTGATGAAAAATTCCATGATCATAGATGTATTTTATAATTAAAATACAATTTAAAGATAATATGAAATATATGATAATAATCATTAAACATTCATCTATCCATATATATATGCATTTATATACATGATAACACTTTTATATTTATTTTTATAGAAATTTAACTATTTATAAATAATATATATCTATTTATACATATTATTTCACAAAAGTCTTGGATTTATAAATCCAAAGGGGTAGAATAGAGTTGTAACTTGCCTTAAATTATCCGGCTTTGATATCTATCTTCAAGCCCGAAATTCAAGCAAGACCAAACTTCTTCTCCAAGAACTCTCTCTATTCTGCTTCTCCCAATTCCCTCTCAAAGTTCTCCCCATAAAATGAATCATGCAATTATAATTACAAGACCCCTTTTTTATTATAAAAAGATATAAAGACACTAGGCCCTTTCCATGAGTGCTTGTCTCCTACTTTCCCCACTCACTCATTCATTACACCTCATTCCATCACTTCATTCATCTTTTTCCTTTCTTTATTTTTTCCTTTTTCATTCTTTAACTTACCTTCACTCATAACATCAATATTAAACTACACACATACGTACACATCACATATATACGTTTACACTTATAATCACACACATCACAATTACTAATTACATACCAAAAATACTAAATTACACATTAAAATTTTAACTTGTACACATACACACATCATAATTACCAAATTAATTAAATACATAAATTAGGGTTATTACACAAATACCCAGCAGTGCCTTGTCGAAAGGCACCATCCTCCTATTACCTAAGCCCCCTCCTGAAGCGGCCTGCAAACTCTAACCACCCAACAAGGTCTGGAGTCTCTTGAGCCTCAACATCACACTACAGGGGATCTGAAAGTGGGAAAGATAATAAATCGGAAGCTTGGAAAGAGTGTTGTTAATCAAACTGAGTTTCCCCCCTTTGAATATATATTGTCTCTTCCATCCTCCAACCTCCTCTCCACCCGCTCCACCACTACTAACCAGTATCTCCGTCTATGAGGCTAGGAACCAAGCTGTAAACCGAAATTCTACAATCTAGAATCCGGATTTTGACAACCATGGGTTATTGGATGGAAGATTAAATGGAAACTAACCTGGGGTATCATCGGGTACCATTGTGTAATGTAACTCGTCATTATCTAACCCGTTTCATTTGAGTCCATGGTTTCACCATTGCACCATAAAAACCTGACCATTTTGTAATCAATAATGTGAGCTTTAAAAGACTTACTAATGTTTGTTTATACTTCTCTTTTTCTACCCTATAGAACAACTTAGATGTAGGATATTCAATAATCCAACTTAGATGTAAGATCTTCTCTTTCTCACTCCGTGATCTCCATACAAAGCCAGGAAGCCTATTATCAAGCACAAATTTGCGTGTCCATGGTGGTCGCAACTCGCCACTACCCCCCCAGCTTATGCCGCCACCTTGAATCAACCATGAATCCCTCATTTTCCGGCCTAGGCCTCATCGTCAAGCTAGACCACCACCTCTCCTCCTCAATCGGCGATAAAAATCCTTCAGCAAAACCCCAAATCGCGATCTATATGGTTTGAAACTGGGTCCGGGTCACACTCCACACCCAGATCCGTATCCGCAACTAAATCTAGTTCCTTACCTGAACCCGGATCCACCACTGCAACCCTACCCGACATCAATGAGGCTGGATCCTTTCTGGTTTGATTTCTGTTTTGACCCTTGTGACGAGTTGGGCCACCCACCACTAAGCCCACAGTTTGTATCTGTTCCTTCATACCTTTTGCCCAACCCAATCTCCTTACACCAGGCCCATCATTAATAGTCCTCTTATACGAATGGCCCAAAATAGTGCCAAGCCCACCAACCACAGGCCCACCATCCTTGGCCCACCCAGGCACAACAAAAGACCTTCCACGTACCCATTCCAACTTCGATTTCAAATTTGAATAATGATTCTGAGTGCACAACCATGGTGGGCCCCTCCCCCAACCACCCATGCCACGCGTCGCCAACCCCTTCGTACATTCATCCCACCTCCCAGCCATTCCTTAACACACCGCCTCTTTAGGCGCCTCAGATCCACGCGCCCTAATCATCCCCTTTTGCACCGTTGGATACTTTCTCTCACCCATCACCGTATGGTTCTCCAATCCAACCCTAGATCCCATCGAAGAAGACAACGGCAACCATGGCCGTGAGAAGCTCCGATCGGCGAACCTCTAATCCTCCTTTCCGATCACTACTACACAATAAATCCCTCTCCATTGGTCTGAAACCTCCTTCCAAACTATGTGTTGTCGGAACCACCAAAGGGGGGCAATCATCCACCACCGCTATTCGAAAACACAGTGCCTCATCATGAATATAGAGAAAGGGAGGGCTTGCTTTTCCGGCAACCACCCATATACCCACCATGTCAGGTTTACACGGATCTACATCCTCAATCCCTTTATATCCTCCACACAGGTCCCCCACATTCTTAAATAGAGCCCTACAACAAAGATGTAAAGGAATGCCTCTGAGATAAATCCAATGAACATCCTTCCTTTGCCAGAACATCGTCGCCCCTTTTCCGGTAGACCACACATCCAGAACGAGTCGCTTCGGTCCCAATCTCTCCGGCTGGAACTCAAAATTTCCATAGCCACCTCTTTTGAAGGGAACCAAAACAAAATAGAACCATCACAGAGACTTGCCACCGAGAAACCCGACGAAACTCTCCACACCAATTTCGCCCACTCCTCCATTCTGTCCACCTCCTCCACTCCTCCTTCAAA
This sequence comes from Cornus suecica, assembly GCA_963922005.1. Lineage (NCBI taxonomy): Eukaryota > Viridiplantae > Streptophyta > Magnoliopsida > Cornales > Cornaceae > Cornus > Cornus suecica. The sequence goes on from OY998242.1 coordinate 68,840,775, forward strand.
ACGGCCCACCAAGCATGACCTCAGATACTCCTTCCTTCGTTCAATGGAGGCCTCATCGACATATATTGAAGGTCCACGGGGAGGGTGTGCATCCTTCACTTCACCCCCCCAGAAGAAAGATGGAAGACTGGCTGCTTCAAGATAGGACCTCATGAACCCAAACTAAAGAAACGATAAGTCAAAAAGTGTTTAGGGAGGACGCCGGCAAGAGACCGGCGACCTCAAAGAAAAAATAGTACAGATCCAAAGGTTATCATATCAGACTGTATTATGTTAGTACAGATCCAAAGGAGATCTACCTTTCTTCTAATAGGATTTATTTTGTTTGTTTATGAAATTGTACTATGAGGAACAAATGGTGAATGGGAAAAAATAAAAAGAATTACATTGCCAGGGGGGTTTGCAAACTTGCGATTGTAGTTGTTATTCTTTTTTATCATAAATAGCAATGCATCTTTTTTATTTTTTATTTTCTCTTATTTATTCCAGAGCATCAAGAATGGGATATCCGTCCCATGAAGCTCATTCAGTAGTTCCCTTTCGCAATTTTAATGAGGAAATGAAACGTCCTGGGATTTGGGAATCAGAACAAGGTGCAACGTCTGCAGTGGATAATTCTCGAGATAATCTGGCTTCTTTGTACCGTCCTCCATTTGCTCTGATGCACCATGGGCCCTTTGAAAAGGTTAATGGTTGTCTCATTTGGAAAAATTATATTTTGTGTATGATATTTCATACTTACAAGGTCAATTGACACTAAAAAATTGCAATAGAAATGGCTAAGATTACTAGTTATTCTTGTAATTGCTTTGGTTTAGTTTTAATGAGGTGGGATATAGGCTTCTAACTCCATGGCTTTGAGTTTTCTGTATTTCTTTAATTAAAATATTAAGTGCTCAAATCTATTTACAATAAGGGACTTTTGTAATATCCAAAAGCATTTAAAGACGAATACTTGATTTAGACACAAAAGAACATTATTCCTGGCACAATTATATAGTAAGACTGAAGAATGCAAGGGGGTTAGAAAGAATGAGTAATTTCTTTAGTCTTAATGCTACTGGATAGGCATTATAAATAATACATATTAGATATCATTTTTATTTATGTATTTATTGATTTTTTTTTATTACTGCAGTATAACAAATATCTGTACCTAGTAGGGACTGTTTTGTAGGCAAATTATGGTTTTCTAGTTAATGAGGATGTTCATAAACGTTTACCACACTTATTTAGTTTGGTAGTCCACAACATCTTCTTTTTAGACTCCTCCGAAATTGGTTAGTTATGTATGTATCACGTAGTGTTTGAGAGAGATTCATTTCTGAGGTTTTTTTTTTTTTTTTTTTTTTTTTTTTTTTTTTTTTAGCTATTCTGCCTATTGCTTTGAATAATCTCTTCTGTTTTGTTACAATTTCCATGTTGCCATGTTCTATATGATGCAAAGTCTTGTGTTGTTCTATTCCCCTTCTTATTCTAAAATGTTGGTCTTCATAGGCAACCCAAGAGCTTCATACTCGTGTATTTGGAGGATTTTCTTTAAAATTGTCATCAATCTGTTCAATTTGTTTCCATACATGAACCCCGACAGCTTCGGATCCTAATATTTAGATCACTGAGATAAGTCACAACACTTGAGTTTTTCCACTCTTAAGTATAAACCGAGTGTTGCAGTCATTTATAGATTGCTTGGTTCTATTAATTTTGAATGTGTACATCATTAATTACGATTACCAATAACTTAAATCTTCTGTGCATAGAAGTCCTTTATGCGCGCATAAATGCATTCAGTCATAATTACTGGACACCTAGGTTAAACTCTTGAAACTAGTCATTACAGATACATTTACCAACATAGCATGAAAATTAGTGGATCAAATTTTATTAAGGCAACATCAATATACAATGATTGGGTTTGTTGGGCACGCGCAACCCCAACACCTTTTTCTAACCTATTTTCTAATTAATAATTTCATGTTTTTGTTCTTGTAAAATTCTCGGAGAACCATTTTTATGTGTGTGTGTGTACATATAGAGATATATTTTCTTTTCTTGAATCATAAATTTTATAATGAATAAACACGTATGAGACTTCTATATGGTTGGTCAAATATTATATTCTTAGTTCATAGTTTAGTTTGGAATCAAGGTTGGTTGCGTTTCTGTTGAGGATCTCTTGTATTTATAGAATATTCTTCGGGTGTAATGGTAATTGGCTCCTGTGCTGTTGTATGTGTGATGCGCTCCTCTGTAGATTTTTTACTTACATATATGAGAAAGACATTTTTTTGTTAGTAAAAGGGCCTGGAATTCTTGAAGTTCAAGTTTAGATTCGAACTGATCTATGCCAATATAATCTACAATGCAGGCAAAAGATGCTGCTAAAGTCCAGAACAAATGGCTGATAGTAAACTTGCAATCCACTACGGAATTCAGCTCGCATATGGTATCATTTTCTGAGTTTGCTCCTCTCTAAAGTTTCCTCCATTGAAAGTATTACATTTGGTTTCTGGATCTTGTCTCGCTTTAATAATACACATGTTGCTTGGTGAAGCTTAACCGGGATACCTGGGCAAACGAAGCTGTTGCTCAAACAATCAGCTCTAATTTCATCTTCTGGCAGGTTTGGATCATCCTTTTTATCTCCATCAGTTTTTTAATGTTTTCATAGTCTTATTTGTTATTACTCGTATTTTGGTGCTTTTCTCTTTACTGCTTTCAATTTTGGATCATTGACCACAGTCTTATTTTGTCACTTTGGTATTACCTGAAGCGCACATATGATTTCTTATTTTGTATTTTATATTACTAACTAATCTACTTATGAACACAGGCTAATGAATTTTAAGCGCCTTTCTATATATTTCTTATTTATGAAAAAGTCTACAAAAGACATTGTAAAAGTGGTTGTATGTTTTAGAACAAGTATTGATAAGGTACCTGTTACAACTGTGTTTTGAGATGCCAGTATGAGATAAGTAATTTTTTGCTGATCATGCCAATACAAATATATACTGGAGTACGGGATTTGTGTTGGTCAGTACTTCAGTCACTCTTTAGATGTTATCTCTTGTATATGCTATCATGGTCAATTTGTTTGCTCTTCATGCTATCTTACAAATTACCTTTTAATTTGTACGTAGTCACTAGAAGTATTCATGGGTGTAGTCATAATCTCAAATGGGGATTTATTCTGGTTTCAACTAAACCTGGGGATGGAAAAATGGATGTCTTCAACTTCCTAGAGTTGGACATTTTTACATTTTCTGTCATATAACCTTGAGAGTACATCCCACGTTCAATGTTGGTGGTTTCAAATCAGTGAACTTAAGTACCGAAAAAAATCAATGAACTTGGGTGTGATTATCCATTTTGTCTGAAGATGCTGCCGAGGAAATGATTAGATAGGTGTTTTAAAAAATTGATTTGCTTTATATGATATCTTGAAGCCTTTGAATGCTTTCAACTGCATTTATTTCGTATAGTATGTAAGTGCAATCAAGCAAATAAATCTCGGAGTAGTTGAATGTTAAAAAGTCACATATGATCCCACACTGAATATGGTTTAATTCTCAGTCCTTCGGAACTCTTGAGTCAAGATTTGCGTAAATCTATGTTATTTGTTAGTTTCATTTTGTCAAAATTGGAAATGCTTAAAAGAAGCATCGAATTAGATTTCAGGAGATTTTAAAAGAGAATAAAAAAGACATTTTATAATCAGGCTTAAAAGGGGGATTTTAATTTCACGTGATAGCAGTTAACCAGTGGATGTTGTAGGCATTGGTGCCTACTATATTGCGTGGAATGGCCTTATTGCAATTGGGGTCTGTAAGCAGATCAGGAATGTTAAAAGCTCTGGAACCCTAAAAAAGGGAAAAAAAAGAAGGTTCATTATTTCATTCTTTTATATCTCTGTCAGGAGCCTGTAGTGTCCTGTGGCAGCAATGATTTATGATAAGCATGGAAAATAATTAGCCAGCTGACATTGGGGAAGCACTGCTGTTAATGGTCTTCCGGAGTTTCTCTGTTAATGTCCTTTGCCTCTCTGTCCTTGCGCTGACTGTAAAACATGATGAGGCCCATTCTTTGTTAGAATTATTTGTCTTCGAGGCGCTATCTCTTTGGTCTAGAAAAAGTTATTTCATGGATACTTGATGCAGCTTGGTTGATTATTTCACTTTCACACCAAAATAGGAAATTACTGCTGCAGTGATGGTATCTTCCAATATCCCTTATTAATATTAGTGTTATTATTATTACCATTTGATATTATATGAAAAGAAATTCGCTGAACCTCTTTGTAGATGAACTGCTATGATGGTATCTCCAATTTCCCATTGCTGCAATTGCCATTTAGTGAATTTGCTTTTCACTTTAATGCTGTTTATTGGTGGATGGGTTGAAAATTTTGTATGTCAGGTGTATTTTGTAGTGTTGTCATTTGTTATACAATTTAAAAGATAAAATAAGATACACTTAAACTGTTAGACTCCAGTTGTTGGTTGTAGGGTCTAGGTTGCAACGATGGATGTCCCTAAGGTCAAATGGATCAACATCTTACAGTCTGAAGGTGCCTCATCCTTTTGTTTATTTAACAATGTTTTATCTACTTATTGTATTCACAGGTATATGATGATACAGAAGAGGGCAGGAAGGTCCGTACTTATTACAAATTGGAGTCTATTCCTGTGATTCTTGTAATTGACCCAGTCACGGGGCAGAAAATGCGGTTATGGCGTGGGATGATTCAGCCAGAAAGTTTGCTGGAGGTATATGTTATGTAATTTTGAACTGTGTTTCACAAAGTTTGCATTTCCGCAGATTCTTGTTCAGGAAAGGGGCTAAGAATTTTTATAATGAATAGGTTGTTATGTATTAAACTTCTCTGATTTAAGTTGTATCTGGTTTTTCTGTACAGGACCTATTACCATTCATGGATGGCAGCCCAAATGATCATAATTTCAGTTTATCTCATAAGCGTCCAAGAGAAAGTTCTCGGACTTCACCTCACAAAATTCAAGGTGCTTCCTTTTATGCTATTTAAGTGCCTAACATCTGCCCTTGTCACATGTGTATCCATGGATTTTTATTACAGTGTTCTACTTGTTAACTACCCATCTACTCCAAAAGCTTAAGCTGTTAGCGAGAGTGTAACTTAAATATTATATCCTTCAACACCCCCCTTCACGTGTGGCATTCTTTGGGTCCAACACGTGAAACACCAATTTTTCAACAACGGGTGACGGTGAAGTTTGAACACAGGCCTTCCTGCTCTGATACCATGTGTTGGGTGGTCTTGTGCCTTTCTTACCCTAAAAGCTAGCTTAAAGGGTGAGACTTTCCCTCACACTTATATACTGACCACCAGCCCCTTCCACAACCGATGTGGGACAACCCCAATCTCCCCCTCACACATCGGGCCTTGGGTCGGAGCAGCGACAACCCGCTTCTCCCGACAACTTGGGTTGAGACTTGTTAATTTTGAGAGAAGAAAATTTTTTTATTGTATTTTTGTGTATCTTGTAATAGTACATAAATGACCTATATATATAGGCTGAGTATACAAACATGTTTAATAAGAAACCGATGTGGAACACACATTATCTATTACTAACATATATAATTAGAACACCTAAAATCTTTCAACAATAATCGTGTGCTTCAACACTCCCCCTCAAGCTGGATCAAAGATGTCACTCATTACCAGCTTAAAAATAAAAGACTTGAGAAGAGATGGTCCCACATGCTTGGTAAACACATCTGCAAGTTGATCTGCTGAACGAACAAAAACTTGAGCAATAGTCTTGGCTCTAACCTTTTCCCTGATGAAATGAATATCAACCTCTATATGTTTAGTCATTTCGTGAAGGACTGAGTCTGAAGATACCTGAATAACCGATTTGTTATCACAATATAAGTTTGAAAACCAAGCTCTCTAAGAATGGACTGAAGCCACATGACTTCACATGTCCCTTGAGCCATAGCCCTGTACTCTGCTTCTGCTGATGATCTAGACACAACTGATTGCTTCTTACTTTTCCAAGACAAAAGATGATTCCCATAGAAGGTGCAAATATCGGAAGTAGACCTTCGATCAGTCTTGGACCCAGCATAGTTTGCATCAGTGAAACAAGAGAGCTCTGAGGTGTTGGTTGAGTCAAAGAATAGTCCCAGACCCGGACATGACTTTAGATACCTCAGAATATGATAAGCAACATCCATATGAGCAGTCCTAGGAGCATGCATAAATTGACTCACAAGACTTACCGCAAATGCAATATCGGGCCTAGTGTTTGTAAGATAGATCAATCTCCCAACAAGTCTCTGGTACAAGAAAGGATTAGGCAACGGGTTCCCAGATTCTGCAGACAACTTTATGTTTGGGTCCATGGGAGTAGAGGCTGGTTTGCATCCCGTCATCCCTGAATCACTTAGCAAATCCAAAACATACTTTCGCTGAGATAGGGAGATTCCTCTTTTAGACCTAGCAACTTCGATACCCAAAAAATATTTCAGCTGTCCCAAATCCTTGATATAAAAATCAGACCTCAGATCCTTTTTGACTTGATCAATCCCACAATCGTCATCTCCGGTCAGAATAATGTCATCAACATAAATAGACAAGATAACACACTCCCCTTTAACATTACGTCGAAAAAAACATGTATGATCATTATGACACTTTTGAAAACCAAGGGAAATAACAACTTCACTAAATTGAGCGAACCAAGCTCTAGGAGATTGTTTGAGCCCATATAGTGATTTCTTCAATTTGCATGTCATCCTTGAATACTCCCCCTCAGCCCGAAAACCCGGTGGAGGATCTATATAGATCACCTCATCCAATTCTCCATTGAGGAAAGCATTCTTGACATCATCCAATTCTCCATTGAGGAAAGCATTCTTGACATCCATTTGATGCAGGGGCGAAGAATGAGAAGCTACTAGAGAAACAAAGAGCCGAATGGTGGTAAGTTTTGCAACAGAAGCAAAAGTAGCCGAGAAATCTTTCCCAGGCACTTGAGTGAATCCTTTGGCTACCAGCCTGGCTTTGTAACAACTAACAGATCCATCGGCATTGAATTTAACAGTATAGACCCACCTACATCCAACTGGTTTCTCCCCCTCAGGCAGAGGAACTAACTCCCAGGTACCATTTTCCTCAAAAGCATTCATTTCTTCCTGCATTGCCTTGGTCCATTCTGGACACAACAAGGCTTCTTCAATTGTCTTCGGTATGGGAACCGAATCAATTTTGCCAAGGAATCCCTGAAAAGTTGAAGACAGAGCACTATACGAAATATGATTCTCAATAGGATGTTTAGTACTGCAGGATAGATTAAGACGATCGGGAGGATGGCGATCCCGAGTAGGATACCGGGGAGAAGGAGGAATAGAGGAAGTACCTTCATTCGGAGGAGGATCTGGCATAGGAGGTCTGAGGCGACGACTGTACTATAAAACATGGCTACCAACAACAAGTGGCAGATCAGTACGAGTAGACTTGTCAGCATATCCTTCAACCATAGGAATAGGGCAGGGTATAGGATCCATAGGAGTGGAGTCACTTCCTTTGGGAAAGAAGGGAGTATCTTCCCAAAATGTAACATCAAGAGAGATTATCATTCGTCTAGAGAGAGGATCATAACAACAGTACCCTTTGGATTTAAAGACATATCGCATGAAAGCGCACCTGAGGGCTTTATTTTCAAGTTTAGTACGGGAATGACTCCTATTTTGAGTGAAACAAGTACATCCAAAGACCTTTAAAGGGATGGAAAACAAATGTTTATCGGGCTGAAGAATGTGAAATGGAGTTTTCCCTCCCAAAACTTTAATAGGGACACGATTTATTGAAAAAATCTATCCCAAAAATTGTGAGGAACATTCATGCATTGAAGAAGGGATTGAGTAATTTCCATGATATGACGATTTTAACGCTCAGCCACCCCATTTTGTTATGGGGTGTAGGGGGCAGTCAGCTGTTGGAGAATCCCTAGGCTAGACAAATGTGAGACAACACTATCATTGATATATTCCCCCTCATAATGAGTGCGAATTTGTTTAACAGTGGTAGAAAATTGGGTTTTAATCATAACAAGAAATTGTTTGAGTATAGAGAAAACATCTGACTTTTTCTTTAGTAAAGACACTCAAGAACACCTGAAAAAATCATCAATGAAAGTGACATAATATCTATGACCAGAGGAGAAGGACCCCAAACATTAGAATGAATCAAATCAAATATAGCTGGAGAACGATGCATTCAAGAAATATAGGATTTTCCATAATGTTTAGACAATTCACAAGTAATGCATTGGAATTTAGATTATCGGCATGCAGAAGATAAAACAGGAAGTAAAGTGTATTAATACTGAAAATTAACATGCTCTAAACGAGCATGCCACAAATGTAAATCCTTATTAGAAATAGAAACTTGAAAATCGAAAACAGTAGTGGTAGTAGTAGCAGTGGCCTGCAGAGCAGAGGTTTCTGAAGAGGGAGGATGTCCGAAGTAGTACAGCCCGTCCCGCTCATATCCCCTGACAAAAATCCTACTCGAATGCCGGTCCTGAAGAAAACAACAATCAGAGAAAAATAACAGCACAGTCAAGGAATTTGGCAAGACGGCTAATAGAAATAAGATTGAATGCTAATTTCGGTACATGAAAAACAGAAGATAAAGTAATATTTGGAATAAGAATAATGTCCCCTTCATTACTAATTGCAGTGGAGGACCCATTAGCAAACTGGACACTGCGATGTGTGAAAAAGGGTGAGGAAAATAAAGCTAACTCACCAGTCATGTGATCATTCGCGCTAGAGTCTATGATCCATGAAGGAGATCCAGAGCGAACAAAATTCCGGCCATTTAATAGCTCGGATACAATCCTCCCTCCGGTAGATGATAAATCGGTCTTGATAACAATGACATCACTAGATTCGACCATTATCAAATTTCATCCAAAAAGACCAATCACAAATAGCAACTGAAATTACCTAGACGATGGTGAAAATAGCCTTGGGGGGGGGGGGGGGGGGGGTGAATAGGCTTTTTGTGGTTTTATTGACAAATTGATATTTAATTGAGGAAAAGTCAATTTTAATTCAATCACAAAACCCTAATTCACAAATCACATCATTCAAGTAATATAAAACAAACATTAATTTAGTGCATAAAATAAAGCAAGAGACGACACAGAATTATTCGTGGAAAAACCAAGGAAACCTTCCAAGAAAAAAAATCACGAGTACACTCAGGTACCGATGCACTATGAATCAACAAGTACAGACTCTATAAGAGTTTTAGACTTACAATCACCCCTGATATGCTTTTCTCTATTCGCGGTCTGAAACCCTTGAATCACTCGTACTTCACGAAGCACGCTTGCTCTGTCAGACACTATGAGAAACTCACAAATCACGTCTGATTTGCCTTTCTCTACTCGTGGTCTGAAATTCTCGAATCACTTCGTACTCGAACGGATCAAAACAACCTCGTTGCAATAGACGGTGTGATGATTTTTCAGCAATCACTCATCCAATCGTGCGTAGAGAACTTCGGTGTAGATGCACGATTAGAGAAATCCAACACAAGCGAGAACACCAATATGTATGATCACTCAATAATCACCTCTCTATGTGTATCACTCTGGTGAAGAATAAGAACGATAGAATATTGCAGAGCTCTCACCAAAAACCCTATTCAAAAATCGTCGTAAAAAATAGTAGCCTCTTCTCTTGTAAAACCTTGGTATTTAACCTTGCCCTCTTACGTAATTTCACAATACCTTGATAAATCCTCTTAAATCTCATGTAAATATGTGTATATGCCAATATACAGAGGTCTGAAGTTGTCGATCACTTAAAAACTCGAAGTAGGGACCAAACTAGAAAAATCCGAAAGCACCCCGAAACAAATTCTGCATAACAAGTGATCACGTAACCAAGCATTGGGACCTATGCTTGTGCGTAGGGTCCTTTCCCAGCTCCAAAACCACAGCGTAGGTCAGAGCCAATTTGACTTGTTTTAGCCTCTGCCAACGTAGGTATGTTGCATCTTTTGCAGTTTTTTTCATATTTGAGTTAGACTGGTCATCTCGAACTCCCGATGCTTTTGGTTAAAGTCATACTGTCTGGAAATGACATTTTTGCCCTCCAGTGAAGTGACGATATTTGGAAATGACGATTTTGTCATCCGGTAGCTTTCTTTGCTTTGATACACTCATTGACTTCTTTCTTGAGATAGAAACGAACATACCAACAACTCGATTGCAAATACACAAAACTCTTAACATGACAATTCATTCAACATGGTTATTGTCTAAAACATGCCAAACACAAATAATACTATAAATATTTTTACAGCAATCGTATGCAAATAAAACACTAGAGAGATAACAGAATAGAAGAAAGTTTAAAATAACCTTTAATTCAACAACATCACCAACTAACCAGGTCACACACAAATGACCTAAAGAGAAGAAGGAAAAACTAGGTCTCTCTCAAACCAACAACAATAGAAAGATAAACCCTAGAAAAGAAATCAACCAAAAAAAACCCCAGAGAAAAAAACCTGGGCTGCAAATAGTGACTTTTAGGCTGCCATCGGCCGTGGCGGCGGTGGTTGGGGGTGAGAACGGCGGTGGCGGCGGTGGCGCAAACTAGGGTTAGGGTTTCCCCTTTCTTTTCCCAATTAATTAGGCTCTGATACCAAATTAATTTTGAGAGAAGAAAAAAAATTTATTGTATTTTTGTGTGTATTGTAACAATACATAAAGGGCCTATATATATAAGCTGAGTATACAAGCATGTTTAATAAGAAACCGATGTGGGACACACTATCTATACTAACACATATAATTAGAGTACCTAGAATCTTCCAACAATAATGGTGTGCTTCAACACCTCCATGCTTTAAACTTGAAGATTTCTTGTTCATTGTTCGTAGTATTGACAATATTAGTTGTGGGATACTAAAAATTTCTATCTAGCGTTTCTCTCTTTCCCCTCCTAGCCCGAGGCATATACTTTGGCGACTGTCTCTCAAGTTTTCTTTATACTTTTCTTCTGTTTTTCACGTTAATGGAAGGTGAGACTTGGAAGGTGGCGAGGGGTCCTTTGCTACGTTTGGCTGCGAAGGTGAGATCTTTGCGCTTGGAAAGGGGTCTCACATTCATGGTTGAAGGTGGGAGTATTGAAAAGAGATGAGAAGTTCTCTAATCATGTTTTGTTAGTCGTATCAATTGGGAAGTTGGTACCATCAAGAAGGCTGTTGTGCGGGTTCCTAAGGTTGGAGGTGACTCCTTTGCCGGATTTATTGTTACTAATTCATCTTCCTTCTCGTCAGGTTGAAGAGAGGGTCTTGAAGAATGGAATAACGGAGGGGTGATTTATACCTGATGCTTGATGGTTGAGCTTACCGTATGGGGTGCTTCGGCTTTCTGAAGAAGCAAAAAGAGTGTCGGCACCTGGTGTTTGGTTTCTCGTTGCATTTGCCGACTTCTTATATGAAGTATGAGTTGAGAAGTGTGGTGACAAGAAAGAGAATTGGGGAAGCTTGTGGTGGAAGAGGGTGGTTAAATCTTTTAGATTATGTGATGGTGGAAGATGAACATATTTCCTTATTGTGAAAGGAGGTGTTGACAGACAAAGGCTCCACTTCTTTGGGGGGGGTGGGGGGATCAAGTTCTGAAATAATTGGCTTATGCTTTGGCCTCAAACTGAGTGGAATAGAGACATACCAACCATGGGGGGGGGGGGGGGGGGGGGGGGGGGGGGGGGGGGTGATCAAGTTCTGAAATAATTGGCTTATGCTTTGGCCTCAAACTGAGTGGAATAGAGACATACCATGCATGTAGTCGATAACTTACTGGTAAAAGGCTTGGTGTTAGTTGTCCTTGATGTCGTATAAGTTGCTGATTTTCACATTTTCTACAGGTTAACTTATTGGGAAAAGGCTTGGTGTTGGTTGTCCTCGATGTCGTATAAGTTGGCGATTTTCACATTTGCTACAGTTTGCCTGTAGCATCTCTTAAAATATGTTATTTCAAATTTGATTCCAGACTTCAGTTATATAACCATATGTCATTCATGCTGGTCATTACACACTAAAATGTGGTCTGGATATTATGCCCTTTATATACTATTCTTCTTGCATTGTGGTTTTCTTTTCTGTGCAATTTTCTCTGTCTTTTGCTTTGTTGTTCCCGGCAGTACATCATTATGACTCAAAGTTGCTTTTTAATACTGACTTCAGATGCTCCAGTGGCTGCACCGGCAACCAATGATGACGATGAAGAAATGCTTTTAGCATTGGCAGCTTCAATGGAAAGCATGGAACATGTTACTGGAGTCACGTCGAAAGATGTAAAGAATATCGAGGAGGACAAAGAAACATGCTCAGTAAAGATGCCTACGTATCCACCTCTTCCTGAAGAACCTAAGGGTGATAGGAACCTACTTTGCAGGGTGGGAGTCCGTCTTCCTGATGGACGCAGGCTTCAGAGGAACTTCTTCCGCACTGATCCGATACAGGTAAACTTTTCTTTATGTCTTTCTTAGTTTGATAACGTTATTTTCTTATTGTGTCTTTTAATTTGTCTGTAATTATTATGTCCTTCCATGTAGATCTAGTTGATGGACCGTGAGGTAATTTTGTAATATGAAGAACAAATACTTCGATTTGTTCCTTTGAACCATACAAATAGAAATAGTTGTTACTAAGAATTCCCTCCTTTACTTATTCTAAGAACCGTTCAGTGGGACATCTGGCATTAGTGACCTCAGAGAGGGAACTCTCAATAGGAATTATGCATTGATTCTGATGGGGAAGACATTTAGTGGCATGAGGGTCAATTATATCAAAATCACGTCCAAGATTGTGGACATAAAATACACACCCGGAGACTAGAAGTAAGAGAATTGAAGGGAATGTCAGGAAACAAAACAAAGTGAGGGAATTTCCTATTCAACACAGAAGATGGCATACGTTTAATGATTACACCATGTAGTAAGTTTGACTAATCTCCAAAAATGTTTTGGGACATGTGTATGGATAAAAAAGCACAAGTTGCGACATTCTTAGGTTGTCCCTTTCCATTTTGTCGTAATGGAAATACCATCATTGGAGAATAATACCTTTATCATGAAGATATGAATCACAAGGAGCCGAGGAATAGTCTATGGCAATATCCGCACGTAAGACAAAAGAATTTAATAGTTAGATTGAGTTTTTACTTCCTTCTTAAATGTTTGAAAGATCGTAAACAGTTAAGATCTTTTTTATTAAGAACAACCAAGTCATAAGAGAATGGTCCTCCACCATGGTCCCAAAATAATGAAATACATTAAGTAAACTATATGGGACCCCATACATTTGAATGGCTCAACTGAAATGGATTAGGCACACTATTATCAATGGTAGATTGGATGGACCCACGACTGCTTACTAAGCTGACAAGCTTCACATGACATAGATGACATACAATCAAGCCTTGGGACTTTGCTGCAAGATTAGAAGTGATGGGTGGCCAAGACAACAGGGCCATTAAAACGGAGTCTAATGACCTGTTTGGCATACCTTCTGCTTCTGGCTTTTTGCAGAAGAAAAACAGAAGCAGAAGCTGTTTTGAGAAGCTGGTACCCCCAACTTCTTTAAAACGCTCTTCCAATGCCCAGAAGCTCTTCTAAAAAATTTGCCAAGTTCAAAACAATTTTTTCCTCCAGGAAACCAAAAGCAGCGTTGAAAAAGTCAATCCAAACAGGGTCTAAGAAGAATGACAAATTGTGTGTTGAGACTCCAAATTAAAATACTCCCTCAGTCCCAATTTAAGTGTCCACCTTCTATGTTTTGTCTGTCCCAAAATAAGTGTCCACATTTGAAAAGTCGAAGTACTTTATTTTGTCAGTTTACCAACTTAATCTTCATACATTAAAATAATAAAAGCCTACACTACAAACCATCACATCATTATGGACCCCACTATGGTAAAATTGACAGTTTATACACTACAATAAAAAATACTTAAAGTCATCCTCTTAAAAAGTTGGATTCCCTAAAATGGACACTTAACATTGGACAAAGGGAGTAATATAAGCCATCTGCCTTATCTCTCTATCAATTTTCTTCCTTTAGATCCTCACAAACACTAACTATGATAAAATGTAACGAAACACGGTAGGAATTTGGTAATCTTTACTAATAAACATCTAGTTAAAGGAAATATAGCCGTTTCAAGTAGTCCTTCAACAGCTCCTCTTCCCTGACTTCCTTCAGTTCTAGTCATTGTGTTGTCTGGTATTCTATATTAATCTTTTGGTATGGCTTCTCCTCTGGTTTGCTGTCTACGACGTAGGTCAGTACGAAACAAGGTCACTATTCTTTTTCAGTCATTGAACTCTATCCCTTGGTTTAAAGACATGATTCCAATTAAGCTTATGCCCTCTTGTCCTTTCTCATCCAATGTATGGTCCTTGATGTATCTTCAATATCGAGGTCCACTACTTTTGACCCTTTCCTATCTATTTGGCTTCCTCAAAACGTAGTGTAAACCCTAACAGTTTGCCCGTCACGGATTCATTTCTTTACTTATTCTTTTTTCTGTATGCTTATTTTTATTTGATTATTCCACTGTGATCAGTTTGGTTAGGGAATATGAGGATAGTTTGCACAAGAAGAAAATTTGTTTTGCTAACTTTCATTGGCCCTCAGATTCGTTGGATTTGGCTATAAAGCATATCATTTTAAAAAACTGCGGTGGTAAACCCTCAACTGACCAAATATAAAATCGGTTTATACTACAACCATATTGTGAATATAAGGTTTCTTAATAGAAGACTTCCTCTATCGTATTCGTATACGTGTCTTTTACTTGGGTGATGGGATAAAATGGTGTCAAATACGTTGTTAGAACAATTCTTGTCTAAACTTATATTTATTCATTGTCCTCTTGAGTACTAGTTTCTCATTTAGCTTTTCTTCTTCTCCAGCTGTTGTGGTCATTCTGCTATTCTGCACTCGAGGAAACCGAATCACGTCCATTTCGCTTAACACAGGCAATTCCAGGGGCTTCTAAGATTCTTGAATATGATAGCATATTAACATTTGAGGAGTCGGGACTAGCCAACTCGATGATTTCCGTTACATGGGAATGAAGATGATGATCTTTCGGTACCTACCATTGGAATCTTGCTGAAGAATGTTGGAGCAACTAGTTTCTTCCTTTGTTGCTTTAAACCAGGGATCTCTAGGACGCGGCACTGTCTTATATATCCCGCATCTTGACACTATATATAATTATAGTCTCCTTGTCAAGAGCATTGAACTCATACATTATGGTATATATGGCTATACATTGTACAATTCTGGTTTGTTCCATTTCTTCTCTTTTGATTATATCTCATACGATACGATTGCTACTACAACTTGGTAGCTTGAAACTGCTAGGGTATATGCGTTTGAAGGCAGCCTTCACTCATCCAATATAAAGGCCTATTTAATAGAGTCCTCTATTTGACGAAGATACCCTGGTGTTAATAAAAGTATTACCTTCATCTCTGTTTTAAAAATAGTAGATCTCAAATTACTAAATTCTCTTGGACTTAAAAAGAATAAAAGAAAAAATTAAAATCAATAATACAAAAGTGATGATTTTCAAAAAGTAATTACATGAAAAAGTCGATGAACAAAAAACAATTATGAGAAAGGAAAAATTCAACTTTGATCCATAATGTCCTTTATAACATGATCTTAATGTAAAATTTATATTTCACCAGGTAAAATTTCTTAATCATGATATGAAACTTTTGGAGTGAAACTTTTATTTTATTCGATAAAATTTTAATTTCACCCAATAAAATATCTATTTCATTCGGTAAAATATATTTTCACCACATAAAACCTTCACAATTATTTTGGGGGGTTTTAGTCGCACATGTATCTCAACTTGTTAAATTTGTAATCATTTTACTCAAAAGGTTTTTTGTTTATTGCCGTTTTTGTAATTGTGGATTCAAAAGTTGTCGTTTTTCAAAAACAATTCCACAAAAAAAATATATAGAAGGCAAGTAGGTCCTTTCAAGTTACGTTAATAGTGGGGTTATAAATTGGAAGCATTTATTTTTTAGTAAGGGGGTGTTTGATGATAAAAGAAATCTTGCGATAATTAATTACATAGTAAAGAAGAATTTTATGATAATTAGATAATGAATTATGTTTCTAGTTGAAATGAACATCTTTTGTCCACTAAGGTGTTTTTGAACAAAATTTCAAAACATTTTTTGTTTGTGATGTAGTTTGATTCATCGGAACTTTCATAGAATAATAATAATAATAATAAAAAATGAATAAACATAGAAAGATGTTCAAATAGGAAATAATGTCAAGTTTTTTGGTTTCATAGCCTATTGTAAATGCCAAAAAATGCACAACACAACAATGAATCCTTTTATTAAATTTTGACTTTCCTTATATACATATCTTTTTGGGCTTTAGGCCCATTAGGGCAATACTACCTTGACTACAGCATCGTGACATCATCTTTTATATTTTCCAAAGAAATACAAAAATGAAATGGGCCTAATTATTGGAATTACAAAAGTCATATTGGGCCATTAGCCGGATGGGCCTATGCTTATGGACTTAAGAGGGCTTGGATATTTCCACTCTTACACAGGCTCGCTTCTCTTTGATGGGCCGTCGGGTGATCAGGCCCATTAGAGAGAAGATAGAGTGGAGAGCAAGGTGCATTACCCCTATCGGGATGACGTGGCGGACCTAATTAATGCGACGGCTGTACCATCATTCAAATACTTGAAACCTACGGTCCGGGTGGCCTCGATTGGCGAGAAGGGGGCTGAGGAGGTGCACGTGAAGCGAGGTGACGCTTCGCTTCCCGAGCACATGGCTTTTCAGGCGTTTCAGAGACTCCTATAAATACCCACTGCAAATGTTGAATATTCACTCCATTTCAAAACTTACAACTTTCAGAAAACTCTCTGCACTTGAGATCTTTGCTTATCATTGCCAGAGTCCATTCTCTTTTCCAGGAAAGCGTCCGAAATCTCTTTGGGATTCATCTTAGAGTAAGTTCTCTCATTTCATCTTCGTGTCTTTCTTTTCAATATGTCTGATAGTGATGATACCCGGTGGGGTAGCGACCGACTACCTTCTTTCGTGGACCCAGATGCCTCTCTTAGTTCACCCTCAGTTGAGGTGGTTAGGACAGTCGGGTCTAGTCCACCAGAGGTCAATCAAAATGTTGCAACGGTTGGGGATCCGGCTGCAGGGAGTTCGGGAGACCAATTTTATGCCGACCCCCTCCCTCCTACACATAGGGTAGAAACAATACTGAAAAGATTAAGGGTCAAATGTGGGATACCCGATGGGGTAATCATTAAAAATTATCCTAAGAAATACGATTTTAGGAAATGTGAGGGGGTCATGGACCATTAGATTTTACTGTTAGCCTTCCACCTTCAGGTTCTTAGATTCCCGATTCAACCTTTCTTCCTTTATACTCTAGCCACCCTGGGTTTGGCCCCGCTCTAGGTGGGGCCTAACTTCTTCAAGATTTTGGCTATGCTCCTGATAATTAATCGGGATCAGGGTCTAGATTTTGGTCTGGCAGAACTCCTGTTCTGTTACAAGATACAGGTCCAGAAGGACTATAGGGGCCGGTACAATCTTTTTCCCTTGAGCGGGATAAAGATTTGTGATGGCACTGAAAAGTCCAATAAAGGGTGGAAGGAAAGAATGATCCTGGTAAGCGGGAATTGGAGGCTTCCTGGCTCATCAGGATTCAAAGTCCCCAGTGAATTCGACCGACCCTTATTCCCCTCCTTCAAACTGTTTCATAGGGGGTCGTGCTATTGCGATCAGTGCAATGATAAGTTTGGCCTTCATGTGCTTGAGTTTCTGGGAGCACCTGACAACTTTAAAACTTCAACTTACATCAGATCCCGGTTTGAACTCCTTAAATCAAAAATTTGGGGACAACCCCTAAGGATGTGTAATAATTTCCTGACGGGTTCTAATTTATAGGCCTTGTCAACAGAAATGCTGAGAATCCCACAAGCCGTGCTCAAGAAGAAGACCAAATGGGCACCTGGCCCTCAGGCGATCCCTCCAGTACCTGAGGAGGTTGAGGACGGTCATGGGTCCCAAAGTACTCCAGTTCCCCCATCTGGGACCGCTCCACCACCATCGGTGAAAAATATTCCGATGAATCCATCCATCCCAATGGGAAACATTTCTGTTACTCCGCCCCCTCCTTCAGGATCTGGTACTGCTGGAGCACCCTTTGTTCCTCCTCAAGAAGTCATCCCAGTTCCTGGATCCCGACTGATTGAGGGAGAGGGCAGTCTGGTGGGGACACTACATCCCCGACCGGAGGAGGTTACGCCTGATAGGTCAGTTACGCCCCGTATGACCACATCGTCGTCTCCAATCATAGTGGAGGAGACTGGGGCTGCAATCGGAGAGGAGCGACATGTTCCATGGGTGCCAAAGATTACACTTCCAGGTGGCGACTTTTTGGTTGCGGGGCATGCGACCATTGATAATGATGTAGCCCTTCGGGCAATGGGTTCCCAGATCTGGACACCCGTTGACCGCAAGAGATTGAGATAGATCGATCGGGCAGAACTGGCCTTGACAGGCCCGGAGATTGCTATGAAGGTATTTTTTCGACACACTGTTTCCCCAATCATACTTGACATTTCTCTTCTTTATTCCTTGATCAGGCTAACACTTGTTATTTTTTGGCAGATGCTATACCTGACCCAAGCCTACAATGCTAAGATGGAGGAGGACACTAAGTTGCTCCGGAAATGCAATGAGGTTCTGAGGCTGAAGGAGGATTCTCGGATGAAGGTGGCCACCATGCTGTCCATAGCCAATGAAAAGCTGGAGGTTCAGACCAAGAGGGCCATAACTGCAGAGCAACAGCTTCGGGCCGCCCAAGATAATATTAAGGAGATGGAGGCGGTCCGGCGGGCCATATTTGCTGAAATGGAGGCCCTGAAGGTTGAAAATGAGAGCCTGAAGGCTAAAAACGATGGCCTGAGGGCTTCTAAGGCGAAGCTTGAGGAGGACAAGGCTGAAAACGAGAACCTCCTTGCATTGGAGAGGTCGATAGTGGAGATGTGTCATCGGGGTGGCAACCAGATGTACAAACGCTTCTACGACACATTCGAGTACCGTATCGGGTTCGGTTGGAGGTCATGCTTCAATGACATGCAGAAACCCGTTAAGGAGAGGGGCTTCGCCTCGGTGGAAGAATTGGACGAGAGTTTGGGCATTGCCCCTCCGTACGACGATCCGGTTGGAGGTCTTGATGATGTTCGCTTCTGTGAATTCCTGACCAAAGCTCTCCCGGGGACGAGCATTACGTCCGATTCTGACCCTCCAGTTCCCGATGGGGCCACCGTTCCAGTGAACTCCAATGAAGGGGACACCGGTGTTGTTCCTTAGGAATTTAAGTTTGTAAAACATATTGTAAGCCTTGGCCACTGGGGCCCCTTTTTGATTGAAGGATCATGGTTTTTGTCTAGTTGATTTTTTCAATGTTTATAATATTTTGATATGCAATATTATGATCTCTGAGGATCAATGTTGTGTCTTTTGGGCACTTCAGGCTATGGCGATAGACAATGCAACACTTGTTTTTTTTTTTGCAAAATTTTGTGATCTCTTCAGGATCAGTGTTGTGTCTTTCGGGCACTTCAGGCCATGCAATAGACAATGCAACACTTGGTTTATTTTTTACAAAATTTTGTGATCTCTTCAGGATCAGTGTTGTGTCTTTCGGGCACTTCAGGCCATGCGATAGACAATGCAACACTTGATTTATTTTTTGCAAAATTTTGTGATATCTTCAAGATCAATGTTGTGTCTTTTAGGCACTTCAGGCCATGCGATAGACAATGCAACACTTGGTTTATTTTTTGTAAAATTTTGTGATCTATGCGATAGATAATGCAACACTTGGTTTATTTTTTGCAAAATTTTGTGATCTCTTCAGGATCAGTGTTGTGTCTTTCGGGCACTTCAGGCCATGCGATAGACAATGCAACACTTGGTTTATTTGTTTGTTTCAGTAGATATTTACAAGCTATTTTGCCACGAGAATGATTTTCTACTGATCAGGTGTTATGGCCTTTTTACAAAAAGATCAAAGTAAAATAAAAATTTGGCCCTTTAAGGGTAGTACCTCTTCAGGCGAGAGGCGTTCTGAAAGTTTGGTTCCATTCCGCCATCAATATTTCTTCGAAAACGGTATGCCCCGCGACCGATGACTTCGGTAATGGTGTACGGGCCCTCCCAAGGCTCTCTGAGCTTGCCTACAAGCCCGATTTTTCGCTTAAGGACTATGTCTCCGACCTGGAACTCTCTTCTTTTGACTTTTTGATTGAAGTAATTCCAGATGCGCTGTTGGTAGGCGGCCAGCTTGATCTCGGCGGTTTCCCTTCTTTTATCCAGTAGATCAAGATTTTGAGCCAGGTGCTGGTTATTTGGTCCTTCGACCCAGGCTTGGCTCCGGAGGGTTGGAACCCTGACCTCCGTTGGGATAACGGCCTCAGCGCCGTATGCCATGGCGAATGGGGTCTCGCCAGTGGGTTGTCTGGGAGTCGTTCTGTATAACTAGAGAACTTCAGGTAGTTTCTCTAGCCAGGCTCCTTTGGCTTCTTCAAGTGTTTTAGCCAGGGTATTGAATATGGTCCGGTTTGTCCTTTCCGCCTGCTCGTTCCCTTGCGGGTAGCCGACGGAAGACGTGTTCTGGTTGATACCATGCTCGACAAAGAATGCTCTAACCTCTGCATTGTCTAGATTTGTTCCATTGTCCAACATGATTGTCCTTGGCAGCCCAAATCTGCATATTATGTGGGTCCATATGAATTTGATGACATGGCCACTCTTGATGGTGGGATAGGCTTCAGCCTCCACCCATTTGGTGAAGTAATCAGTGGCCAGGAGGGCATAAGCATTTGACCGGATCGCTTTCGGGAGAGGTCCCACAATACCCATTCCCCATCGGGCGAATGGGTGTGGTACTATGGTAGGATGTAAGAACTTGGGTGGCCGATGGATAGCGTCTCCGTGCATCTGACATGGCTTGCACATTCGGACGTATTCTTCGGCGTCCCGCGACAGATAGGGCCAGAAGTATCCTTGGGCGAGTATCTTATGGGCAAGGGATCTGCCTCCGGAGTGGTTCCCACAAGCTCCACTATGAATCTCCCGCATCACTGCTCTTAATTCTGATGGCTTAATGCATTTCAAGTAAGGACCTGAAAAGGATTTTCGATAAAGTTTCCTGTTTATAACTGAGTATTAGGCTGAATTCCTCCTGATCTTGTGAACTTCAGCTTTGTTCTCCGGG
Organism: Cornus suecica; assembly: GCA_963922005.1. Lineage (NCBI taxonomy): Eukaryota > Viridiplantae > Streptophyta > Magnoliopsida > Cornales > Cornaceae > Cornus > Cornus suecica. The sequence goes on from OY998242.1 coordinate 68,862,158, forward strand.
AGAGTTCCACTTCGTAAGTAGTCTATCAGGGGATCTATCCAGCTGGGCTCCCATGGGATAAGCATCACTTGTTTGGGCTCTTGAATACTTGGCCTGATTATAAAGTCCACAAGTGCAACCCGGGTCAGGTCTTCTTCGGCTAAGGACGCCTGATCGGCTAGGTGATCATCTATAGAATTCTTGCTCCTCGGGATCTATGTGAAGGTTATTTTTTGAAAACCTTCTGTTTCTTTTAACATGAGTGCCCGGTAAGACTCCATTTTCGGATCCTTTTCTTCGTACTCTCCTTTGATTTTCCGAATGACCAGTTGAGAGTCACTGTGTACAGCTAGGGCCTGCATCTGAAGGCTTTGGGCTAACCTCAAGCCAGATACGACGGCCTCATTGTTCGTGGCTGGGAATTGTAGCTGCACTGACATATGAAGGCGTGTCCCATCAGGGGTCAAGATTTCCAAACCGATTCATGATCCGGCACAACTAACCGACCCGTCCACAAAAAGCTTCTAGGTGTCAGGTTCAATTTTATGGTCTGCCCCTTCGGTTTCACTTTCAAGTAGAAAGTCTGCCACTGCCCGTCCTTTGATGGAAACCCGGGGTATGTACGTCAAGTCGTATATGCCCAATTCGATGGCCCATTTGGAGATTCTTCCTGAGAGGTTAGGCTTTGACATAATAACCCGTAGGGGCGTGGCTGTCGGGACGATGATCGGGTGAGATTCAAAGTAATGCCTTAGTCGTCTCTTGGCATTCACTAGTGAGAGAACCAATTTTTATTGCCTGTTGTATCTGGTCTCTGCCTCAGCTAAGGATTTGCTGGTGTAGAAGACTGACATTTGAAGGTTTCCATCTTCCCTGATGAGGGCTGCACTGGTCGACACAGAGGGCACTGCTAAGTACAGATGCAAGGCTTCATCGGGAGCCGGTGTGGATAGGATCAGGGGCATGGTCATGTACTCTTTTAACCTTGCCAGGGCTTCAGACTGCTCAAGACCCCAGATCTCTCCCTTCTTTACCTTGATTGCCCGAAAGAACAGTCAACACCGATCAGTGAGACGTGAAATGAATCTGCTAAGTGCAACCACTCTTCCCGTCAATACTTGAACGTCTTTATGTGTCTGGGGCTCCTTCATTTCAATCAAGTCCTTGACTTGTGCTGGGCTGGCTTGTATTCCGGTTCGTCCACGATGTGCCCCAAAAACTGCCCCGATGAAACACCGAAAGAGCATTTCTCTGGATTAAGCTTTATGCCATGCAACCTGAGGGTGTCAAACACTTGGCGCAGATGGGTAAGATGGTCATCTTTCTTCCTGCTCTTGACCACAGTGTCATCGATATAGGCCTCAATTACTGTACCCATCATTCCCTTAAAGATCCTGTTGACCAACCTCTGGAAAGTGGCAGCTGCATTTTTCAGTCCGAAGAGCATAACTTTAAAGCAATAAGTACCTGTTTCAGTAATGAAAGAGGTCTTTTCCTCGTCCAACGGGTTCATTTTTATCTAGTTGTAACCTGAATAAGCATCCAGAAAAGTTAGACGATCGTAGCTAGCGGTAGCATCAACCATCTGGTCGATCTTTGGTAGTGGAAAGCTGTCCTTCGTGCATGCCCTGTTTAGGTCAGTAAAATCAACACAAACCCTCCATTTACCATTCTTCTTTTGCACGACCACTACGTTGGCGAGCCATTCGGGATACCTGACCTCCTTGATAAAACCAGCCTGGAATAATCTGGACACCTCATTCGCTATAACTTGGTTCCGATGTGCCCCCATGCGCCTCTGCTTTTGCCTGATGGATCTTACATTCGGGTCAACGTGCAATGAATGCTAGGCAATATCAGGATCAATCCCCGGCATGTCTGTATGCTCCCATGCGAAGACATCGGAGTTGTCCTGCAGTAATTGTGTTAGTTCTTTCAATTCATGGTCGGTAATATTTGTACCTGCAAAAGTAACTTTTCCTGGGCTACCGGGTATAACGCAGATTGGCTGCATGGGTTTGGCCACAATTGGGGCACCCAGATGCCCCTCCTTTAATTGCTATTTGGAGCCTGTGCTCTGTTACTTGGAGTGAGGCGCCATTGGGACTTTTCCCTTCCCGATCTCCTTCAGGGTGACCGCGTAGCACTCCTTAGCGGCAGCCTGGTCACCTTTGATGTCGATGGTACCTAGACCGTCGGGGTTCATGCATCTCATGACCTGGTGTAGAGTTGAGGGCACACCTTGCATTCGGTGAATCCACCCCCTTCCCATGAGCAGATTATATAAAGGTTTGGCATCCACGACCACGAATGTCTCAGTCAGGGTCCTTTGAGCAGCGGATACCGATAACTGAACTTCCCCGATCGGCTTGATTTGTCTTCTATCAAAACCTGCAATGGGGCATCGGGATGCCACAATTTCAGATGGGTTGATCTCGAGCTTTTCAAAAGCCCATTTGGTGATGATGTTGGCACTGCTCCCAGGATCTATCATGACTCTCCTCATAAGGCAGTTGGCTACCATTAGGGTCACAACCAGAGGGTCATCATGTGGGGTCTGAACTGCCCAAAGGTCCGATATCGAGAAAATGATCTGCACTTCTCCTGCCCCGTGGTGGACCTCGTTGATTCCGTTGATTCTTCTCATCTTGCGAGCTCTCCACAGGTGACTCCGGCGTGATCCTTCAGTCTCTTTGGATGGGGGGACACCATGAATCATGTTAATGACCCTGACCGGCTGTGCGTCTGAGGGGTTCTGAGGGACGCTAAGGGCACGTTGATCGGTCTTCGGCCTGTCCCGTTGGACGTAATCTCAGAGTTCCCCGCGAAGCAGTAACGTCTCCACCTGTTGCCTTAGATTACGACACTCATTTGTGATGTGCCCAAAATCACCGTTGAAAGCACAGTGCTTTGACTTGTCCCTTTGGTCAAGTGGCTGTCTGATGGTTAGGGGTTGCTGGAAAGTCCCCTTGGTTTTGTTTTCCTGGTAGAGTCTAGCAAGGCTGACCTTCAAGGGCATCATTTTCTCTTCATTTCTTGAGCCCTTGAATGGTTTCGGGGCTGATGGTCCCGAAAGAATTGATGATCCGGATGAAGTCAGACGCTTTCGATCGGTTGCTCGATCCTTTGATTGGGTTTCAATGCTGATCAGGGTCGCCCTCCTCTGCCTGACGGTTTCCTCTTCCTCAATTCTCAAGTACCCCTGGGCCCTAGAGTTTAACTCCCCAATACCCGATGGAGGGCGCTTTACCAGAGATTGGTGGAACTTAGTTCCTGGAATTAGGGCCATCCTAAAGGCCTCAACAGCAAAGTGCTGGTCACAGTTATCCACAAAAGAGGATTCGATGTTGAATCGGGATAGAAAACTTTTCAGTGACTCTCCTTTCTCTTGGATCATGGTGAAGAGGCAGGATATGGTCTTTTTCTGTCTTTATTCCCATAATACTGGGCAATGAAGAGCCTGGTCAATTGCTGCCAACTGCCAATTGACCGGGGTGGCTGCTTCCTGAACCATAACAGAGCAGCATCAGCAAGACTTGTGGAGAACACCTTGCAAAGCAGGGACTCGTTCTCCGTGTACATAGTCATCTTTTGGTGGATCTGATAAATGTGCTCTTCGGGGTCCTTAGTACGATCGTATGGGGTGAACTGTGGCATAACAAATTTCTTTGGGAAAGGTTCTTGGGTTATCTCGTGGATGAAAGGCGACTATATCAATTCGGTCGATGCTTGGATGGCCATGTCGTCGGTAGATCGGGTCCTTAAGTCCTTGAGAACTTTCCTTTGGAATTCATCCATCATTGCCTAAAGCTTTTGAGGGGTCATGGATTCGTCGGCTGCGGGAGCCTTTCCCGAGCACTGGGAAGACTTGGCGTGCTCTTCTGGTCTGTCGGTACCTTGCTGGTTCATAGAATGCTCAAGTGCCGCCACTGGAGGGTCGGGTGTAACTACCGGAGGGGTAGCTGCTGGTGGAGCCAACCTCGCTGTGAGTTCCGCATTCTATTTCTCTAGGGCCAGGCTGCGTTCCTCAGCCGCTACCAAACGTTGAAGGATTTATTCCATGGATTGGGGACCTCCCGCACGACTGTTCATAGTGATTGGAATGTCTGCTTGCGAACGAGTGACTGACATATTTGCCCGAGAAGTAGTGGGTGAAGGTTTTAGAAGGTGGTGAAAGATCTTTAGGTTCGACAAACGAACTCAGCTTAATGAGATGGGAAGAAGGAGATGATTTCACAGATCCTGAAGGGCAGATTTGGAAAATCAGGAACTGCTTGAACAAGCTTCCCACAGACGGCGCTAAAGTGTAAATGCCAAAAAATGCACAACACAACAATGAATCCTTTTATTAAATTTTGACTTTCCTTATATACATATCTTTTTGGGCTTTAGGCCCATTAGGGCAATACTACCTTGACTACAGCATCGTGACATCATCTTTTATATTTTCCAAAGAAATACAAAAATGAAATGGGCCTAATTATTAGAATTACAAAAGTCATATTGGGCCATCAGCCGGATGGGCCTATGCTTATGGACTTAAGAGGGCTTGGACATTTCCACTCTTACACCTATGGTTGGCCATTTTCATGTGAAGACAATCGTTGATTTATAAGAGTTTCCACAACCTTAGATTTACATGATACAAGTCACGATCTACAAGTCAAGATCCAATGGTTGCAATTGATTCTCTTGAAAAGAATCCAACATTAAAAATACTTTTGAACTTGACTACGGATCAACTCAAAATGCTTAAGGGTACACCATTTTGGAGTTGCATCGGAGTGAAAATCCACCAATGCAATTTCAAATACATTATTTGGATAAATCTTGGAATTCAAGTGTAATTGAATTTCAATCCAAACCCAATTCGAATGTAAAATATCATAAATTTTTAATTAAATTAGACAATATAGATAAATTTAAATATTGTAAATATAGGTATGAAATTATTGTAAGAACACTTTTGAATATTGTTTATTTATGCCATGTTTTAGACAATAACCATGTTGAGTGTTAGATAGGTCGTTTTGGTTTCAACGACATTTACAAGTATCGACAAAGGCGAAATCAAGCATTGAGCTAGTGAAGAATACAAGTGAAGTGCAAAAGTGAGCGTATTGAGTAAAAATGTCTCCCGGGAGGTAAAAATGACATTTTTCTAAGTCGTCACCTAAAGTAAAAATTCTTGTGGAATCAAGACGGTCATTTTGGCACAATTGCGAAGAAAAGTGGTTTTCACAAAGTATCTACGCTCAAACTTACGCCTACAGAACCTAAAAGTGGCTAGAAAGTGAAAAACTATGCTCAAGGGTATGCTTAGTGTTCTGCCGCATCTACATTCAAGGGTTATGCCTAAGGCGTAGGTACCTGATGCGATGCCAGGTGTATAAAAGATTTGTGGTTAAAAATACCTTAATGACTCTAAGATTTACCCTACGCAAGCGTACGTATCAATTATAGAATATCAAATGGCTTGAGTAAGGGATATCGATCCCACAGAGACTCAGATTGTTCACTTTAGCCATTCAAAAACACTGAATTATATTTTTTGAAAATTATTTGTTTCGGTGGTCGAAGACCAAATTATCTATTATAATTAATATTATCTAAAGAGCAAATTAAATTGGTTGTGATTCAGATGAGAGAGAAAACTAGGGTTTTCATCACTTCACCACTAACCACATAATATAGTTCCTCACTATATGAATTATATGAGGGCGATCCATAACTGTGAATTAGGTCGTACCGTAAATAGTTAAATACGACCCCAAAAAGGGTACCATCAACCGGATCGCGACAACCCGTCTCATGACTGACCTAAGTAGTATATGCCAATTATGATACTATAATCTACTCCTAATGCATGAAAATAAACTAAAGCATGTCTATATTAAATCACCAAGACACAGACTGTGTCAACCTAGGGTTTCAAGTTTCATTCCCACCATTGTGTAGAAAACTATAATTAAGCATCCGAGTTCCTACTCATATTTAATAATCATAGTTGTGCAAAATAATATATTCATTCCATCTAAGACAAGAATTTAGAACAAACATAGAATTTTATATTTTCAAATCAGTACGGTCTCTTAACTACTACAATCATCACAGTATGGTTAACTATTTCCCCTCTTTACAATTAAAAACAATGAAAAAACTACATTACTTGGCTAGGGTTTTGCTAGAAAACCCTAGATACCGAGTTAGTTAGCCATGGAAGACGGTGACTGCATCGTTGATGTAGAAACGCTCTCCATAGTCTTCTTCTCTGGATCTCTAGGTTCGAATATGACTCTCAACAACAAGAAGTATGAATGAATAAACCTCTGAACCAGCTTCTACGAACGTCTCACAAAACCAACTCTCAATAATGAATCTCAAAATCAAAACTTTCTTTTCTCTAATATATGATCATGTATATATAGTCATTGGTATAGAGAGGCCCTTTTCAGTCTTTTCACTATAAAGCTCATGCAAACCCTAACTTCTCATATATATAAGTGTATATACATGTATATAGAGGTCTGGAGTCGCATGCATGTCTTCTAATTAAGCGGAGGGTGAAACAGGAAATATTCACGAAAAACCACCAAAAGTTGTCGCACGCTTCAAGCATAGATGTCCTACGCTTGAAGCGTAACAGGCCTACACTTCAAGCGTAGGTCCTAAGCGTACCTCCAAGCGTAGATCCAAGCATAGAAATGTGATTTCCAGCAACTTTTTGAAACTGAAAGCGTAGACAAAAGCGTAGGTATTTTGTGGAAAATCACTTTTCTCCGTGAATGCATCAAAACGACCGTCTTGAACCCACGATACTTTTTGCTGAAGATGACGGCTTCTGAAAATGCCGGTTTTGCCCTCCGGGAGCCATTTTTGTTTCGGATAGCCTCTTTAACTCTCCACTTGGATAGAAAAAATATACTCTTCAGTTAATTCACCGAAGTTAGCTTCATTTCTTCATTAAGCTCCTAAAACATGCCTTAACATGCAAACGCAAAACAAATACCAATTAATGGAATGAAAGAATATAACAATAGTGAGTTAAATGGTCAAAATATCTAATATTTGACACTTATCACACCCCCAAACTTACATATTCCTAGTCCCTTAGCAATAAACTCAGGGAACTTTTCTTGTGATGATCTTTTTAATCTAACTACTCTAACTATGCTAACTAATCTAACCTAATCCCTTGCTTTCGTGAGGGTCGACGATTACATTTACCACGTGTAACAAGACTTTTAAACCTCTAGGTTACCCCTAGTGGACGAGTGAAGTCTCGTGAAGGTTTCCAGTGATGGTACCTACAACCATCTCAGTTCTCTATTAATCATGCAGTCATGAGTTCACACACAGGTTCAATTAAATCATGATATAATACAAAAGACAACATGGATGCAAATACTCCCACTCACTACCAAACGACAATTATATCAAGTTTCGTGTCATGAATGGTTCCCACTAATAGTGAATGATTTCGCTACTTTCTACTTTAAATCTAGACAACCTTCCGTGATTTTGTGAACACTCGACTATGATATTTCAGTGTCTCTTCTCCTACTTCATTCATCAAACTTTTCCATTTTTAATAAAAACATATCTTTCCATCTTTCCATTTTTCATCCCTTTTTGTCTTTCTAAGTCTCCAGACTTTCCAGTGGGTTTTTTAGTCCTGACCAACTGGGCTAGAGCTTCTTCCATGGGATTTATGCTCATTAGTTTTCTCCCCTTTTGTGATACCAAGGCCCGGTTACTCAGATCGAAGAACTACTTTTCGCATTTTATTTTTCAATGAATATTTTATTTTTCAATTTTTTCCATTTCAACCAAAACATCTCCTCATATCCCCTTTTATTGAGGCAAAATTATTTTTTAAATACATAGTCAAAAATCAACCTATTTCTCATAGTGAATGTGTGTTTGTGCTTATAGGTCAAAGTCGTCTTTCTTAATTTCAATTTCACTCATTCACTCACCCATGTAAAACCACATCTCTTTACTAACTCAATCAAATCATTCCTCTCATAAATGAGAATATTACATTACATACTACTCATGCATCATATACAAAAACTTAATCGAATTGTAATGCAAAACATTCATGCGTGAAAACAAAGAATCTGTCTAAAATTTTAAATTTTTCCAAAAATTTTCATTCCTTATAATTCTATACCCCCACCCCCAAACTTAAATGAGACCATGTCCCCATGGTAAAAAAATAAAGCATGAGAACAAATACAGTTACCCTTGAAGCTCAATTCTGGATTCCAAAGCAAAGCCTGAATCCCCTCCCCCACAATAGATTTGGATCACCTGTAGAAATAATCAGCAAAGCACAAATACCCAATTATTCTAGATTGGTCTATACATGAAATATTTTTTGCATGTGTATGACTGTTGTGGTGATGTTGAAAAAAACATTAAATGATAAAAAAAATATATGCAAAAAGCAGTTTTTCAATCCAAAAGGAGAGATAACTGATGAGCATAAATCCCATGGAAGAAGCTCGGGCCCAGTTGGTTGGGATTAAAAATTCTCGCTGGAAAGTACGGAGCTTAGAAAAATAAAAAGGGATATGGTGAAAAAGTTGAAAAGATGAAAATGAGGAACTTGTGTGACAAAGAGAAAATATCTTTTATTTTTACCTTCTAGTTTGGATCTTGGATTAAATTATCATCACAGTTGGTGGGGAAATTATCAACTTTAGTATTTATTATTTTCATCTTACCTTAGTGCTTACACATGAGAATTTTCATATATATATATTTGTAAAACTTGACTTGTGCATTCTAGAGTTTACAAGGTATGTGTGCTGATTTTCTTTTATACCATGTGTATAATGGTCGAGTTAAATCTGAGAATATGATGTGTTATTGATTGACTTTGTGTCTCTACTGCCTTGCTCACAGATTTCTAAAAATAAAAATATTTTATTTTATTTTTATTCATGATATTTTGCATTCATGCATTAGTAGTAGGGTCATGCATAGTAAAGATGTTTGTTACCCTAAGAATTTGGATATGATCCAATAAGAGTTCTATATCTTGGTATTGTTCATTGATTACTTCCTTGCATCTCTCTACATTGTTGCTATGACATATACTCTTTTTGCTTGACATTTCAATGACAAAAAGGGGGAGAAGTATTAAGTAAGGGGGGAGAGATTGCTTGATTAAATTTCATTGTTTGGTTAAGATTGCTTGATTAAAAGGGCGAAATATTTGACAAGGAGGAGTTTATTCTTAGAGGGAGAATGATGATCATTATGTGTGCATTGTTATTATAATTTTCTAATGATCATTATGTTGGTTTATATTTGTTTTTCACACTTGCGTTTAATGGTTTTTTCACTGTTGTGGTAACAGGATTGGTAATCATGAAAACAAGGTGACAGTTTATATCTATGTTTGTTAGGATGTGTTCATAAGTATAGATGTTATGTTGTTATTTGTGAGGCTATATTGTAAAACATGGTTTTGTCTCAGAAATACCAAGAGGGAGATTGTAAGAACATTTTTGTGTATTGTTTATTTATGGCATGTTCTAGACAATAATCATGTTGAGTGTTAGATAGGTTGGTTTGGTTTCAATAACCTCGATAAGCTTTGTAAAAGGTAGAATCAAGCGTTGAAGTAATGAAGTATACAAGTTAAGCACAAAAATGAGCATATTGAGGTAAAATGTCTCCTGGAGGGCGAAAATGACATTTTACGAAGCCGTCACTTCAAGAAAAAAGTATCGTGGGTTCAAGACGGTCATTTTGGCGCAGTTGTGAAGAAAAGTGATTTTAACAAAAATGCCTATGCTTTCAGTTTCAAAAAGTGGCTGGAAAACACATTTCTACGCTTGAAGGTACGCTTGGAGGTACGCATGGACCTACACTTGAAGTGTAGACCTTGCTATGCTTGAAGCGTAGCTGCGGAACGTTTTTGCCTATTTTTGCCTGCAATGTCCAAATTGTTCGGGGGTTGGTTTTATGATGTGACCACGACTTATATACATCAAAGTACGTTCTATATGCAATATATTCACCAGAATATAAGGTTTGGATTTGAAATTACGAGAAAGGGTGAACTTAGGGTTTGGATCATCGTTGTTTATAAATACCCAAGTCTACAACAAGAGGAGGCACGTCTCTGCAAGTTTTCCACAACTTCATCTTCTTCTTCTACAGAGATATACATATGGTGAGAGAATATTATTGAGTGATTAGAGATACACAAGTTTTTTCCTGTTTTTGGATGTCTTCAATCGTGCTTCTACATCGACGATTTCTATGCACAATTGAATGGTATAGTTGCTGAAAAATTCACACACCATATATAGCAACGAGGTTGCGTTGATCCGTTTCAAGAAGTAGAGCCGTCTGAGTACGGAGATCAAAGTAGGAGGCTTCGTGGTGATTTTGATCTGGTGAGAAGCAGGGCCGTTAGAGTACGGAGATCTGAGTGAGAGCTTCGTGGAGTGCAAGTGAATCTAGACTTTCAGATGTTGAGTGAAGAATAGCAAATAACAGCGGTTGTAAGTTCTGTTTTCATAGAGTCTGTACAAATTCTCTGATTCATAGTGCATCGATACCCGAGCGTATCCGTGGTTTTACTTGGACTCTTTCCAAGGTTTTCCACGTAAAAAATCTCCGTGTCTTCTCATTATTTATTTTCTACACTTATATTCATATTTGCTTGATTGATTTGTTTTGGAGAATTAAATTGAGAATTAGGGTTTGTGACTAATTAAAATTGAATTTCCGCTAAATAATTTTAATTGCTCATAAAATTGAAAAAAAACATATTCACCCCCTCTAGGCTGTTTTCACTGTCGTCTAGGTAATTTCAATAATCGCCTCTGATCTCTCCGACGGGGCACTGTCTCACACTACCGAGCCTGTCTCTCATCAGCCAATGTTTGCTCTAGCCCCTACAGTCGTGCAATAAGAGCATCAAACTGTGCTTGAGAAAGAGTAACAATACCACATGCAGTTACCTCTGGCAACACAACCTCATCCTCTGCAGCTAGCATCTGTGGTATCTCAGCTTCATCAGCAACCTCAGCATCCTGAGCCATACCTGCATCAGCCTGACCAGCGTCATCAGCCTGTTCCTGGGCCTGTGCATCTTGGGATGGTAATATGCCCGAACCCCGATCTCTGCCTCATAATAACATCTCCATCCAACTGGGTCCAGATACCAGTCCACATCCCTCTAGCGTATGAGGTACCCTCTCTGAATCTGTTCCGCTCACCCACATTCATCTTAATCCTGGCATCCAACATAATTTTTATCACTAAGCACGAGAATCGAATGAGACACAGACGCTGAGTAACCTTAGTCTCCTTGCACAGATGAATATAATATGTATATAGGCCCTCCCATAAAATCCGTGGGATAAAAATCCACCGCCCAAAGTCGAAAGCATAATGGAGGGCTAGAAATGGCGCCTAACACATGGTGGTATGGCTGTGCGGCATAATCTGGGATCAGACTATCACATCCCAAAACCAAAGCATCGGGTGATAGTTTGCCTTCTTTGTGCAGTTCCAATGTGTATTAGCCCACTGCCCCACAGTCTGAAGTGCAACAATCTCAGAAATAGATGGGAGTATCTTAGGCATAGGTGGGAACACAACAGCTAGCTCGGGCGGATACTCGTCCGGAATACCCCACGCCTCAAAATGGTATATGTGTAGCCAGAACTTTTGGATCATATCCTCGTAAATATGCGGAGTAGCCGAGGCAAGAATAGGTAATATTCGTCGGGCCCACAACTGGCCTATCGTCTAGGTGGGGACAGGCTGTAATCCCTCAAATATCTATAATAAGTATGTATGCTTTTGCTGATACCCCTTCCGGATCGGCTGGTTTAGTAAATCCTCTACCGATGCTGTCTGGGGCACAGGTAAAAATGTAGTCTAGGGTCATCCTCCACAGGTGGCTCCCGTACCCTCTCATCTGCTCAATCATCGCCCTGAGCGACGTCATCCTACTATTCGACATCATCCCCCTGCCTCACACTATCACTCTTAGTATCTTCCTCCATCTCCTCAGCCTACGACTCAGGCACAACTGGCAGTGATGGTTTCTGTAGAGCAACTGGATCAACAACGACGCAACCATGTGGCAAAAGGATGTCGCGTCCCTGTATGGAACTCCCTGGCACCTCTACCTCAACAGATGTGGAAGACGAGGATGCCAAGTCGACATACTATGGTCTCCTGGTGTGTGTACTCCGACGATGAATCGGGGTTGGTGCAGGAGATGATGATCTCAACCTCTGTCGCACCGGTGGATTAGCCGCAACTGCAGCCTGAGCCACTCGTCTCGCTGACAACTTGGTCTGTGCCATGCCTACAATAGGGAATTTTCAAAAATTAAGCGATAATGAACCGGACACCGAATCAAAATCAAACTATATCTAAATATATCCAATATGAAAATTAAACAAGTCGTCGTCCCAAAAGAATTCGATATTTAATCTGCTTCCGAAGTCGAAAAACTCAACTTTTAGAAAATGGATCAAAACTCGATTTTGATCGGACTCGTTCATCAATACTAGTTTAGAATAGTTAAATAAGTCATATGAAATCAAAATAATGGAACAAAACTCACCGAATCGAGAGAAATGATGATTTTCCAAAAATTGAGTTTCGGAGACTTTTTGAGTTCTTCACGTGAATCCGGACAAATCACCAACTAATCTGACGATCCACTGGAAATTAATGATGAGGAATTGGAGGAATAAATGGTAGAATCAAACCTCGTAAAGATTGGTGGAGAATTGAGAGAGAAAGAAGAGTTTGAATGGAATGGGGGGAAAAACCGCTAACGGGTCCTGTTTATAACAGGCCCGTAGCTAGACCTACGCTTCAAGCGTAGGTCCTTATGGCCCAAAATTTTTTATTTCGTCTTCTCATCCCTTCCTCAACTCTATACATTCTCAACGCTTCCTAAGCTCAATTTACACTTCCTACTCAAATGATGATGGCCTTACGACTCGTTTTTACATACTCGATCTTAAATACAAAAATAACTAAATCATCGTCTACAAGTACAAACTAGGCTCAGAAGCTACTCTTCTTTACCTAGTACCAATATTTAACATCATTGGTACGACGTTGCTGCTTCTCAATACTCCGGATCAAGCTTATCCAACTTGGGTGGTCGTTCAGTTAGATCGATCGTTTCTACCACACTCTCAGGATCATCGAGTTCCATGGCTCCATGGGATAAAACCTTCGGAATCTTGTATGGCCCATCCCATCTCGATTGGAGCTTGCCAGGAAACAACTAAGTCTCGAATTAAACAGCCACACCTTTTGGCAGGCTCAAAAACTTTCTTTCTAATATGTTTATCATGAAACACTTTTGTTCGGGCCTTGTAAATCTGAGAATTTCATACGCATTATTTCTCAACTCCCCAAGCTCTTGAAGTTGATGTTTTCGCTGCACACCACCTTTCCTTATATAAAAATTCAGTCTTCGAATAACCCAATATGCTCGGTGTTCCAGCTCTATAGGGATATGACACGCTTTACCATACACAAGACGATATGGTGACATACCAATTGGTATTTTAAGCACAATCCTGTATGCTCAACGTGCATCATTTAGCCTTCGAGGCCAATCCTTTAAATCTGAACGCACAGGCTTTTCCAAAATATTTTTAATCTCCCTATTAGAAACCTCCACTTGTCCTTGTGTTTGGGGGTGATATGACGTACCAATTCTATGAGTGACACTGTATTTATTACACGAAGCAGGAAGAAACTGGTTGTCAAAATGACTTCCACCATCACTGATCAAAACTCTTGGCACACCAAATCGTGATAAAATGTTCGACTTTATAAATTCTACCACCACGTCATGGTCAACACGCTTTGTGGCTATTGTTTCTACCCATTTTGAAACATAATCAACCCCCACATATCAAATAATTCTACAATCAGAATCGGGGTAAAGGCATCATGTCTTGTCGAGATATGGATCTAATCATTTGACATCGCAGACATGCCTTGTAAAACTCGAAAGCATCTTTGAATATGGAAGGCCAGTAAAATCCACCTGCATCACCTTATGGGTTGTCTTTTGAGCTCCGAAATGCCCTCCACACTCCAACGTGTGATAAAATGTCAGTATGCTTTGCACCTCACTCTCGGGAACACATTTTCTGATAATTTGATCAGAGCAATACTTACAATTTTGGATTATCCAAAATATAAAATTTGACTTGGCTGAAGAATCGGTCTTTCTCATTCTTAGACCATCCTTTTAGGATTTGACCTTTGGCTTTATAATTGACAATGTCAGTATACCATGGTATTTGTTCCACCACAACCACATTAAATAGATGTTTATCCGAGAAAGAATCCTTAAGAGGAGTAATTTCCTTTGTGGATTCGACAATAATCTTTGACAAATGATCTGCAATAACATTCTCTGAACCCTTTTTATATTTGATTTCCATGTTATATTCTTGTAGCAACAGAATCCACCGAATCAGTTGGGGCTTAGAGTCTTTCTTCATCAGCAAATGCCTCAGAGCGACATGATCCGAATAAACAATGACCTTGGTGCCCAATAAATATGATCAAAATTTATCCAAGGCGAAGATAACTGCCAGCAACTCCTTATCGGTAGTTGTGTAGTTCATCTGAGCTTCATTCAGAGTCCTACTAGCATAATAAATAACATATGGTAGCTTATCTTTTCTTTGACCCAACATAGCTCCGATGGCATAGTCAGAAGCATCACACATGAGCTCAAATGGTAGAGACCAATCTGGCGGACGGATAATCGGGGAAGATGAAAGTTGAGTACACAATTCCTCAAAAGTATGAAGGCACTATTCGTCAAAGATAAAGTAGCGTCCTTAGCCAATAAGTTGCATAACGGCAGGCCAATTTGGCTGAAATCTTTAATGAACCTTCGGTAAAACTCGACGTGACCCAGAAAAGAGTGTATCTGCTTAATAGATGTTGGAGGAGGCATTTTTGAAATTAATTCAACTTTTTATTTATCTACCTCTATCCCTCGACTAGATATAATATGGCCCAGTACTATCCCCTCTTGAACCATAAAATCGCTCTTTTCCCAACTTAGGATCAGATTCGTCTCCTTGCATATCTTAAGTACCAGTTCTAGATGTTTTAAACAGTCTTTAAAGGTTTCCCCAAAAAACTGAGAAGTCATCCATGAACAGTTCAAGAAGTTTCTCTACCATGTCAGAGAAGATAGACATCATGCACCGTTGGAATGTTGCTGACGCATTACATAAACCAAATGACATCTGTCTATAAGCAAACGTGACATACAAACAAGTAAATGCGGTTTTCTCCTGATTAACAGGATCAATCGCCACCTGATTGTAGCCAAAATATCCATCCAGAAACTAGTAGTAGCTCTGCCCGGCTAACCTTTTTAGGATTTGGTCAATAAATGGTAACAAAAAATGATCCTTCCTGGTGTTCAGGTTAAACTTTCTGTAATCAATACACACATGCCTATGTGTGGTCATGCGTTGTGGAATTAGCTCACCTTTTGAGTTTGGTATCACTGTGATGCCTAAATTCTTTGTCACCACCTAAGTTGGACTTACCCATGTGCTATCAGAAATGGGGTAAATGATACCCGCATCTAGAAATTTTACTACTTCTTTCATCACCACCTCTTTCATATTTGGATTTAGCCTTCGTTGCATTTCCTTTTATGGCTTTGCATCATCCTCAAGATGTATGCAATGCATGAAAATCGAGGGGTCTATACCTTTCAAATCAGTAACGCTCCATCCTATTGCCTCTTTGTTCTCACTCAGAACCACGACTAGAATTAATTCCTATTTTCTGTCAATTTTGAAGATATAATCATAGGAAGAGTCTCGCCGGGTCCTAAGAAAACATATTTCAATTTTTCAGGCAGTTCCCTGAGTTCCAGGGTAGGGGGTAGTTAAGGAGGGAATTGGTGGAATATTTGAAACTATCGGGAGCATTTCAACCGGCTCCCACTATGGTTGAGTATATAAAGCAGTCTCAATCGCATCCGGCTCTTCATTTTGCAGCCTCCAGTATGTCTCCCAATTAGCAACTTCCTCATCTGGCCATTCTCTAGTCTTAAATGACTCTAGCTCATCCTTCTCTAGGATTTGAGTTGAAAAATCTACTATAATATCATCCAGTTCATCACACTCATTAATCTGAAAACATTCCCCAGATTCAGGCAATTGGTGGCTTCCTTCGAATACATTCATCCTAATCTTCATATTTCCAAAGGTCAGATCCATGACTCTGGTTCTACAATTGATGCATGCATTTGCCGTAGCTAAGAATGGTCTTCCTAGTATTATTAGAATGTGCTTCTTCGAGTCAGGGACAGGTTCTGTATCCAGGACTACAAAATCAACCGAAAAATAAAACTTGCCCACTTGAACAATGACATCTTCAAGCACTCCTCTTGCCTGTTTGATTGATCGATCAACAAATTGAAGTACAACCTCTGTGGGGCTAAGCTTACCTAACCCTAGCTGTTGGTAGACTGAATAAGGAAGCAAGTTAATACTCGCACCTAGATCAAGAAGAGCTCTACCAATTTCTTGGTCATCGATGACACATGGAATAGTGGGAGCACTGGGAATTTTCCTCTTAGATGGAGTACCACTTAAAAGCAATGAACTCATTTGTTCAGTCAAGAGTATTTTTGTTGGATTCTTTGCCCTGCTCTTTCGCTTCTGGGTGTAAAGATCCTTGAAAAAATTAGCGTAAGGCAGTATTTGGGCGATTACATCTAAGAGAGGTAAATTGATCTTAATTTGTCAGAGTGTTTCCAACATATCAGATTCTTTCAACTTTCCGTACTTTGCCGGCTCTCTAAGACGCTGAGGAAATGGCATTGCCTCCTCGTAATTTGCCCTGTCTGGCTCTTCATGTAATATCTGATTGACATTGTCTCCTACTGATGGTTTGTCTTTTTGCACTCTTTTAGTCTCTTTCCTTGTAGCCTCCTTCCTCTGCTCTTTTTCAGCTTCTTTCCTCTGCTCTTGTTCTGCCTTTTTTCTTCTTTGCAACCTATCTTCATGCTCCGCCTCATTTTGACTTTCCACTTCCCTTCCACTTCTCAGAGTCGTGATTGCTTGAACTATTTCATTAGGTTCATTAACAAATGACCCGAGCTCCAGTGCTTGTTGTGGCCTTGGGTTAGCGATCGGCTGACTAGGTAATCTCCCTAGCTCTCTTATATTCCTCTCATTAGCTATTTGGCCCATCTGCATATGTAATTATGCCAATGATTGGGTATGAATACCTAGCTTGTTATGAATATCCATTATAACTTGTTCTAACATATTAGTTTGGAAACCGGGTGGAGGAGTTTGGCTTCTTTGAGGTTGGGTTTGGTAACTATATGGCAGCATAACTTGATTGTTATTGAATGGCTGAAGATCTTGGGAATTATTGAATGGCTAAAGAGCTTAGGAATTATTGGATGTTCTGGGTTGGTAATTGGACTGAGAATTTCTAGGCATGATTGTTGGTTGTGGGTCGTATGATTGTTGACTCTGTTGGAACTTTGGCTGTTGGTTATATGATTGTTGTCTCTCAGTGAACCTCGGTTGTGGGTTATATGACTGCTATTTTTTTGAATCTTGGTTGTTGATTGCATGATTGCCCTTGTTGGAACTTTAGTGGTGGATTCTCTACATTGGTAGATTTGTAAGACAGAAGTGGGTAATTTCTAGCATTGGAGGTGTATGAATTGGTGAAAGGAGCATTATTGGAATAGTTCCATGATGCGTTGGCATCAACGACCATTATCTCCTGACACTCATGTTGGGAATACTCAACTTCGACTTCAAATGTCTCTCTAGGAGGGGAATGACTTCGCTGCATAAAATTTTCAATTCTTTCCAATTTCTCTCCAAACAATTCCATGGTATTTCTCACATCATCGTGCTCTATAACATATGATTTCTCAGATCTCATATCTTGTTGTCCACCTCTAGACCTTAACTCAGATTGATATTGAATTGTATTTTCACTGATATTATCAAATATCTCCAAAAGCTCTTTAGGTGACTTTAAATAAACTGACCTTGTGTGGCTGCATCTATTAAAGTTTTATGTGCCTTTCCAAGTCCCATGTAGAAATTTTTAGTAATATCTTGTTCAGAAAACCTGTGGTGGGAACACTTATACAAAATTTCATTATATCTTTCCCATACATCATGAAAATGCTCACTAGGTAACTGCCTAAAGCTTTTGATTTCATCTTGTGCTTCTGAGGTCTTTCCTATAGGATAATGTTTTTCTATGAATTCTCTCTTAAGGGTTTCCCAATTAATTTTAATTTCTTTTGCTAATTTGATGTACTATCTTTTAGCTCTCTCTTTCAATGACCAAGGGAATAATCTCACTCGCAAGTCCTTTTGGGCAAATTGTCATACCTAACAGTAGAGGCTACCTCTAGGAAATCATTGATGTGCTGGTTTGGGTCCTCTATTCTAAAGCTTGAAAATTTTGGAAGCATATTGATCATGGTTGTCTTGATCTCAAAGTGCTTCGCTCCTTCTTCCTCCATAAAATTAGCATAGGAGTCGTACGCATCGGGCATGTAATATCCTTTCAGTGATGTCTCTTGTGCCCTTTGTTGGTATGCTCTTTGGTCAGCCATTGCTTCTTCTTGCTGACGATGACACTCTTCAATAGATCGACGTAAACGACAGAGAGACTTTTTGATCTCAGGATTGTACTCGACTAACACAGTGCTTAAATTAGAACGGGTCGATCTATTGGTCATACGCTACTCAAACAACTATATATTTTTTTCCTTTTTCGATTTTTTTTGTGAAATAAAAATTAACTAAATTAAGTACTTCTAAATTACATAAAATAAAGCAAGAATTAATATAAGAAAATCTAGGTAACTAAAACTCACAAAAGTTCCAGACACAACTTTAGAAACTCTGCTTTTCCCTTTTATGCTCTTTAGAGTACCTGTCAATCACACAAAAATTTAACTTTAGCTGCAACTATAATAACGCAATGCAAATAAACTACTAAAGCTATTGAACAATGCTCAGTCCCCGGCACTGGCGCCAAAAACTTGATGCGACGTTAGGTGTACAAAAATATGTGGTAAAAAACAACACCGTAACGACTCTAGGTTTTACCTTACGAAAGCGCACGTATTAATTATAGAATAACAAATGACTTGAGTAAGGGATATCGATCCCACAGAGACTAAGATTGTTCACTTTAGCAATTCAAAAACACTGAATTATATTTTCTGAAAATTGTTTGTTTGGGTGGTCAAAGACCAAATTATCTATTTTAACTAATATTATCTAAAAAGCAAATTAAATTGGTTGTGATTCAGATGAGATAGAAAACTAGAGTTTTTATTACTCCACCACTAACCGCATAATATAGTTCCTGACTGTATCAATTGTGTGAGGTCGATCCATAACTGTGAATTAGGTCGTACCACAAATTGCTAAATACGATCCTAAAAAGGAGTACCATCAACTGGATCGTGACAACCCGTCTCATAACTGACCTAAATAGTACATGCCAATTATGCTACTCTAATGTACTCCAAATGCATGAAAATAAACTAAAACATGTCTATATTAAATCGCTAAGGCACGGACAGTGTCAACCTAGGGTTTCAAGCTTCATTACCACTATTGTGTAGAAAACCATAATTAAGCATCCGAGTTCTTGCTCATATTGAATAATCATAATTGTGCAAAATAGTATATTCATTCCATCTAAGAGAATAATTTATAACAAACATAGAATTTTATATTTCTAAATCAGTACGGTCTCTTAACTACTACAATCATCACAGTATGGTCAACAGTTTCCCTTCTTTACAATTAAAAACAATGAAAGAACTATATTACTTGGCTAGGGTTTCACTAGAAAACCCTAGATACCGAGTTAGTTCGCCATGGTAGACGGTGACTGTATCGTTGATGTAGAAACGCTCTCCATAATCTTCTTCTCTAGATCTCTAGGTTTGAATATGGCTCTCAACAATAGTAAGTATGAATGAATGAAACTCTGAACCAGCCTCTATGAACGTATCACAAAACCAACTCTCAATAATGAATCTCAGAATCAGAACTCTCTTTTCTCTAATATATGATTGTGGATATATAGGCAATGGTATAGAGAGGCCCTTTTTAGTATTTTCACTATAAAGCTCATGCAAACCGTAACTTATCATGTATATAAGTGTATATACATGTATATAGAGGTCTGGAGTCGCAAACACGTCTTCTAATTAAGCATGGGGTGAAACAGGCAAAATCCACAAAAAACCACCAAAAGTTGCCTCACTTATGCTTCAAGCGTAGGTCCTAAGCATACCTCCAAGCATAGGTCCAAGCGTAGAAATGTGATTTCCAGCCACATTTTGAAACTGAAAGCGTTGGCAAAAGCGTAGGTATTTTGTGGAAAATCAATTTTCTCATTGAATGCACCAAAACGATCGCCTTGAACCCACAATACTTTTTGCTGAAGATGACGACTTTTGGAAATGCCGTTTTTGCCCTTCAGGAGCCATTTTTGTCTCGGACTGCCTCTTTGACTCTCCTCTTGGATAAAAAGAACATACTCTTCAGTTAATTCACTGAAGTTATCTCCATTTCTTCATTAAGCTCTTGAAACATGCCTTAACACGCAAACACAATACAAATACCAAATAATGGAATGAAAGAACATAACAATAGTGAGTTAAGGGGTTAAAATGTCTAATATTTAACACCTATCATTACCCTACGCCTATGGCGTAGGTGCTTGGGGAGGGATTTTTTACAGATTTCATGAATTGTTGAATTTGACCTCGACTTGATGTTTGATGATGTGGCTATGACTTATTGACCTATATACATGTTTGTATATCAATATAAGTCATTTTTAGTCCTAATTGGAAGGGTTTGACACAAATAAGGAATCCTAATCAAAGTGGAGAACAAGTTATCTCAAAACTAGGGTTTCCTACTCTATAAATAGGAGAAGCCTCTACATAATTGTGGGGTGGTTTTTGAGAGATCTCTGCAGTTTTTATATAGTTTATATTCTTCTACAGAGACAAAGATAGAGATAGAGAGAGAAAATCATTGAGAGAAGATATTCTTATTCTCTCTTAATTAGAGTTTGTTCAATTGTGCTTGTACATCGAAGATCTCTATGCACAATTGAATGACCTAGTTGCTGAAAAATCAACACACCACCTTTTTGCAACGTGGTTTCTTAGATCTATTTAAGAAATATAGTCATCTGAGTGCGGATATCAGAACAGGAGGCTTCGTGGTTCATTGATCCGTTGAGAAGTGGAGCCGTCAGAGTTGGGAGCGGAGCAAGAGCTTTGTGGAGCGCGAGTGATTCAAAGTTGTCAGACGTCGAGAGGAAAAAAGCAGATCTGGAGGGATTTGTAAGTCTAAAGCTTCATAGAATCTATGTACTGGTTAATTCATAGTGCATCGATACCCGAGCGTATTCGTGGTTTTTACTTGGAGTCTTTCCAAGGTTTTCCACGTAAAAATATTGCGTGTTTCTTTTACTTTATTTTCCGCACTTAGATTAATCTTCGCATGATTTATCTTGATAGAGAATTGGATTAAAATTAACTTTTTCACAATTAATTTTAATTTGTAAATAAATTCACAAAAAGCCTATTGTTGATTGGTTAAATAATGAGGTTGATGATGATTGTGATGATTCGCTTCAAGCTAAGTACAATAAATTGCATGATAAGTACGCTCATCTTAGCGAAGTTTTCTCAAAATCTATTGGTAGATTTAAAAGTTTTGACAAGGAAAAAGAATCCTTAAGAGAAGAATTAACCAGCATTAACCATGACTTTAATCAACACATGACTGATAAGTCTAGATGGATTGAAAGGTTGAGAAAGTTTGAAAAAGTCCGAGAAAGAAAGGAATGAGGTTTTAAAGAGTGGAGAAGATATCAATAAGGAACTAATAGCTGTAAGATCTGATTTGATTGAGAAATCTGTGAAGATTGGAGATTTGGAGAAGAATTTGGAAGATGATAACTCAACTATTCATAGATGGTCTAGTGGAATTCTTAAGCTTGATCATATGTTGAGTGTAGGAAAATCTATGGGAAATACTATCTTTGTTAGGATTCAAAAGAGTAACCCATAAATCTGATGATGTTCCCAAAACTATCTTTGTTAAGGGATCCCAAGTAGCATCTTATACTTCTAAATGTAATTCTGATAAGAATCACAATGTTAAATCTTATGTCAAAAAACTGTTTGAGATTAAGTCTCCGTTTACCTCAAGATATCATAAGAGTTTTAATCATGGTTTTCAAAAATTTATCCCAATATGCCATCATTCTGGAGTGAAGGGTCACATTCGACCTTTGTGTTCAAAGTTAAAAGGAAAGACTTTGAAATCTAAGAGGAAATCTAAAACTCAGAAAAGGCTCAATGTTGAAGATCAAATTAGGGATTTGAGTAAAGATATAAAGAATTTTTCTAACCATGCAACTAAAACACCTAAGATTAGATAAGCATGGGTTAGAAAAGGTGAGCTACATTATTGTGATGCTCATACATGGGTTAAAAAAGGTGAGCTACATTATTGTGATGCTCATACATGGGTTAGAAAAGGTGAGCTACATTATTGTAAGGCTCATACTGAACTTAGAGCATGCGGCTCTAGTTTCGTGTGTTTAGATAGTGAATCCTCTAGGCACATGACAGGAGATAAGTCAGTGGTTGATAATCTCAAGGATAGTGATGGTAAGAATGGTTCTTTTGATGAAAAGAAAAAGTCTAAAGGTTTAGGAAAAGGCACCATTGTTGCTTCTGGTCTACCTAGACTAGAACATGTTGATTGTGATAAGGGCAGAAAGGCTAATTTACTTAGCATTAGCTAGATATGCAATGATTATCAATAAGTCAATTTTTGTCGTGATAAATGCATTATTAATGACTCTTTTGGAAATTGTCTTATGGAAGGTGTACGTATATCTGATAATCGGTATCGTATATTTCCTAAATTTGGTACTGATAAAGGTCTTGAGTATGTATCTACAAATTCTCAGTTGATAGACATCTCTACAAAACCATTAGATTTTCAAAAGCACGTGTATCTTAGAAAATCTAGTGGCAGGTTATCATTAGGATAAATGGCTTTATATGTATCATTCTAGGAATATCTTGCATTATCTTTTATCCTAGAATTGATACATTATCATGCATTTTTTATTTATGCATTTTATTTTTTTATTATGTATGCATCATGTTTTGCTACTATTAGGATGGATCATGCATGTATTATTATGAAAAAAATGATAAAAAATTTTAAATAAATTCTTAGTATGTTGAGCTTGGCTAAGGGTACAAATGGTTGTCATATTTCACTGTATTTTCATATTTACTTTTCTTATTATACTTATGGGAATTGAAGTTATTAGTCTGACATGAGGTTATGAGTTATTCACTTGACATGTTTAAGTATTATTTTTGGAACTCATCAACTTTGGGTTTTTGTTTTACTTCGGAGATGACTGTAATACTCTGTTCAAACTTTTAGTTTATCTCATGTAATTCGAAGTGATATGTAAGTTCATAAGCTATGCTAGATTGATCTATGCTTTTAAATACCTTTTGCATGTTTATGAATGTTGTCATGATGTTGAAAAGAGGAAAGAATGAGATGTTAAAATATAAAAATGCAAAAAATAGTTCTTTGATCTGAGTAACCGGGCCTCTTGCCTCAGTAAGCATTGAGTGTTTGCATAAAAAGGGGATAAGACTAATGTCATAGCAAAAAATTATATGGCCCAATAAAGATGGGCCGCAAGATTGATGGGCCGCGGGACTGATGGACCATAGGACGGATGGGCCTGGCTCATAGAAGTCTTTAGAAAATAAGTGATCCCCAAGTTAAGGATTTGTCCCACTTATGGAAGATAGAGCCCAAAAAAGAAAGGAGTTTATCAAATCTCATGATTTAAGGGATTGGTAAACTTGGGTAGATGGGCCCGACCCATCTACTGAATTATGTATAAGTACATAGCCAAATGATGAATAAAGGGATTCAATTTTGTTTAAATCTAATTCGTTGTGTGTTTTTCTGCATCTACACAATTGGCGCTGTCTGTGGGAAGCTTAGTCCTTGAAATCTTTTTTCGACAGCTTCCCACTCTCTATTAGGAGCTTAGATTGACATCATCCATGGCGGTTATCACTCGGTCGCAACAATATGAGTTACCTCGGAATGGAGGCCAACCTTCGCAAACCAAAGATACGATCAGGGGGGCCTTGGAGGAAAGGACTGCCGAGTTGGAGAGGTAGAACGCCGAGTTGGTGGCAAAACTGGCCCTGCTGCAAAACCCTCAAGAAGCCTAGAATGGTGAATAGTCCAACCAGCAGGAATGGTCTATGGGCCACCAATCAGAAAGAGATCACCACCATGCAAAGTCCAACAAAGATCGGGAGGAACATGCAGAATCATCCCTATAGGTGCTCAATATGCTCAATTTGGAGGAAACTCTGACTATGAAAAAATTGGAGGAAATTATGATCAGATTCCAAAGGGAGGTGCTAAAGATCTAAAGGTTCAGACCCCGAACGATCTGGCCTCTGAGGCATCCATCGATGCCGTGCAGACACCATTCACACTGGCGATCACCAGTGTGCCCTACCCGAAGAGGTTTAGGCTATCGAAGTTTACCCTATTTGACGGCACAAAAGATCCGATGGAACACATCTACCATGTCCATACAAAAATGAATGTCTACAGCAAAAACGAAGCCTTACTCTACAAAGTCTTTCCCACCAGCCTGACCGAAGCAGTCCTCCTATGGTTCAGGAAACAACCACCCCGATTTATTGGAAGCTGGCTCAGACTCTGTGAGTTGTTCATTGCCTAATACTTCGGCAATAAAAGACAAAAAAAGACCATTTCCAGTCTCTTTACCATGATCTAAGAAAAAGGTGAATCCCTAGAAAGCTTTGTCTCGTGATTCAATGTCGAGATGTCCTCGATTGATAATTGTAATCAGCACTCAGCCATCAAGGCCTTCATGATGGCCTTAATTCCTGGAACTAAGTTCCACCAGTCTTTGGTCAAGAGACCACCAGCGGACATCGGGGAACTCAATTCCAGGGCACAAGGACATTTTCAGATAGAAGAAGAATTGGCCATACGCTAAAGAAGGGCAGCCTTTGCAAGTGTAGAGGCAAGAATATCCGAACCTAAAGTTAAGGATTGGGCACCAGATCGGAAGCGGCCACGTGCTCTACCTGAACCCTCCCCAGTCCTAGAGAAATGCCAAAGGTTCGAGGACAAGATCACTCCGTTAAAGGTTAGCCTTGCCAAACTGTATCAGGAGACTAATGGTAAAGGGATCTTCCGGTAACCACCACCTATCAGACAACCAGTGGAACAGAGGGACATGTCAAGGCACTGTGCCTTCCATGATGAGTACGGACACCACGCCAACAAGTATAGAAGCCTCAGGAGGCCAGTAGAAGCCATGATAGCAACAGGAGAATTGACTGAATATGTTGCCAAGGAGGGCACCCGATCAGATCAAACATCACATACGATTGACACGAGGACAACGGGTTAGCCCGTAAAAGTCATTCACATGATTCACGGAGGGCCAAGCCGATCAGAAGTGGAAGAAACCCGTAGATCCAAGATGCGACAAGCCCAGAGACTACGAAGGGTTGGAGAAATCAATGAGTTTCAAAGCCTGAAAGAGGATGCATGAATAACTTTCTCTTTTGCTGATATGTGGAACATTCAATCACCACATAATGATCCCTTGGTAATCTCCCTCATGGTCTTAAACTTCCTGATTATGAGAGTAATGATCGACCCAGGAAGCAGTGCCAACATACTCACCAAGTGGGCTTTTGAGAAGTTAGAGATTAACCCCAGCAGATAGTCCCTTCTAGAAGCCTGATAGCAGGATTCTATGGCAGAAGAGTAGAACTAGTGGGGGAGATCCAACTGCCAGTAACAACAGCAAGGCGCATACTTAGACAAACTTTTATGGTAATAGATTTCAAACCCTCATATAATCTCCTCATGGGCTGGGGTTGGATCCATCGGATACACGGAGTTCCTTCCACCTTGCATTAAGTCATGCGATGCGTCGATCCAAATGGAATAGATGTGATTGACATCAGAGGAGATCAGGTGGCCGCCAAAGAATGTTACGTCATCACAATAAAAGGTTTAAGAAAGAGGGCAGAACCAGAACAAGATTCATGATCCAAGGCAGTACCCGATGATCAATAACAATTACAAGATAAGGGTGTGGGGTCATCTATAGCAACTGAACCTTTGCTAGAAGTTCAGATTTGCCCCGACCACCCTGAAAGGACGACTTACATTGGTTCTAGCCTCAACATACAAGAAAAGGAAAAATTGTTGGCCCTCTTACGCTCCAATATTGATGTATTTGCTTGGGGCCTCATGGATATGCCCGGCATCGATCCTTCAGTGGTCCAGCATTCCCACAAATTGGACCCCGACGCGAAATCTGTCAGGCAAAAACAAAGACGCATGGGGGCCCATCGAAACCATATTATAGCTGAAGAGGTTGATCGACTTCTCCAAGCTGGAGTCATTAAAGAGATGCAATAGCCTTCCTGGCTGGCAAACGTGGTTGTGGTCCAGAAGAAGAATGGGAAATGGATGGTGTGCGTGGACTTCACTGATCTGAACAGAGCATGCCCGAAGGATTGCTTTCCCTTACCAAAGATCGATCAGATGGTTGATGCCACCACAGGATTCGAGCGTTTGAGTTTTCTAGATGTGTACTCTGAGTATAACTAGATACGAATGAACCCAGATGATGAGGAAAAGACCGCATTCATCACTGAATGAGGTACATATTGTTACATAGTTATGCCTTTCGGACTAAAAAATGTAGGTGCAACCTTTCAGAGGTTGGTAAATAAAGTTTTCTAGGGCATGATGGGATCTACTATAGAAGCCTATATTGATGATAGAGTGGTCAAAAGCAAGGCAAAATATGACCACCTGACTGATCTACAATAGGTGTTTGACACCCTTAGAAAGTACAAGAAGAAGCTCAACCCATCCAAATATTCCTTCGGAGTGTCCTCAGGCTAGTTTTTGGGACACATAGTTGATCGGACTGGAATACAGGCGAGCCCAGCACAAGTCATAGCTCTAATGGAAACGGGAGAGCCAAAGTCCTGGAAGGAGATCCAAGTACTAACTGGGGGAGTAGCAGCCCTTAGCCATTTCATCTCTCGCTTAACTGATCGGTGCCGGCCATTTTTTCATTCTATAAAAGCCCCTAAAGAAGAGGTCTAGGGGCCAGAGCAATCAGAAGCCCTGAAAAAGCTCAAGAGCTACATGACAAAGCCTCCCATACTGGCAACCCCTGAAGCAAACGAGCCGTTACACTTATATCTAGCCATATCTGCAACATCTACCAGTGCCACTCTGGTCAAAGAGGGCAAGGGGTACCAGATGCTTGTTTTCTACACCAGCAAAGCCTTTCCTGATGCAGAAAACCGTTATTCCAAGCATGAAAAGCTGGTACTATCACTGATCAATGGAAAACGACTTCTTCGGCATTACTTTGAAGCACATCTGATCATGCTACCAACTGCAACCCCGATCAGATCCATAATGGTGAAGCCCGAATTATCAGGAAGAGTATCCAAATGGGTAATAGAATTGGGAATCTATGACATAACCTATGTCCCCGAACCGCCATCAAAGGGCAAGCGGTAGCTAACTTTCTGTTAGAAATAGGAACTACGGATGCTCCAGAAGAAAATGAACCAGAGTTATGGGTAGTATTCGTGGACGGATCGTTAAATATCAACGGATCAGGGATCGGTGTAGAGCTCGTAACACCCGATGGAACTAAAATTCAGTAATCCGTTCGATTGAAATTACCATCCTCCAACAATGAAGTCGAGTATGAGGCTCTTCTAGCAGGAATTTGGTTGACCCAAAGCCTTCAAGTACAGAAAGTAGAGATACGAAGTGATTCCCAATTTATCGTACGTCAATTGAATGGAGAGTATGAAACCCGAGAGCCAAAAATGGAAGCATACAGGAATTTGGTACTAAAGGTGGCCGAGAAATTCAAGCAGTTAACCTTTGAACAGATCCCCAGAGGGGACAATATCAGGGCAGATCGTTTGGCTAACCAGGCCTCTGCAGCAGGGGAAAGTATGACTCGAATAGCACCAGTGGACTTCATCGTCCAATCAATCTTGGAGCCCTCCGAGGATGTGGTGGTCATTCCTTAGGAGCCAAGCTGGATGGACCCCATAGCAGACTATTTGAGGACGGGTGCATTACCTGAGTCTTTCTCCGACCCATATTTAAGATGTCTCACACCCTCCGAAGCTTCTGTAGTCATGGAAGAGATACATGCTGGATCGTGTGGCAATCATTCCGGAGGAAGGCCTTTAGCCCATAAAGTCCTCACCCAGGGGTACTTCTAGCCTTATCTATCAAGAGACGCCGAGGCATATACCCGACACTGTAAAAAATGCCAATTTCATGGTGATGCCATTCATCCACCTCTGGAACTACTAAATCCAACAATTATCCCTCACCCCTTTGCCCGATAGGGAATGGATATTGTGGGTCCTCTTCTGCAAGCCATACGATCTACTACACATGTTCTTCTGGCTACGGATTACTTTACCAAATGGGTGGAAGCCGAGGCATACTCAATTATCAAAATTAGCCACGTTATAAAGTTCATTTGGAGTCACATCATTTGTAGATTCGGTCTACCCCGAACTATAATGATGGATAATTGCACCAACCTGGATAACAGGAAAGTTCAAGCGTTCCTAGCAAAGCATGGGATCAATCAGAACACTTCTTCCATTGGTTACCCACAGGAAAATGGACAGGCTGAAAGGACAAATAGAATAATTTTCGATACACTTAGCCGTTATCCCAACCGAATTGAAAGTGCCTATGCTAAGAAGTCAGGCTTGGGAAGAAGGTCCAAACAATCAGCACCTGGCCCATGACTTGGACCTACTGGAGGAGAGAAGAGAAGTCGCCGTCATAAGGCTGGCTTCCTACCAGCAACAAGCAGGGCTCAGTTTAATCAGAAGGTCAAAAGAAAAGAGTTTCAGGTAGGCGATATGGTGCTCAGAAGAAAAATTGGAATTATTTACAAGTTACGAGAGACATGGGAAGGACCTTATACAATAATTGAGGTCATCAGTCGCCGTGCCTAACGGGTATGGAAGAAAGAGACAGGTCGTATCGAGCCCAATTTTCAGAACGCTTATCGTCTGAAGAGGTATTATCCTTAGATAGTTTTTTTTAACAGTAAAATAAAACTATGTCTTGCACATGACATTTTTGCTGATTATAATAAAGCATCTATGCCCGATGTTCGGCACCTCTGCTACATGTTTCCCAAGTTTTTAATAAAAAGTCACATTATATATGAGTGATCATACCTTATGAAGACGCCATATTAATATAAAATTTTTCCTAAGTGTTGAGTTCAAACTTGATTTGAACTAACCAGTGGATATAAGTAAATCTTAGGGGCCAGATGCCCGAAGACTCCATATGAACAGAAAATTTTCCTAAGTGTTGAGTTCAAACCTAATTTGAACTAACCAGTGGATATAAGCAAGTCTCAGGGGCCAGATGCCCAAAGACTCCATATCAAATAGAAAAATGAAATTTTTTCTAAGTATTAAGTTCAAAAACGTTCATCTCGGGCTAGTCAATAGCTAAACCGAAGTAACAAGAACAAAATACCAGAAAAATTGGGAAAAGCCTTTTAATTAAAATAAATAGAAAAATACAAAAAATACCCTTCTAAAGGGGTAATACATAATGAAAGTACGGAAAGCCTAAGTTCTATTTTAACTCAGGGGCAAAACTAGTCTTCTCCCCTCAAAAGGGCCATAAACCTCTTCTCATTTCAGAGGCCGGTGGGTCTTTATAAGGAAGGGGCACTCCCATGAAAGCATTGAACTCTTCAGTAGTCTTAAACTCTCGATCAGCCAGGGGAATGTGCTCCATCTCGTGCATATCCCGCCATGCCCTTACCGATCGAACGTCACAGATTGTGACAGACCGTCTGTGCATGTCCAGACCACCTAAACAGCACATATCTACCTTAGATCACTCAAGATCTAGAAGATTATCTGACTCTGCCTTTTCGACAACTATCTTTTGGTAGGCTGCCTTTGCCTCTGCTTGTTCGGCAGCTAAAGCCCTTTTTTCAGCTTCTCAACTCTCCAGAAGGCCCTAGTGCTCAGATAAACTCTGGCGAAGACCATCCGCCTCCCTGGACAGGGTGATATGATGCTCATTATTCTGCTGTAGTTGAGCCTGCATCTTGGCCATTTCCCAAACATCGGACTCCAGGGCATGATTGTAGGCCTGGATCCTATAAAGAAGCTACACAGGTAGGGAAAAAGGATGCATATTAGTATAGTATGAAGTATAAATAATAAAAAATAAAATACAAAAGAAAAGTTGAAGCACCAACCTCTATGGCCATTGAGGAGCCTTCTGGAAAAGCTCAATCCTAGAAATCATCGACTGAATAGCCCTATCGGTAGGAGTCCAAACCCCTTCGCCATAGCCCGAAGAGCATCTGGCTGACAGATGGTAAGATGGTCAGCATAGACAAGAGTCCCATCTAGAAGGAAAAACTTTGGTTCCCAGGGAATTACGGTACGGGGGGTATCCTGAGCCTGAGGAGTTTCGCTCATTGAAGCATCAGTAGTCTGGGTCCTGGGTCTTTTGTTGGCCACTCCACCACCCATACTAGATCAAGACCTAGTGGTTGTAGCATTTGCAGGAGGAGGCTGAGGTGGATCTGCAGGACTTTGTGCTGGCAGAGTACTGGAGGTGTCGGGGGTGCTATCGAGAGTGGTATGGCATCAGCCAGATTAAGCCCTTCAGGAACTTAAGTATGTTTGGAAGAAAAGGGCCTGAGGGGTGAATCCATTCTGTCAATAGCAGCACCCAAGTTAAAAATCATCTCCAGATTAGCCTTGGTTAGAAGAGTAGTGGCAGATCGAACATTGCTTTAAATCTTGGCCTTCAGAAGTGCAAACCGTCCTTTTATGAGGGATAAGGGAATTGATCTATCCTCATAGCCTATAAATTTATACGCGTATTCCCCAGATGTAAGTCCCAGAACTCACAAAACCAAGTATTTTTATGGAGGGGACGGTAGACAGGCAAACGAATAGGACCGAAGGTGCTAGGAATCGGGAATGTCAGAGAGAACAGGTAAAACCAGTTGCCACTAAGAATTACCATTCTCTTCTTCCATCCTTTATCAGATTTTTCTGTATCAGAGCATATGCCCCGACCATGGAAGGGAAAAAAGTTGTACCTACCCTTGCTTTCTCTGGCATTTTGGAAGAAATAACAAAGAAGCAGGTCGGCTAAACCTAGATTAAGGTCCAGATCCCTATTGAATAGAAGAAGCATGGCCAGAATCCTAAAGTTGTTTGGGTTAAGATGAAGAGGGTGTAACCTTAGCATAAAAAAGGCATAATGAAAGAAAGGGTGAAGAGGAAATCTTAAGACTTTGAGATGAACCGCCAATAGCAAAATGCTACCTGGTTGAAGTCCCTCACTCTTAGAGAAGTCTAAATAGCCTGGGTAAGGAGCCACAAGAACATCATCGGGTACATTAGTCTCAGCCCGAATATGTTTTATATCCACATTAGGCCTTGTTTTCTTAAGAGGAGCAACCGAGAAAGTTTCAGAAGGATTAGGGTTCACAGACTCATCATTATTATGGGAACCCCCTGTAGCGGGTGTTTCTGGATTCATTGACAAACCCGAAAGGTCAGTATTTGGGGGAACTATTTTTGGAGCAGGGGCCTCTTGACGGATGGAAGAAGGACTATCACTACTGGTTGAATCAGGGTCGATTCCAGAAGATAGAACGACCTCCTCTATTGACCTAGTGCTGTCATTATTAGATATAGTTTCAGAAAGGTAGAAGAGACAGATGGGGGGCAGATATGAAAATTGAAAAGAAAAAAGTGATATCTGACTTACACAGTTTATAGAGTAGAGGCAGGAAGAACTTCAGAAAAGGGGGAGAGTCTGTTCCGATGGAGGTTCCTAGAAAATGCCGGCTGAAGAAATTACAGGAGGGAGAGGCTTAAGAGATAGAGGCTTGAAAAATGATCTGAGAATGTAAATTGAGAGATAGAGGCTTGAAAAATGATCTGCTAGAATGAGGAAATCAAATGATTAAGGTTGTGTTTTTATAGTGAGAAAGGGGCAAGCCAATAGTCCGCACGAAGTCCAAAGGTCGCACGTCACATGAAAAGCCGCCATGGTGCGAAAATTAAGGAAGTTATGGCCTCACGTTTTCAAGTACAAATAAATGCCAATTAAAGACTTGCCACATTACCACCATCAATTTCCATGAAGACATTAATGTATATGTGTATATATAAATTTGGTCATGGGCTATGAATTGGACCATGAGCCCATAACCTCAGGGGCCTGTGTAATAGCCAAAAATTATATGGCCCAATAAAGATGGGTTGCAAGACTGATGGGCCGAAAGACTGATAGGCCGCAGGACTGATGGGCCATAGGACGGATGGGCCTAGCCCATAGAAGTCTCTAAAAAATAAGTGATACCCAAGTCAGGGATTTGTCCCACTTATGGAAGATAAAGCCCAACAAGGAAAGGATTTTACCAAATCCCATGATTTAAGGGATTGGTAAACTTGGGTGGATGGGTCTGACCCATCTACTGAAT
Organism: Cornus suecica; assembly: GCA_963922005.1. Lineage (NCBI taxonomy): Eukaryota > Viridiplantae > Streptophyta > Magnoliopsida > Cornales > Cornaceae > Cornus > Cornus suecica. The sequence goes on from OY998242.1 coordinate 68,894,903, forward strand.
TATGTATAAATACATGGCCAAAGGATGAATAAAGGGATTCAATTTTTTTTAAACCTAATTCATTGTGTATTTTTCTGCATCTACAACTGATGAGCATAAATCCCATGGAAGAAGCTTAGGCCCAGTTGGTCGGGAATAAAAATCCTTGCTGGAAAGTCTGAAGCTTAGAAAGATAAAAAGGGATACGGTGAAAAGCTTGAAAATATTAAATTGTTTTTTCTTTATTTAGCAATAAGGTTTGAGCTAAAGATTTGACTTCTAGTTTGGATTTTGAACTGAAGTATCATCACGGTTAGTGAGGAGATTGTTAGAATTAGCACGTATTGCTTTCATCTTAGTTGTTTGCTTGCACCTGAATATTTTTCATATATGCAAATGCTATGTAAAGCTTGTTTTGTGACTGCTTATAACTACAGGGTATATGTGCTGATTTTCTTCACTATCATGTGTATAATAGTTAAGTCCAATATGTGAATATGGTGTGTTAATGATTAGCTCATTGTCTCTACTGCCCTGCTCGCATGTTTATAAGAATAAAAATATTATTTTTGTTTTTCATTTTGCATTCATGCATTAGTCTTAAGTTCATGCATTGTAGAGATTTATGTTACTTGAGAATCTGGATATATTCTTATAGAGTACTTTATCATAGTATTTAGTGCTTGGCTTAGATTCTCTAAAGTCTCCTTTGTGAACTTTTCCTAAGTTTTCGTCTTAAGGCTTTCCCTTGTTTCTCTCATGAACTTTGATTGTTTTTATTGTTACTTGTCATTTCAGTGACAAAAAGGGGGAGAAATATTGAGTAACGGGGAGTAATGATTTTAGGGGGAGAAGTATTAAGTAAGGGGGAGAGGTATCAAGTAAGGGAGAAAAACTGTGTGTTTTATGATCATTATGCTTATATGGATATTGTGTTTTTCTTATGATCATTTTATATCTGTTTTCCACACTTGCGGTTAATGGTTTGTTCAGTGTTGTGGTTACATGATTGGTAGACCGTCATGAAAGTAAGGTGACAGTTTTTATCTATGTTTGTCGGTGTGCGTTCATAGGTATAGATGTTATATTTTTATTTTTGAGGCTATATTGTAAAACTTGGTTTTGTCTCAGAAATGCCAAGGGGGAGATTGTAAGAACACTTTTGAGTATTATTTATTTATAGCATGTTCTAGACAATAACCATGTTGAGTGTTGGATAGGTTATTTTGGTTTCTACGACATTTATAAGTATTGACAAAGGCAAAATCAAGAATCTCACCAAAGGCTCCATGGGTGTTATCAATTTTCTCAAGACCATTAAAGCTAGAGCCGATGAACTTGCAATCCTTGGTGCACCAGTTGATGATGAAGATCTCTCGAAAAGAATTCTTGAGGGACTTGGAGATGACTACAAAGAGTTGGTTCGTGTAGTTCAAGCTCGAGACAATCTAATCACATTTGATGAACTAGATGAAAAAATTCTAAACTTTGAAGCATCTCTCCAAGGTAACAATAAAACTGAACCTTCATATTTCCCTGCTTCTGCTAATTTGGCGAGTCACACCAATAATGGGTGGCGCAATTCGTCAAATTCTGGTAATAACTCAGGAAACAAATATGGTTGACGTGCTTCTTCAAATTCTGGTAGTAGCAATACGGGTTAGTGCTTGTTGCCCACCCTTGGTAATCGCTCCCCCGTGTCTATAAACGCCGAACCTAACACATCCCGCGCCGATCGTAACTCTTCAAGACCTTACCTTGGTTATTGCCAAATCTGTAGAATCTAAGGACACACTACTAAGCGATGCCCCTATTTTTGATTGGTACCAGTTGAGACATCCAACAAGACCAAACTCATCATGGCAACAGTTGAGACATCTCACTTTGCTGCCAACACCTCTAACATTCCAACATGGCACTTGGACCAGCGGTGCTACTCATCACCTCACCTCCAACCTGAGTAATCTATCACTTCATGCACCATACACCGGCTCCAACAACATTATGATTGGAGATGGCACAGGTCTTCCCATAACCCATACTAGTTCCACCTCTCTCAAAACGTCAAATGCTTAATTTTCCTTAAATAATGTTCTTTGTGTACCTAGCATGAAAAAGAATTTGATTTCAATTTCCCAATTTTGTATTTCCAACAATGTGTTCATTGAATTTTTACCATATTCTTTTCTTGTGAAGGAACTTCGCATGGGAGCAACACTTTTGAAAGGTCAAACTAAGGATGGTGTATATGAGTGGTCGATATCCTCACCACTATTTGCTTTTTCTAGTTTCAAAACCACTTCGTCCGAGTGGCATCATAAATTGGGCCACCCTGACTTTCCTACTTTAAGGCATGTTATTTGTAGTAATAATTTCGATTTATCATCTTCCAGGCCTTTGAATTTTTCATGTAATGCATGTCATTGTAATAAGAGTCACAAACTCTCTTTCTCCAATTCTACTATTGTTTCTAATCAATCTCTTCAAATAATTTTCTCTGATGTATGGACTTCACTAGTTATTTCTTATGATGGCTTTAAATACTATGTAATTTTTGTTGATCATTTTACAAAATATATTTGGTTTTATCCTCTCAAACAAAAATCAGAGGTCAAAGACATATTCATTAGATTTAAAGCCATTATATAAAAACACTTCAACCAAAACATCAATACATTGTATTCTGATAATGGTGGTGAATACATTGCTCTTGCTAATTTTTTTACTCTTCATGGTATTTCTCATCTCACTACTCCACCTCACACACCTGAACACAATGGTTTCTCTGAGCGGCGTCATCTCCACATTGTTGAAACGGGTCTCACTCTACTCTCTCATGCCTCTATTCCTTTAACTCATTGGTCTAATGCTTTTGCTACAACAGTGTACTTGATTAATCGTATGCCAACTCCAACATTAAATGTTTTTTCTCCCTACGAAAATATTTTTGGTGCTCCTCCTAATTATTCAAAACTCAAAGTATTTGGTTGTCTATGCTATGTTTGGCTTCGCCCATATACTTCTCACAAACTTGACTCTCGTTCCAAACCATGTGTTTTTCTCTGGTACTCTCTAACTCAAATTGCATATTTATGTTATGATCCATCAACATCAAAAGTCTATGTTTCTAGGCATGTTAGGTTCGTTGAGTCAATTTTTTCATTTGCATCCTTACATACACAAGCTCCATGTCCAAAGTTTACCACTATTTCCACTTGGATACTACCAATAATTAAAATCAATAAAACCTCACCATCACTCATATTACCATTTGAAGTTGACACTCAAAGGCAACTCCAATATGAAGCTCTAACACAATTGAATACTACAAACCATCAACCCGACAATCGCAACCTCACCCCACCAAACCAAAATACCACAAGATCAAACCATCCAATGAGAACCAGAGCGAAAGATAATATTCGCAAACCAGTTCAAAAGCTAAACCTTCATACCCAACTATCCAAATCCATCAACCTTGAACCAACAACACCGACCCAAGCTCCAAAGATCCAAAATGGCGTCGGGCCATGTTTGAAGAATATGATCCTCTTGTTCGGAACGGGACTTGAGAGCTAGTACCCTCTAATCATAGTCAAAATGTTGTGGGTTGTAAATGGATTTTTCGCACTAAACGCAATTCTGATGGCTCTATTGACAGGTTTAAGTCTCGCTTCATCACAAAAGGTTTTCATCAACGTCCAGGAGTTGATTATTATGCCACTTTCAGTCCTGTAGTGAAACCTACCACCATTAGACTTGTTCTTAGTCTTGTAGTCAGCCGTGGATGGACCCTTCGTCAACTGGATGTCAATAATGCCTTCTTACAAGGTCATCTTAGTGAGAATGTGTATATGAGTCAACCACCCTGTTTCATTGATCGATATTTTCCATCACATGTTTGTCAGCTACGAAAAGCTATTTACGGACTAAAGCAAGCTCCTCGAGCCTAGTATCAAGAACTCCACACTTTTCTTCTTTAATTTGGCTTTAAAAGCTCACATGCGGATACATCTCTATTTGTGTTTAATTCTGGTGGACATCTATTGTATTTTCTATTTTAAGCTGATGATCTAATTATTACCAGGGATGATACACTATTGATGAATCAGTTTGTTCATTTGTTAGCCAATCGATTCTCTCTTAAGGATCTTGCCATGCTATCTTATTTTCTTGGAGTAGAGATTGTTCCCAACGATCATGGCTTCTTATTTTTTCAACGTCGATATTTACTGGATCTTCTTGCTTGTAGTCAAATGTATGAGGCTAAGCCTATTCAAACTCTTCTTCCAGCAGGTTTATCGCTTTCACTATACTCAGGAGCTAATTTATCTAATCCTACAGAATTTTGAGCAGTTATGGGTAGTCTCCAATATCTTCTTCTCACTCATCTTGACATAGCCTTTGTTGTTAATAAGCTATCTCAGTATATGCACAAGCCTTCAACCAAGCACTGGGCTCTTGTTAAGCGCATAATTCGTTATCTTTGTGGAACCCTTAATCATTGTCTTCAGCTATACCGTGAATCTCCCATCTTTTTGCATGCCTTCTCTAATCTTGATTTGGCAGGAAACAAGGATGTTTTCTCCTAAATTGGTGCTTATATCGTATACCTTGGTCGCAATCCAATCTCCTGGAGTTCCAAGAAGCAACGAACCATAGATTGTTCTTCCACCGAGGTAGAATATCGTTCAGTTGCCAATACTACTGCTGAAATCAGTTGGGTATGCTCTTTGCTAAATGATCTTGGTGTTCAGTTTCAAACTTGTCCTGTGATTTACTGTGATAATATTGGGACAAATTAGTTATTCTCCAATCCCGTTTTCCATTCCAGGATGAAACATGTGGCTATCGATTTCCATTTCATTTGTGATCAGGTTCAAAATGGGACTCTTCAGGTTGCTCATGTCTCATCTACCAATCAACTCGCAGAGGCTCTAACTAAGCCACTTCCCCGGGCTCGCTTTCTTTTTCTCCTGGATAAGATTGGACTCTCTTGTCGAGCTCCATCTTGAGGGGGTATAATAACAGATATTATCTTCCAGCTTGTCGAAGCCTTCTTCTCGATGGTTGTTGTAACCGACTTGATATGTCTTGTGTATATTTGAATTGATTTAACTTTGTAAATTTATTTTTCAGTCATTCCTTGTATTTAGGCATATGATTAGGAATTAGTTTATCTCTTAGCTGTATATATTTGATGGATATATCACATAATGAAAATATACTAGAACATTTCCTTTCTTCCATCCTCATATCTTGTTAGTGCAAAAATAAGTAATTTTATGAAAATGCGAAAATAAGTAGAATAAAATTATTTTTGGCATTACATATTCTTAGGATATCAATGGATGGTACATTTGGTGGGAAATGTAATGCTATGTCAACCTTTCATTTAAACTTTTCCAAATTAACACATGGAATGCTATGTCAACCAGTACACTTCCTTTTCACCAACAACATTTATATATCAAAAAACAATCTTCATAGAGTAATCTCATAATTACATATTCAAAAATTTCACATGCCATGTGCTTAGGATATCAATGAATGGTAAACATTAGGTGGATGTTAACCTTTCATTTAAACTTTTTCAATCCCAACACTTGTAATGCAAAGTGTTGGTATATAGAATGATCCGGCTGAGAACGACATTATTCTTGTCAAAAAAGAAAACTATAACCGGGAGTGGTATCGGTGAGGTACCGGCCAAGTAGGCTCCGACAATCAAGTTAGTACTTGGAACGTTAAGAGGGTAGTAGTAATGGGGATGGTGATTATGGCATACCTTTTTAGGTTAACCCCGACCCTATATTGATAGGGTCTTTAATGCGGTGGTGTTGATAGAGTTATAATTCCCTTTAGATATCCTGATGAGGTTGTGAGTTGTGGATGTTATCTTGATAGCAAGTAGAGTCCTGATAGAAGGTAGTCGGTTGGCAAACCTTATCTCCACCATGTCGTATAAGTAATACTTATCAGTTGCCCCCGCTCTCGAATTTTCTTGTCGGGTTTAAGGAACGAAATCTTTTCCTTTTTGTTGTACAAGTAATATTGCAATTTACTCATATATATATTTATGTATTCATTGTAATTTCTACACATACTTATTTATTTTTAAAATAAAATAAAATATTTTGGTAATTATAAGAAGTTTGGTAGGTGGAAAGCTAATAACTCTACCCACTACTGTTCTATTTTGAATTAATTATGAAATTACCTAGACGATAGTGAAAACAACCTGGAGGGGGGTGAATAGGCTTTTTGTCAATTTTATGATCAATTAAAATTATTTAGCGAAAATTCAATTTTAATCATTCACAAACCTTAATTCTCAAAATAGATCAATCAAGCAAATATGAATATAAGTGAAGAAATTTAAATCATGAGAAGACATAAAGATTTTTACGAGGAAAACCTTGGAAAGACTCGAAGTAAAAATCACAGATATGCTCGGATATCGATGAACTATGAATCACATAATTGGTATAGACTCTATGAAAACAGAACTTACAACCGCTGTAATTTGTAGTTCTTCACTCGATGTCTGAAAGTCTAGATCCACTCGCATTCCACGAAGATCTCGCTCAGATCTTCATACTCTGATGGCTCTGCTTGTCAACAGATCGAATAACCACGAAGCCTCCTGCTTCAGTCTCCGCACTCAGATGGCTCCGTTCTTCAATGGATCAATGCAACCACGTTGCTATAGACGATGTGTGGATTTTTCAGCAACTAGAACATCCAATTGTGTATGAGAATTGTCAATGTAGAGGCACAATTGAAGACACTCAATAACAAGAGAGAAGTTGTGTATATCTATTCACTCAATAATATTCTCTCACCATATATCTCTGAAGAAGATGAAGCTGTAGAAATTTTGCAGAGAATTTTTCAAGACATACTCCTCTTGTTGTAGACTTGGGTATTTATAGACAATGATGATTCAAATTATAAGTTTTCCCTTTCTCGTAATTTCACATCCAAACCCTATATTCTGGTGAATATCATGTATATACCATGCACTTTGATGTATATAAGTTGTGGATAAATCAAAAAACCAACCCATGAGCAAATTTGGACATTGTAGCAAAATTTAGAAAAATCCTTACCGCGGCTACGCTTGAAGCGGCGTAAGGGCTACAAGCATAGGTTACTTACACTTGAAGCGTAGGTCCAAGCGTACCTTCAAGCGTAAAACTCCACTTTCTAGCCAATTTTTTATTATGAAAGTGTAGGCTTAAGTGTAAGTAATTTTGTTAAAACCACTTTTCTCCGCAACTGCGCCAAAACGGCCCTCCTGAATTCACGATACTTTTTGCTTGAGGTCTTATCAAGTAATTTGTCATAAGACTCTTGAAGAGTTTCATCACAACCTTTATCACTCTCAAAACCTTCTTCTTCAGACATCGCCCATCTTGTAGCAACTTTTCTAACCTCCTTGCTTTGTGCAACAAACACAGTGAAATTCTCATAATCATCACCTACATCCGAGACTGTCGCATCACTAGCTGATCCATTTATTGTCTAGAATATGCCATAAATAAACAATACGCAAATATGTTCTTACAATCTCCCCCTTGGCATTTCTGAGACAAAACCATGTTTTACAATATAGCCTCACAATTAACAACATAACATCTATACCTATGAACACACACCAACAAATATAGATATAAACTGTCACCTTGCTTTCATGACGGTTTACTAATCCTGTAACCACAACACTAAACAAACCATTAAATGCAAATGTGGAAAACAGATATAAACCAACATAATGATCATCATTCTCCCCCTTGCTTAATACTTAATAGTTCTCCCCCTTACTTAATACTCTTAGTTAAACAATCTTAACCAAACAATGTCTCCCCCTCAATTAATATTTCTCCCCAATTTTGTCACTGAAATGTTAAGCAAATAGAGTATATGTTATAGTAACAATGTAGAGAGATGCAAGAAAATACTCAACGATACAGAATTCTATTAGATCATATCCAGATTCTCAGGTTAACAGAAATCTCTACTATGGATGACCCTAAAACTACTGCATGAATGCAAAATGTCATGAATAATAAAAAATATTTTTGTTTTTAGAAATCTATAAGCAAGGCAATAGAGACACAAAACAAATCATTAACACATCATATTCTCATATTTATCTCAGCCATTATACACACGGTATAAAAGAAAATCAACACACATACCTTGAGACTAAAAAATGCACAAGTCAAGGTATAATGAAAACAATACATACTAAACCTTATAATCTTTGCACTAATCGTGATGATCATTCAGTCCAAGATCCAAACTAGAAGTAGTCAGAAATAAATTTTCTCATTGACACACAATTTCCTCCTTTTCATCTTTTCAACTTTTTCACCATATCCCCTTTTATCTTTCTAAGATCCGGACTTTCTAGCGAGGATTTTTAGTCCCGACCAACTGGGTCCGAGCTTCTTCCATAAAATTTATGCTCATCAGTTATCTGTTCTTTTTGGATTGAAGAACTACTTTTTGCATTTTTTTTTTCATTTTATCCTTTCCTCTTCTTTCACCATTACCACCACATTCATAGACATTCAAAAGATATTTCATGCATATACCAATCTAGCATAGCTCATGTACCTTCAAACCACTTCGGGTTAAAGGAAAAAATTTCCAGATTCAACTAGCATTACAATCATCACCGAAGCAACTAGCACCTAAGATTAAGGTTTTGTAACACAAAATAATTATGCCAAGTGATCATCTAAAAATCTTAGGTCAGACTGATACCTCTACTTCACATATGCATAATTAGACAAGTAAATGTGAAAATAGAGTAAAATATGACTACTTTTGTACTCTAGCCAAGCTCAACATTCCCAAAATGTTTTTTTTCTATTAAAATAAAATGCATGCATGAATAAATATAATACAAATGTATGATTACCTACCAATTCTAGGAAAATAATGCAATGTGTTCCTAGAATGATAGATAAGAAGATATCTGAAATTACCTAAACGATAGTGAAAACAACCTAGAGGGGGGGGGGGGGGGGGGGTGAATAGGTTTTTTGTCGATTTTATGATCAATTAAAATTATTTAGTGAAAATTCAATTTTAATCAGTCACAAACCCTAATTTTCAATTCAATTATCAAAAATAGATCAATCAAGCAAATATGAATATAAGTGCAAAAAATTAAATCATGAGAAGACACAGAGATTTTTTACGTGGAAAACCTTGGAAAGACTCCAAGTAAAAACCAGGGATACGCTCGTGTATTGATGCACTATGAATCAGAGAATTTGTACAGACTCTATGCATACAAAGCTTACATCTATTGTAATTTGTTGTTCTTCACTCGACGTCTGAAATCTAGATTTACTTGCGCTCCACGAAGCTCTCGCTCCTGATAGGAGCTCAATATTGGTAATTTTTTGCCCCTATCTTGTGTTTATTATGTCTTTACATTCCATTACTTGGTATTTTTATCCCGCTTATGTGTGTAAGCATGTTTCAGGAGCTTAATGAAGAAACAGAGCTAATCTCGATGAATTAACTGAGTTTGTGTTCGTTTCTATCTCAAGAAAGGACTCAAGAGGTGTGCTTGAGCAAAGAAGAGCTACCAGATGCCAAAATGGTCATTTCCCGACATCATTATGCCACCGAAGGGTAAAAATGTCATTTCCAGACATTATTACTTCACCGAAAAGCATCGGGAGTCAAAGGCAACCAGTCTAGCTCAAATATGAAAAACAGGCAGATTAGACCTAAACTACGCTCTTAAGCTACGTTGTGGTTTATAACCTACGTCCAAGCGCAGGTCAGGAACGTAGCCCTAAGCCCTATACCTACGCCAAAGCATAGGTCAGAAGCGTAGGTCCCACCTTATGGTCACGTGATCCCTTTACGTGTTGAAGTTGTTTCGTAGTTGTTTCAAAATTTTCCAGTTTTATCCCTACTTCGATATTTTAAGTGATCGGTGATTCCAGACCTCTACATACAGGCTTATACACATATTTACATATGATTTTAGAGATATTATTGATGTATTATTAAATTATAGAAAAGGGAACCATTAGGGTTTCCCTCACTTGTCTATAAATATGAGAGGGTTAAGATATGTTTTTGGAGTTAGTTTTTGGAGGCTGGTTCACGCACGTTCATTCATAGAGTTCTTCCATTGAGCAAAACCACCATTAAAAGACCTAGAGATGTGGAAAATAAGCCCATGGACAGAGTTTCTACACCGACAATGTAGATTCTCTCAGTCATGATCAACTTACTCGGTATCTAGGGTTTTCTCGCAAAACCCTAGCCAAGTAATATAGTTATGATTTTATATTCAATTGTAGAGAGGGGAAACTGTGACTATACTGTGATGATTATGTTAGATGCGAGACCATTTTTAATCGTGATACAAGTTTATATATTTGAATTGATTATTGTCTTAATCTTTTCGAATATATTTATCTTACACAATCACAATTATTCACTATGGGCTGGAACTCAAATGCTTAATCTGTGATTTTCTAGACAATGGTGGTCATAAAACTCAAAACCTTAGGTTGACACAGGCCATGCCCTGACAAACTGATATAGAGATGCTTTAGTTTAGTTTATTGCTTTAATTTCTTTTCCTGCATTTACTTTATGTTAGTAGTTGACATGCACTAATCAGTTTAGTCTTGAGATGGGTTGTCGCGATCCGGTTGAGAGTAATTTTTTTTGGGGTCAAACTGCTGGCGCGGTGCGACCTAATTCACAGTCAATGGACTGCCCTCATGCAATTGAAATATAATTTGAACTATATTATGCGGTTAGTGGTGGAGTGAGGAAACCCTAGATTTGTCTCTCTCTCAATCACAACCATTATTCATTATTGTTTTCTTTGTTATTTTCCTTATTATTAGATAAGTCACAAAATCAAACTATTTTCGGAAAGCTATAATTCAGTGTTTTTAGACTATTGAAGTGGACAATCCTTGTCTCCATGGGATCGATATTCCCCTACTCAAGCAAAATTATATACAATTGATCTGTGCGCTTGCAGAAGGATAAAACCTAAAGTGTCGTTAAGGTGTCGTTTTTAACAACATATTTTGCACACACCTGTCGCTCATCAGCTCCGATCTCTGTACTCTGATGGCTCTGCTTCTCAACAGATCAAAATCACCATGAAGCCTCCTGCTTCGATCTCCGCACTCAGATGGCTCCGCTTCTCGAAATGGATCAATGCAACCTCGTTGCTATATATGATGTGTGAATTTTTCAGCAACTGAATCATTCAATCATGCATAGAAATCATCGATGTAGAAACAAGATTGACGACGTCCAATAACAAGAGAGAACTTGTGTATCTCTAATCAATCAAGAATATTCTCTCACCATATGTATACCTCTATAAAAGAAGAAGAAGTTGTAGAAAACTTGCAGAGAATTCTTAAAGAGGTGCCTCCTCTTGTTGTAGACTTGGGTATTTATAGACAATGATGATCCAAACCCTAAGTTTTCCCTTTCTTGTAATTTCACATCCAAACCCTATATTCTGGTGAATATATTGTATATAGAACGCACTTTGATGTATATAAGTTGTGGTCATATCATAAAGCCAATCCCCGAACAATTTGGACATCGTAAGCAAAAATAGGCAAAAACCTGCCGCAACTACGCTTCAAGCGTAACAAGGGCTACGCTTCAAGCGTACCTCCAAGCGTAGAAATGTGTTTTCCAACCAGTTTTTGAAACTGAAAGCGTAGGCTTAAGCGTAGGCATTTTGTTAAAACCACTTTTCTTCACAACTGCACCAAAATGACCTCTTGAACCCACAATACATTTTGTTTGAAGTGACGGCTTCAAAAAAATGTCTTTTTCGCCCTTCATGAGACATTTTACCTCAATATGCTCACTTTCGTGCTTCACTTGTATTCTTCATTACTTCAACACTTTATTCTGCCTTTTACAAAGCTTTATCGATGTTATTGAAACCAAACCAACCTATCTAACACTCAACATAGTTATTGTCTAAAACATGCCATAAATAAACAATACATAAAAATGTTCTTACAATCTCCCCTTTGGCATTTCTGAGATAAAACCATATTTTACAATATAGCCTTACAAATAACAACATAACATCTATACCTATGAATACACACCAATAAACATAGATATAAACTGTCAGCTTGCTTTCATGATGACCAATCTTGTTACCACAGCACTGAACAAACCATTAAACCCAAGTGTGGAAAACAAATATAAACCAACATAATGATCATTATAAAATCATAACAACAATGCACACATAATGATCATCATTCTCCCCTTGACAATAAACTTTCCCTTGCTAAATACTTCTCCATTTTAATCTAACAATCTTAACCAAACAATCTCTCCCCCTTACATAATACTTCTCCCCCTTTTTGTCACTGAAATGTCAAGCAAAGAGAGTATATGCCATAGCAACAATGTAGAGAGATGCAAGGAAGTAATCAAGGAAACAAAACACCATGATACAGAACTCTATCAGATCATATCCAGATTCTCAGGGTAACAGAAATTTCTACTATGCATGACCCTAATACTAATGCATGGATGCAAAATGTCATGAATAAAAAATAAAATAAAACATTTTTGTTTTTAGAAATCTGTGAGCAAGGCAGTAGAGACACAAAATCAATCATTAACACATCATATTCTCATATTTAACTTGACCATTATACACATGGTATAGAAGAAAATCAGCACACATACCTTATAAACTCAAGAATGCACAAGTTAAGTTTTGCAAATAAAGATATATATGAAGATTCTCATGTGTAAGCACTAAAGAAAGATGAAAACAATACATACTAAAGCTGATAATCTCCCCACCAACCGTGATGATATTCAATCCAAGATCCAAACTAGAAGGCAAAAATAAAAGATACTTTCTCTTTGTTACACAATTTCCTCCTTTTCATCTTTTCAACTTTCTCACCATATCCCTTTTTGTCTTTTTAAGCTCCGGACTTTCCAGTGAGAATTTTTAGTCCCGACCTTCTTCCATGGGATTTATGCTCATTAGTCATCTCCCCTTTTTACGTGAACACTCAATGCTTACTGAGGCAAGAGGCCTAGTTACTTAGATTGAAAAACTAGTTTTTGCATTTTTATATTTTAAACATCTCATTCTTTTTTTTTTTTTTTTAACATCACCACAACATTCATACACATGTAAAGAATATTTCCTGCATAGACCAATCTAGCATAGCTCATGAACCTTCATACCACTTCGGGTTAAATAAAAAAAAATTAACAAATTCAACAGCATTATAATCATCACCGAAGCAACTAGCACCTAAGATTAAAGTTTTGTAACATAAAATAATCATGACAAGTGATCATCCAAAAATCTTAGGTCAGAGTGATACTTCTACTTCACATATACATAATGAGACAAGTAAATGTGAAAATAGAGTAAAATATGACAACTTTTGTACTCTAGCCAAGCTCAACAATCTCAAAAATTTTATTGTCATTTATTTCAAAATAAAATGCATGCATGAATAAAAATAATACAAATGCATGATTACCTATCAATTCTAGGAAAAAAAATGCAATGTGTTCCTAGAATGATAGATAAAAAGATATATATTCTAAAAAAAGCATACCAATAGATTTCCTAAGACTAACATTCTTTTAAAAATCTAATGATTTTGTAAAGATATCTGCCAACTGAGAATTTGTGGATATGAACTCCAGAGACACTATACCATCTTCAACAAGATCACGAATGAAATGATGTCGAATATCTATATGTTTTGTCCTAGAGTGTTAAACATGATTTTTAGAAATATTTATTACACTCGTATTATCACAGAACACAGTCATCATGCCTTGAGAAAAACCATAATCCTGCAATATTTGACGCATCCACAAAACCTGAGTACAACAACTACCAACTGTTATATACTCAGCCTTAGCAGTGGAAAAAGAAACACAATTTTGCTTCTTGCTATGCCAAACAACTAAGCAATTTCAAACATAGAAACACCCTCCACTGATACTTTTTCTATCACCAACATTACTAGCCCAATTAGCATAAAAAAAGATACGATATCAGTATTAGTACCTAATGGATACCACAGTCCATTATTCACTATCCCTTTAACATATTTTATAATCCTTTTCATAGTAGTAATATGAGACTCCTTAGGATTTTCCTGGTAACGTGCACACAAATAAACACTAAAAGCTATGTCAGGTCGATTGGCAGTCAACTACAACAAACTCCCTATATCGTGTAGGATCGACATCTTTGCCTTTATTATCTTAACACTTGTACTCATAGGAGTGCGATCATCCTTTGCCTTTTCCAAACCAAACTTCTTTACTAATTCCAAGACATAACGAGTTTGAGAAATGAAAATCCCATCACTTAATTGTCTAACCTGAAGTCCTAGAAAGAAGTTCGATTCACCAATCATGCTCATCTCAAATTCATGTTTCATTTGATTTCCAAAATAATGAGCAAGTTTATCAGAAGTGGAATTAAACACAATATCATCAACATATATTTGAGCAACAACTGTATCACTCTCAATTTTTTTAATAAATAGTGTCTTGTCCACTCCCCCTCGATTGAAACATATTCCCAATATGTAGTCGGTCAACCTTTCATTCTAAGCTCAGGGAGATTGCTTTAGCCCATATAGAGTCTTTTTCAGCTTATACACATGACTAGGATAATGAGGATCTTCAAATCCTTTTGGCTACTCCACATACACCTCCTCATGAAGAATGTCATTCAAGAATGCACTCTTTACATCCATTTGATACAACTTAAAACCAAGATGACATGCTATAGCAAATAAAATCCGAATAGATTCAAGTCTTGTCATTGGAGCAAATGTTTCATCAAATTCTATACCCTCCAACTGAGTATAACCTTGAGCAACAAGTATAGCGTTATTCCTAACAACTGTACCATTTTCATCCTTTTTATTCTTGAAAATCCACTTGGTACCAATCACATTAATCTCATTCGGTCTAGGCACTAGATACCACACATCATTCTTCATAAACTACTGAAGTTTTTCTTGTATAGTATTTATCCACTCACTATCTTAAAGAGCTTCTTTGACATTTTTAGGTTCCAAGGAAGATGTATAGCATGCATACGAAACCTCATTCCTAGTCTTTCTCCGGGTCACCATCATTTGCTCAACAAATCCTATAACATTATCTAAAGGATGGTATAACCTTACGCTTACAGGTGGTTCTTTAAAAGGAGTAGCCTGAGCACTGTAAGTTTGATCATGCGATTCTATAGGACTATAACTACCATTATGAACCACATTGTCCTCTTCACCAACATCAGAGGAATAATTTCCTAACTGAAAGAACGGCTCATTATCTTCCTCCTCAACTGATATTGGATGCTCATCAACACATGAGTCATCAACCATAACATTGGCAGATTCCATCATCATTTGAGTTCTAAGGTTAAAAACCCTATATGCCCGACTTGTCAATGAATACCCAAGAAATATTCCTTCATCACTCTTACACTCGAATTTCCCAATGAATTCCCGATCTCTAAGAATATAGCATTTTGCTCCAAAAACCTTGAAATATTTCACATTCTGTTTCTTGTCATTCCACAATTCAAAAAGAGTTTTTAAAGTGCCAAGCCTAATATAAACTCCATTTAAAGTGTAACACGTTGTGTTCATCGCCTCGGCCCAAAAATACCTAGGAACATTCCTACTGATAGGTGTCAAATATTAGTTATTTTGACCCCTTAACTCACTATTATTACATTCTTTCATTCCATTATTTTGTATTTTTATGTTGTTTGCGTGTTAAAACATGTTTCAGGAGCTTAATGAAAAAATGAAGCTAACTTCGGTGAATTAACTGAAGAATGTGTTCTTTCTATCCAAGAAGAGAGTCCAAGAGGTAGTCCGAGACAAAAATGGCTTCCGGAGGGCAAAAATGGCATTTTCAGAAGCCGTCATCTTCAGCAAAAATAATCATGAGTTCGACATGGACGTTTTAGCACATTCACAGAGAAAAGTGGTTTTCCGTAAAAACCCTACGCTTGTGCCTACGCTTTCAGTACCAAAAATTGACTAGAATTGCAAAATCTACGCTTAAAGCGTAAGCCAGCTACACTTGAAGCGTAGCCTCCAAGTGTAAGTGCGGCAACATTGAGGATTTCTATGTGATTTTTCCTATTTCACCCTGGACTTAATTGAGAGACGTAGACCTCTGTATACATGTATGTACACTTATATTCAGGGGTTTGATGAGTTTTGAGAGTGAAAAGACTAAAAAGGGCCTCTCTATTCCATTGCCTATATATATAAGACCATACATCAAAGTTAGGTCTGTGGAGTTGGAGAGTTCGGTGAGACATTCATTCAAGAGGTTCATTCATTCAGACTTACTGTTGTTGAGAGCCATATTCAAACCTAGAGATCAGAAGAAAAAGAAGACTATGGAGGGCAATTCTACATCAATGATCCAGTCTCCTTCTACCATGGCCAACTAACTCGGTATCTAGGGTTTTCTAGAAAAACCCTAGCCAAGTAATGTAGTTCTTTTATTGTTTTTAACTTAAACAAGGGGAAACTGTGACCATACTGTGATGATTGTAGTACTTAAAAGACCGTACTGATTTGCAATATAAAATTCTATGTTTGTTCTAAATCATTGTCTTAGATGGAATAAATATATTATTTTGAATAATTATGATTATTCAATATGGGCTGGAACTCAGATGCTTAATCATGGTTTTCTACATAATGGTGGTAATGAAACTTGAAACCCTAAGTTGACACAGGTCGTGCCTTTACGATTTAATATAGACATGATTTAGTTTATTTTCATGCATTAGGAGTAGATTATAGTAGCATAAATTCCATGTACTAGTTAGGTCAGTCATAAAACGGGTTATCGCGATCCGGTTGATGGTACTCATTTTTTGGGTCGTATCTAGCTATTTGCGATACAACCTGATTCAAAGTTATGAATCGCCCTCTTACAGTAGGAACAGTAATGAGCTATATTATACAGCTAGTGATGGAGTGATGAAAACCCTAGTTTTCTCTCTCATTTAAATCCTAACCAATTTACTTGTGTTTTAGATAATTTAGTTAAGATTAGATAATTTGGTATTTCGACCACCCAAAGCAAACTATTTTCAGAAATATAATTTAGTGTTTTTAAATTATTAAAGTGAACAATCTCAGTCTCTGTGGGATCGATATCCTTTACTCAAGCCATTTTACTATTAGATAATTGATACGTGTACTTACGTAGGGTAAAACCTAGAGTCATTAAGGTGTTGTTTTTAACCACATATTTTTATACAGCTGACAGACGCATCAAGTTTTTGGCGCCGTTGCCGGGGACTGAGCATTGTTCATTAGCTTTAGTAGCTTATTTACATTGCGTTATTCTAGTGTACTGAAAGTTGGAATTTTTGTGCGATTGATAGGTACTTTGACAAGCATAAAGGGATTTGCCGGAGCAGAAGTTGCGTCGTTGGACCTCTGGTGAGTTTTAGTTTATCTTAATTTCGTGCATAATTTTAGCTTTATTTTCTATCAATATTTAGAGTCATATCCAGGATGGCCTAGATCTTCTTTTATTGACTGGGAGACTTCATATCAAGGATGGCCTGGATCTTCTCAAGGTTGGCTTCGATGCCCCTTCTATGACCATAAATCCCAAGAACTTTCCTGATGATACACCGAAAGCACACTTGGTTGGGTTGAGGAGCATCTCGTTCTTTCTAAGCACCCCAAAATCTTATTCGAGGTCCGCTAGATGGATCTCCTTCTTGACACTTTTCACTAACAAGTCATCCACGTAGACTTTCATGTTTCTTCCAATATGATTTTTGAATATGTTGTTGACCAGCCTCTGGTAGGTTGCACCGGTATTGTTTAACCCGAAAGGCATTACTCTGTAGTAGTATATGCCTTGATCGGTGATAAAAGAGGTCTTTTCAAAGTCGAGGGGATGGATAGAGATCTAATTATACCCTGAATATGGATCCATAAAGCTGAGAAACTCATTTCCCAAAGTAGCTTCCACCAGCATGTCAATTCTTAGTAAAGGAAAATTGTCCTTTGGACAGGTTTTATTTAAGTCTATGAAGTCGATGCAGAGCCTCCATTTTCCATTTGCTTTCTTCACTAGGACAACATTATGGCTGCATTCCTCTCAGGGGCGAATGTCCTCTTATTTTGCCTTACGGGCAGTAGGATCCATATTTAGTTGGTGTTGCATAACTCGAGGGTCAATGCCAGGCATATCTTCATGTGTTCATGCAAATATGTCTCAGTTCTGTCTTAGGAATTGGATAAGTTGATCTTTAATATCATCGGGGAGCAATGACCCGATGCTTACCTTCTTTTGGTTCCCTTCCTCTTCCAGACTCACATCCATGAGGTCCTCCACCGGTTCTGGTCGCGGAGTGGATTCATCTGAAACTGATTTGAAACCTTTGATGGCAAGTGCCTCCCGTAACCCTATGTCTTCCAGAGCGACTGCATAACATTCTCACGCCATAGCATGGTCTCCTCGCACCTCTCCCACACCATGGTCGGTTGGGAACTTCATTGACAGGTGATAAGTTGAGGTCACTACTTTCAAAGTGATAAGAGTAGTTCTTCAAAGAATGAAATTGTAGGTGGAAGGACAATCCACTAAAAAGAAATCTACCATGATAATGAACTGTCGTGGCACGAGCCAGACGATTAACGAAAGGGCCACTATTCCCAATGGAATTACATTCTCTCCAGAGAATCCAACCAGGGGTGATTTGGATGGCTTCAGTGTAGCGTCCGGTATTTTTACGTGTTAATTAAAAAAAAAATTATTAAAGATTAAATGCATACATGATTATGTGTTTAATGTGATTTTGTGCTTAATTTGCTTATGTGCTTAGCATGACTTACATGTTTTATGTAAGAGTAAATTTGTAAGTTGCATGTTGTATTTTCATTTTGAGAATAATGAAAATTGTTGAGAACGATTTTGGGAAATAAATGACCGAAGGGTAAATTGGTATTTTCATATTTAAAGCACTTAGTGGAAAGTGTAGAGATTTGGCTAAGTGTTGGGGCATGAGTGATATAGTGGTAAATAGAGAGGATGACAAAAGGTGGAAGAGTAATTAAGAGGCATGATGACACTCTTGTAATTAACCCTAAGTTGAGAAGAAATTGGTCATTTCCCACTTTTATGTGTTGTCTCATTTCTAGCCATTGATCTTCTTCTCCCATCTTTAATCGTAACCCTTGGATCATAGGGCCTTGCTTGGATGGCACTTAAATGCAAGAATGCATTATTCTTAGTCTTTCACTTTGCAAAACTTCATGTCAACCCTTGGATCCTTTATTCATTTTCATTGCTTTATTCTCAACCCTTGGATGGTAAGAATGGTGAGTGGAAAATCTCTACAACTCTTAGGTTTTCTCACTTTGCAAGACTTCCATTCTCTTACAAACACTTGATTTCTTCCTTTCCTTGCTTGTTGGGGATAGCTCTTGGTGGTGTTCTTGAACTACTTGGTAAGTCTTCTAACTCATTCTAGAGTTTTTTGCTAAGAACCCTAGCTTCATGTTCATGAATTTCCTTGGGTGGATATTGATTTTAGCCTTCTCTTATTCATGTTATATAAGGTTAGGTTTTCTTTCAAACTACCAAGCGAATTCCATTGGTAGTAGCTTTTGAAATCATCTTGTGAAGAAGCTAGTGGTGAGTTCACTAACTTGTACTCTTAAGATTTCATTTCTCCATGAAACCCTAATTAGTTATCATTAGGGTTTGGTTGATTCTTGGGGTTGGAGCCACTTTTGTATATTTTTTTTGTTTATTGTGACACCTTAGTAATTTTGTTGTTCATATGGTGTGTTGCGAGTATTGGAAGGTATCCTATTAAGCACTTGAGTTGGTATTGGCTTGGACGTCTTTTGCGCATTCTTGTGTAGGCTTGCTTGGATTGAGGTAAGCAAAAAATGAATTGTTTCCATCTTTGTACGAGGGTATGTGCGTCTATGTGTATATATGTCGTATATATATATATGCGAGTTAAGTTTTAACAACTTAGACGATGAGTTAAGCCCTTGAAAGCATGATTGTGTGATATAAATGTTTGTTGTGGTTTATTGCTTATGAATGTGAAATTGTAAGTATTGTGATAAATGGAGTACAATATATATTGCCTAATTAGAAGAGCATGTATTGTGATGGAACATGTTGTGAACCATTGCTTAAAAGTGTGAAATTGTAAGCATGATGGTTATATTGAGTACAATATACTACAAATGAGAAAAACATATATATTGTGATGGAACATGATTGTTATTGAAAACCTTGAAGCATATAGAGTACATCGTGTAGTGTTAAAATCATGTTGTTGGTATATGGGAGTTATGTAATCATGTGTGGGTAGTTTTGTGTCGGATCCTCGCAACAACTAGCTAGGGGTCTTTCACCCCTACGGAACTAGTAAGTCCAAAAATGTGATAATGGTTTGGGAGTCATAAGAGGGGCTCATATTCTTGACCTTTGGAGTCTTAGGGCATGGAGTTGCAAGTAGGGCTCTCGTTCAACCGCTCTTCCTTGTTGAAAGTACTTAGGAAGAAATGGTGTCGTACTCTATATTACTTTATGAGCATGTATCCTCAAAATTAAATGGCCAGAGTACGTATCTGTTAACATGTGTTGGGTGAATAGGGTGTATCATCAGGTGTGTTGAGTCATATTGCATTTAAACCATCATATATGTGATTATGATTTTGATATTGAAGCATGCTATAATTGTGAATAGTTATGATGTGAGGATGTTGAGGAAATTGTTTGTTGGGTTCAATAGAGTTCCGAATTAGCGTGAGAGCCATGTGGGACAAAAGACTGACCTAGGATTAGTAGCATGAACCTTGGGTGGGTTCTACCACTCGGACTACTGCGATTGAGGCGATGATGCCTCCTCTACTGGACTAGTGAGCTCACCCCATGACTTATATACTTTTCAGGTGGTGATCCATTTTCGGGAAGTCCGTAGTCTCTCGGTAAATATACGGTGTTGATTTTTCCTTTTGTGCATGTGGAGAAGGAGTACCTCTTTTTGTAGAGCTTATTGGATGATTTATCCATATGTTTATTTTGCTAAGTGTTGCAAACCCTAAACTTATTCTTTTGACGGCTAGCATGTTAGCCAAGTAGTTACATAGATGTATGTCCCTCGGAGTGTTATACGCGGGGACTTTATTCTTTTGATGCACTCCAGTGCCGAAAATGTAAACTATTTCAATTTTTGGAAAACTATGACATGTATCGCCTTAGGAAATTTGAATATTTTCCGCTTAGTGTTGTATAGTGGATTTTATTTATTGAATGTGGTTATTAGGTGTCCGGCCGAAAATGACATTTTTCTAGGTTTTTAAACAAACCCTTTGGTTTGAATGGAAATACCCATTTTCGCCCACCCCCGTAGCCCCGATAAATTTTCTTGGTTTAGAAATGGATTTAAATAAACTCATTTTCTTAAAGATTTTGAGTTTTAGAAATCGGCGATAGTTAAAATGGACACCAGGGGCAAGACGGATGATTTTACAAAACTTAAAAAAATCACTTTTATACAAAGTTTATGTTTATGCAATTCCCGAGATATTGGTGAATATTTTTGAGTTCCGCTAATGAAAAACTCACTTTTCTAATAATTATGATTTTTCGGGATTAACGGCGCGAAAAACTGAGTCATATTACAAAATCTCGCAGTTTTATTTTTTGAAACTTCCATTTTTCAGAAAATTCCAGAGACTTTGGTTAGTCACAATTCGGTGGAGGGTTACTGAGTACGAGTACTCGATGTATAACTCGGTGAATTCTGATTTGTGCACATCCTTTTATTTTATTTCCGTTCTCTCCCCTATGCTTCATCACTTCTCCTACTATGCGTGTGGCATTGATTAGGGGTCTAAGGGGATTAGATTTGTTAGGTTGAAGGATTGGTTTAGATCCATATTTCATCTTCCGCATTTATCTTTCGTGTTTAGTGTACTATTTACGTCACCATTGGGTTTCTTAGTCTTCGTTTAAGAGTAAGGAAATTCGAGGCATGACATTCAGCCTCTTCTTTCCTATTCCTATCTTGTCGAAAGCTTCAGAGAATAATAAATCCACAAAACTTCCATTGTTGATCAGAACCCATCGTATAGTAAAATTAGCCATTGTCATTGTAATCACCAGTGGGTCATCATGGGTGTATGAATTCCACGTTCATCGTTGTCGAAGAAGGTAATGACTTGCCCTTCTAGTCGTAGGGACTTGGAAGGTGGAGCAGAGGTATCTTCCCCTTGAACCTCCATCGTATTTTTGGCTCTTCTTAGATGAGCTTTTTGGGATGAGCTTATATAGGAGCCAAATATCATACAATTAAGGCTCCTAATTATACATTATTATATTCGTGTTTATCATTATATTGATGCTTTTATACGGTTTTCGTGTGTTAAGACATTTCAGGCCATGTCATGTAAGAATTTTTGATTTATTGTGACACCAAAGTAATTTTGTTCTTCATATGGTGTGTTGCTTGTATTGGAAGCTATCATATTGAGCACTTGAGTTAGTATTGGCTTGGACAACATTTGGGCAATCTTGTGTAGGCTTTCTTGGATTGAAGTAGGGAAAATGAATTATTTTCGTCTTTGTACGAGGGTGTGTGCGTCTATGTGTATATATGTCGTATATATATATATATATAGATGCAAGTTGAGTCTTGACAACTTAGATGATGAATTAGGCCCTTGAAAGCATGATTATGTGATATAAATGCATGTTGTGGTTTATTCTTTATAAATGTGAAATTGTAAGCATAGTGATAAATGGAGTACAATATATTGCCTAATGAGAAGAGTATGTATTGTGATGGGGCATGTTGTGAACCATTGATTATAAGTGTGAAATTGTAAGCATGATGGTTATATTAAGTACAATATATTGCAAATGAGAAAAACATATATATTGTGATGGAATATAATTGTAATTAAAAACCTTGATGCATATTGATTATATGCGGGTTGTGTAATCATATGTGGGTAGTCTTGTGTCAGATCATTGCAACAACTGGCTAGGAGGTGTTTCATCCATACGAAACTAGTAAGTCCGAAAACGTGATAATGGTTTGGGAGTCGTAAGAGGGGCTCATATTATTGCCTTTTGAGTCTTGGGGCATGGAGTTGCAAACGGGGCTCTCGTGCAACCGTTCTTCCTTGTTGAGAGTGTGAAGTGTCAAAAGAACTTGGGAAGAAATAGTGTGGTACTCTACATTACTTGATGAACTTGTATCTAATAGGTGCTCAATATTGGTCATTTTTCGCCCCTATCTTGCATTTATTATGTCTTTGCATTCCATTACTTGGTATTTTTATCTTGTTTGTGTGTGTAAGCATGTTTCAGGAGCTTAATGAAGAAACATAGTTAATCTCGGTGAATTAACTGAGTTCGTGCTCATTTCTATCTCGAGAAAGGAATCAAGAGGTGCGCTAGAGCAAAGAAGAGGTACCGGAGGGCAAAATGGTCGTTTCACGACATCATTATCTCACCGGAAGGGTAAAAATGTCATTTTCAGACATTATTACTTCACCGAAAAGTATCAAAATTCAAAGGTAACCAGTTTAGCTCAAATACGAAAAGACGAGTTTTTATATCAAAAGTGCATGATACCTACGTCACCAAAGAGAAAAATGGGTAAATTAGACTCAACCTACGCCTAAGCGTAGGTCGGAGCATAGGTCCCACATGATGGTGACGTGATCCCTCGACATGTTGAAGTTGTTTCAGAGTTGTTTTAGAATTTTCCAATTTTGTTCCTACTTCGATATTTCAAGTGATTGGTGATTCCAGACTTATACGTACTTATACATATATTTACATATGATTTTATGAGATTATTGATGTATTATGAAATTACAGAAAAGGGTAACCATTAGGGTTTCCCTCACTTGTCTATAAATATGAGAGGATTAGGGTATAGAAAGATATATGTTTTTAGGGTTATTTTTAGTTCTTTTTTGGAGATACACATTCATTCATAGAGTTCTCTTCCATTAAAGAGAACCATCATTAAAGACCTAGAGATCCGGAGAAGAAGGCCATAGAGAGCGTTTCTACACCGACAATGCAGACTCACTCAGCCAAGATCAACTAATTCGGTATCTAAGCTTTTCTCGCAAAACCCTAGCCAAGTAATGTAGTTCTAATTTTCTTTTCTATTGTAGAGAGGGGAAGCTGTGACTATACTTGATGATTATGTTAGATGAGAGACTGTTTTTATTCGTGATACAAGTTTATATATTTGAATTGATTCATGTCTTAGACTTTTCAAATATATTTATCTTACACAATCATAATTATTCACTATGGGCTAAAACTCGGATGCTTAATTTGTGATTTTCTATACAATGGTGGTAATAAAACTCGAAACCCTATGTTGACACAAGTTATGCCCTGACAAACTGATATAGACATGCCTTATTTTATATTCATGCTTTAATTTACTGTTTAATTTACTTTTCTGTTAGTAGTCAGCATGCACTAATCAGTTTAGTCTTGAGATGGGTTGTCGCGATCCTGTTGAGAGTAATCCTTTTAGGGGTCAAACTGCTGGCGCGGTGCGATATAATTCACAGTCAATGGATCGCCCTCATGCAATTGAAATTAGAATTTGAACTATGTTGTGCGGTTAGTGGTGGAGTGATGAAACCCTAGTTTGCTCTCCCTTTGAATCATAAACCAATTTACTTTGTTTTTAAGATTAATTTAAGTAATATTAGATAATTTAGAAAAAATCAACTCTTTTTGGAAAACTATAATTCAGTATTTTTAGATTATTAAAGTGAACATTCCTCGTCTCTGTGGGATCAATATTCCCCTACTCAAGCAAAACTATACACAATTGATTTGTGCGCTTGCAGAAGGCTAAAACCTAAAGTGACGTTCAGGTGTTGTTTTTAACTACGTATTTTACAGACACCTGACGCCCACCAAATTTTTGGTGTCATTGTCGAGGACTTGACGTTAAGGTGTTGAAATTTTATGTGATTTTCAGGTACAATTGAAGGGCGTGAAAGGAAAAGACAAAACTGCTGAAGTTGCATCTATACCCTTTGTGAGTTTCAATTTTGCTTGGTTTTTGCATTTAATTTTTAGCTTTGCCTTTTGTTCATAGTTTAGATTAGTTTAGCAGTAGTTTAGTTAATTTACTTTATTTATTTAAAAAAAAACAAATTTAGTATATATCCGATAGATCGACGTGTTCAAATTCAAATTCTGCGTTAGTTGTATACAATCCGGAGATCGAAAGAACTCTAAGGCGTTTACAAATATTTATTGAAGAGCTTCATCAGACAGAAGAGGTCGAGATGGGTGACGAGAGAGTCAATCCACGGAGAGGACTAGACACCTTAATAAAGGAATTCTACGTACCAGACGCGTATGAATCGTATGCTGAATTTCCAGAAGAGAAAGGTGCAAAGCATTTCGAGATCAAGACGAGTGTGATCAAAATGCTCCCAAAGTTCTCTGGTCTCAGGATAGAAGATCCGTACCAGCATGTCAATGAATTCTTAGAGGTTGCATCAACCGTTAGGTATGATGGTTTAACTAAAAATGATCTAAGAGTGCGTCTATTCCCATGGTGTTTAAAAGACAAAGCAAAAAGATGGTACATTAAATTGACTCAAACAACTAAACTTGACTGGGAAACACTTAAGCAAGAATTCTTAGAGAAACATTTTCCCATAGGAAAGACTTCAGAAGTCCAAGATTCGATTAAGCGATTCAGGAAATTGCCAGGAGAGCAATTTCATGATGCGTGGGAGAGGTACAATGATATTTTGTATAAATATCCCCACCATAGGCTTTCTGATCAGGATGTTGATAAAAGTTTTTACATGCGTCAAGGTGAGAAGCATAAAAATCTGATAGATGCCTCTACACAAGGTCAGTTTACCTTGAAACCCGCAAGAGAGCTTTTAGAGATGTTTGATAACATCAGTGAAAATGCCCTTCAGTATGAATCTGATCTAAGGTCTAAAGGTGAACTGGATAGGCGATCAAAAAAAGCATGTCAGGTTAATTATGATATGAAAAATCCACTGGCTTTGATAGAGGAGAGGTTAGAGTGATTTGAAAAACTTCTTACCCAAAGAAGTCATTCCCCTAAAAGAGAAGTTTTTGAGGTTGAACTAGATTATTCTCAAAATGTGTGTGAGGACGTAATAGCCATTGATTTCAATGCAACATGGAATTACTCAAATAATGCCCCGTTCTCTAACTCATACTCTCCAAATAATAGAAATCATCCATTCTTGTTTACCAATGCTAATCATGAGTCTGTTCAAGCAATTATGAATCTGAGAAGTGGAAGGGTAATGGAGAGTAGAGTAGAGGAAGAATATAAGGAGAAACTACATAGAGGAAAAGAAGCTGAGCAAGCACAAATGAAGGAAGTGGAAGAAATAAAGCAGAAAGAGGTTGAGAGCAGAGAGGCTGAAGTTTAGAAAGATAAACTACTAGTAGATATAGAGAGAAGAGGAAAAGCAGAACAAAGAATCCGAAGAAAATTCTCTTATCTGAGCAAGTGAGTTCACTGTTGTTAAGCAATACTCCACCGAAGAGAAAAGATCCTGGTGCTCCCACAATTTATTGTGTTATTGGTGACCAAGAAATAAATAGAGCCCTTGTTGATCTAGGTGCAAGTATTAACTTGCTTCCTTATTCAATCTATAAATAGCTAGGGTTGGGAGAGCTCAGTCCCACAAAGGTTGTACTGCAGTTTGCCGATTGATCTGTCAAGCAAGTGAAAGGTATTTTGGAAGAAGTCATAGTTCAAGTGGGCAAGTTTTACTTTCCAGTTGATTTTGTAATTCTGGAAACGGAACCTGTCCCAGAATCGAAAAAACACATCCCAGTGATCTTAGGCAGACCATTTCTTACCATGGAAAATGCATGCATAAATTGCCGAACCGGAGCCATGGATTTGACCTTTGGGAACATGAAAGTCAGGATGAATGTGTTTGAGGGAAGCCTTCAATTATATGAGTCGATGGACTATTTCCAGATAGATAAGTGTGATGAGCTAGATGATATTATACATGATTTTACGACTCAAATTCTTAAGAAAGAAGAGCTTCAAGAATTTTTGGCGAATGAAGTGCCGAATGAAGAAATTGAAGATTGGGATGGATATGTGGAAAGACAGAAGAAGGAATTGGATAAAATTCAGACTGTGTTATACGCACAACCTTGGAAGCAAGAGCCATTGGAACCACTCCCAATAGTTTCAAGTACTCCCTCAGTTCCATCACTTACAACTTCGCCTATTTTAGAACTTAAGGAGTTGCCAGAAAAGTTGAAGTATGTTTTCTTGGGACTTGACGAAACTCTTCCTGTAATTATTTCATCAAAGTTGACAACAGAACAGGAATCGAGTCTGATTGAGGTCTTGACCAAGAATAAATAAGCAATTGGGTGGAGTGTGGCTGATTTGAAAGGGATTGATCCATCAATTTGTATGCATCGGATTTATTTGGAAGATGAGGCGAAACCATCAAGGGAGATGCAGCGAAGATTGAATCCAAACATGATGGAGGTAGTAAGAAAGGAAGTAGTGAAGTTGCTGGATGCGGGAATCATCTACCCGATCTCTGATAGTAAGTGGGTAAGCCCAACTCAAGTGGTCCCGAAGAAGTCGGGAATCACAGTGGTGCTCAATGAAAAGGTTGAGCTAATTCTTCAACACACGACCACGGGGTGGCGTGTGTGTATCGACTACTGAAAGCTCAACTCTAACACCAAGAAGGATCATTTTCCATTACCATTCATCGATCAAATCCTGGAAAGATGAGTTGGACAACGCTACTACTGCTTTTTGGATGGTTATTCCGACTATAATCAAGTGGCAATTGATCCTGTAGATCAGGAGAAAACCACTTTCACTTGTCCATATGGAACATTCATGTACAGACGGATGCCTTTTGGGTTATGTAATGAACCAACAACATTCCAAAGGTGCATGATGTCTATCTTCTCTGATATGGTAGAAAAGTTTCTAGAAGTGTTCATGGATGACTTATGAGTCTTTGAGGCAACCTTTGAAGACTGTTCGAGGCATTTAACACTAGTACTTGAAAGATGTAAAGAGGCCAATTTAATTCTTAGTTGGGAGAAGAGCCATTTTATGGTTCAAGAGGGAATAGTACTTGGCCACATTATATCTAAGCAGGGGATTGAGGTCAATAAAGCAAAATTTGAGCTGATTTCAAAATTACCTCCTCCCACATCAGTGAAGCAGATACGCTCTTTTCTGGGCCATGCAGGGTTTTATAGAAGGTTTATCAAAGATTTTAGAAAAATCGCCCGACCATTATGCAATTTACTGGCTAAAGATGTAGTTTTTGTCTTTGACGAAGAATGTCTTCATGCCTTTGAGGAATTATGTACTAAACTCTCAGCTGCCCCAATTATCTGTCCACCGGACTGGTCTTTACTGTTCGAGCTGATGTGTGACACTTTAGATTATGCAATCGGAGTTGTGCCAGGGCAGAGAAAAGATAAGTTGCCATATGTGATTTACTATGCCAGTAGAACTCTGAACGAAGCTCAGATGAATTACACAACTAATGAGAAGGAGTTGCTGGCAGTGGTGTTCACCTTGGATGAATTTAGGTCGTATTTGTTAGGAACCAAGGTGGTCGTATACTCAGATCATGTTGCACTAAGGCATTTGCTAACTAAGAAAGACTCCAAGCCTAGACTAATTCGATGGATTCTATTGCTACAAGAATTTGATTTGGAGATCAAAGATAAGAAGGGTACGGAGAATGTTATAGTTGATCATTTTTCAAGAATTATCGTTGAGTCCACAAAGGATGACACTCCTCTTAAGGATGAGTTCCCAGATGAACATCTATTCAGAATGGCTGTTATGGAATAGATATTGTGGTATGCAGATATTGTCAACTATAAAATCACAGGTAGAATTCCTAATGGATGGTCTAAGCATGAGAAGGATCATTTATTCAGCCAAATAAACCTTTATATCTGGGACAATCCACGACTGTACAAATATTGCCCGGAGTAGATAATTCGTAAATGTGTTCCTGAAAGTGAAGTTTAAGGCATACTAATATCCTGTCATACGCTAGAGTGTGGAGGGCATTTTAGTGCTAAGAAAATAGCTCACAAAGTCCTTCGGAGCAGTTTTTATTGGCCCACCATATTCAAGGATGTTTTCGAGTTTTGCAAATCTTATCTAAGATGTCAAAAGTTGGGATCCATATCTCGACGAGACATGATGCCACTAAATCCTATTTTAGTGGTTGAGTTATTTGACGTCTGGGGCATTGACTTCATGGGATCGTTTCCAAAAGTCGATGATAAGCAATACATATTAGTGGGAGTTGATTACGTTTCTAAATGGGTAAAGGTTGTTGCCACGTCGCATGCGAATCACATTGTGGTTGAGGAATTTATTAAATCAAATTTCTTTTCTAGATTTGGTATGCCACGAGTGTTGATCAGTAACGGCGTCAGCCACTTTGACAACCAGTTTCTTTCGGCCTTGTGTAAAAAGTATGGTGTCACTCAAAGAATTGGAATGCCATATCACCCACAGATGAGTGGTCAAGTGGACGTTTCGAACAAGGAGATCAAAAACATCATTTAAAAGATAATGGATCCTGATTTGAAGAATTCGCCAAGAAGGCTAAATGATGCATTGTGGGCATACAAGACCGCTTACAAGACAATGATTGTTATGTCACCATACCGATTGGTCTATGGTAAGGCGTGTCATCTCCATGTGGAACTCGAGCACAGAGCATATTGGGCGATCAGAAGATTGAAATTTGATATCAAAAGACCGGGTCTTGGTATCACCAATATCACTGCTCGTGTTTAAAGGGGAGAACACTGATGAACATAAATCCCATGGAAGAAGCTTGGGCCCAGTTGGTTGGGACTAAAAATCCTTGTTGGAAAGTCCGAAGCTTAGAAAGACAAAAAGGGATGAAAAGTGGAAAGTTGAAAAGTTACGTTTTAATGAAAAATGGCAAAATTTGATCAATGAAGTAGGAGAAAAGAACCTGAAGTATTGTAGTTGAATGTTCACAAAATCACGGAAGGTTGTCTGGATTTTAAGTAAAAAGTAGCAAAATCATTCACTTAAGTGAGGACCATTCACGACATGAAGCTCGAGATAGTTATAGGTCAGTAGTGAGTGAGAGTATTTGCATTCATATTATTTTATGTGTTGTATCATAGCTTATTTGACTTGTGTGTGTGAACTCATGAATACGTGATTATAAAGAATTGTGATGTTTGTAGGTACCATCACTGGAAACCTTCACGAGACTTCACTCGTCCACTAGGGGTAACCTAGGGGTTTAAAAGGCTTGTTACATGTGCTAAGTGTAATCGTTGACCCTCACGAAAGTAAGGGAGTAGGTTAGATTAGTATAGGTTAGATAGAATAAGAATCATCACAGTCAGTTTTTTTTGAGTTTATTGCTAAGGGACTAGCAATATGTAAGTTTGGGGGTGTGATAGGAGCTCAATATTGGTTATTTTTTTGCCCCTATCTTGTGTTTGTTATGTCTTTCCATTCCATTACTTGGTATTTTTATCTCGTTTGTGTGTGTAAGCATGTTTCAGGAGCTTAATGAAGAAACAGATCTAATCTCAGTGAATTAACTGAGTTCGTGTTCGTTTCTATCTTGAGAAAGGAATCAAAAGGTGCGTCAGAGCAAAGAAGAGATACCGGAGAGAAAAATGGTCATTTCTCGACATCATTATCTCACCGGAAGGGCAAAAATGTCATTTTCATACATTAATACTTCACCAAAAAACATCGGAAGTCAAAGGCGACCAGTCTTGCTCAAATATGAAAAAAACGAATTTTACAACAAAAATGCATCATACCCTATGTCACTAGGTTGGACCATACCTACGCTTTGGTTTGTGATCCAGAATTAGACCCTACACCCCTAACCTACGCTTGGGCGTAGTTCCAGTACTTCCCGCACCAAAATTTTAGCCAACTACGGGCCCTCATATCTTAGTAAAAAAAGGTCTAAATAAGGTGATTCTCGAGCCTATCATCAAGAACTTGAAGTCTTCTTCCCAAAAATATATCACAAGCCTTCATACAATGTGTAGAACTCAAGTTATGATCAACAAAGTGAGAGGTGTTCTGCAGAAAAAGCTAGAAATTTTAGTTTCGGGCCAAAATCCTCTTTTGACCCGGATGGTTTTGCTTTTACCCGAATGACTTTATTTCGACCCCAACACCTCTATTCATGATATATACACATATTATATATTAGGGTTTTGCTTGGTTGGGTGTGAAATTACCAAAAATGGTAATCATATTCTCCAAGTTAGGGTTTCCCTCAACTTTGCCTATAAATACCAAGCTTCGCTACTGATTTGAGAGAGCTTCTTGGCACATATAATTTTCAGAGCCACCTCTGGAGATTCATCTTCTCCAAAATGGAGGAGCCATTCAAGACCTAGAGATCCGAAGAAGAAGACTTTGGAGAGCGTTTCTACCCCGACAATACAAATTCTCTCAGCCATGATTAACTAATTCAGTATCTAGGGTTTTCTCGCAAAACCTTAGCCAAGTAATGTAGTTCTGATTTTATATTCAATTGTAGAGAGGGGAAAATATGACTATACTATGATGATTGTGTTAGATGAGAGACCGTTCTTATTCATGATACAAGTTTATATATTTGAATTGATTCTTGTCTTAGACTTTTCGAATATATTTATCTTACACAATCACAATTATTCACTATGGACTGGAACTCGGATGCTTAATCTGTGATTTTCTACACAATGGTGGTCATAAAACTCAAAACCGTAGGTTGACACAGGCCATGCCCTGACAAACTGATATAGACATGCTTTAGTTTATTTTCATGCTTTAATTTAATGCTATAATTTACTTTTCTATTAGTAGTTGGCATGCACTAATCAGTTTAGTCTTGAGATGGGTTGTCGCGATCCGATTGAGAGTAATACTTTTGGGGGTCAAACTACTGGCGCGGTGCGACCTGATTCACAGTCAATGGATCGTCCTCATACAATTGAAATAGAATTTGTACTATGTTATGCGGTTAGTGGTGGAGTGAGGAAACCCTAGTTTTCTCTCCCTTTGAATCACAAACCCAATTTACTTTGCTATTTAGATTAATTTAAGTAATATTAGATAATTCACAAAATCAACTCTTTTCGGAAAACTATAATTCAGTGTTTTTAGATTATTAAAGTGAATAAGCCTTGTCTCTGTGGGATCAATATTCCCCTACTCAAGCAAAACTATATACAATTGATCTATGCACTTGCAGAAGGGTAAAACCTAAAGTGTCGTTAAGGTGTCATTTTTAACCACATATTTTGCACACACCTGACGCCCAACATTATTGTAGGACAACTCCAATGTCTTCACATGGGAACATATAGACATGCCAGGTATCTATCCTTTTGTTGCCCATAACTCATTACATGTCGACCCAAATGTGAGACCAGTCAGGCAAAAACAAAGGCGCATGGAAACGCATCAAAACTAGATCATAGCGAACGAAGTGTCCAGATTGCTCCAGGCTGGTTTTATCAGAGAAGTCAAGTATCCCAAATGGCTCGCCAACGTAGTAGTTGTCCAAAAAAAGATATGGTAAGTGGAGGGTTTGTGTTGATTTTACTGACCTAAATAGGGCATGCCCAAAGGACCGCTTTCCACTGCAAAAGATTGACTAGATGGTGGACGCTACCATTGGTTACGAATGTCTAACTTTCCTGGACGCTTATTTGGGACACAATCAGATAAGAATGAACTCAACGGATGTGGAAAAGACATCTTCATTACTAAAACAGGTACTTACTACTTTAAGGTTATGCCCTTCTGTACATGAAGGTTTTCCCGGCCCATACAAAAGTGGATCCCGACCAGATCATTTCCGAAAAGCCCGAGATAATGATCCTGGATGATGGCCCAGATCCTGTACCCACATCATAACTCGACCAAGACGTCAGCCTTGTGGTCCGACCTGAGACTCCATCCTATAACCCGACCCGAAGAACATACTTGAAGCAACTCAAAGATTCTAGAATAAACTTGTAGCTCAAGATAGTGTCATAAAATATGGATAAAATAGCTGACGTGTAAAGTATGGAGAAAAATCCAAAATAGGAAATGTTGCCCTAATGGGCCAAAAGCCCATAGGGAAAATATATATAATCCAATGAAGAGTAATGAGAAAGCATCTTTTATGTTGTGCAAATTTTGTATGTACACCTTCAGTCTGAAAAATGCACGTGCCACTTTTCAGAGGTTGGTCAACAAGATCTTTAAGGGAATGATGGGTATAATGATTGAAGCTTACATTGATTACAATGTGGTCAAGAGCAGAGGAAAGGAAGATCTTCTTGCACACTTGCACCAAGTGTTTTGGCACCCTCAAAAGGCATCTTATGAATCTTAACCCGGAGAAATGCTCATTTGGCGTGTCATCTGGACAATTCCTAGGACATATCATGGACCGGACTAGGATCCAAGCCAGCCCGACACAAGTCAAAGCCCTGATGGAACACATCAAGACATTCAAGTCCTAACTGGAAGAGTGGTTGTCCTTGGTAGGTTCATTTCAAGACTCACCGATCGATGCAGACCATTCTTTCAGGCGATCAAGGCAAAAAGGGAGAAGTCTGGGGTCCTGAGCAGCCTGAAGCCCTAGAAAAGTTAAAGGACTACATGACCAGACCCCCGATCCTGTCCACACTAGGTCCCAATGAAGTCTTACATCTGTATCTAGCAATATCCTCTATCTCAACTAGTGCAGACCTCATCAGAGAGGATGGGAACCTGCAGATGCTAATTTTCTACACCAGTAAATCCTTGGCTGAAGTAGAAACCCGATACAGCAGACAAGAAAAACTGGTTCTATCACTGGTAAATGCCAAAAGACGATTAAGGCATTACTTTGAGGTTCATCCAATCATTGTCCCGACCTCCACGCCTATTTGGATTATTATGTCGAAACCTGACCTTTCGAGCAGAATCTCCAAATGGGCCATCGAGTTGGGCATATATGACATAACTTACATACCCCAGGTTTCCATCAAGGGACAGGCGGTGGCATATTTCTTACTTGAAGACAAAACTAAAGAACCCGACCAACAGACTGATCCAGACACTTGGAAGTTTTTCGTAGATAGATCAACCAGTTATACCGGATTCGGAATCGGATTGGAGATTAAGACACACGATGGGGCACACTGTCACATGTCAGTGCAACTACAATTCCCAGCCACTAACAATGAGGCAGAATACGAAGCGATCGTATATGGCTTAAGATTAGCTCGAAGCCTCCAGATTAGGCCCTAGCTGTGCACAACGACTCTCAGCTAGTCATTCGACAAATTAAAGGAGAATACGAAGCAAAATACCCCAAAATGGAGTCTTACCAAGCACTTGTGTTGAAGGAAACAGAGAGCTTTCAAAATATAACCTTCACTTAGGTCCCGAGGAATGAAAACTCTATAGCTGACCGCCTTGCCAGTCAAGCGTCCTCAGCTGGAGAAGACCTAACCCCGGTTGTGTTGGTGGATTTTATAACCAAACCAAGTATTCAAAAACCTGAACAAGTGATGCTTATTCCATGGGAGCCTAGTTGGATGGATTCCGTGATGAATTACTTGAGGAATGGGATGCTCCCGGAGAACAAAGTTGAAGCTCACAAAATCAGGAAGAATTCAGCCCGATATTTAGTTATAAATGGGCAACTCTATCGGAAGTCCTTCTCGAGTCCTTATTTAAAGTGTATTATGCCTTCAAAATTAAGAGTAGTGATGCAGGAGATCCACAGTGGATCTTGCGGGAACCACTCCAGGGGAAGATCCCTTACCCATAAAATACTCTCCCAAGGATACTTTTGGCCCTATCTGTCACAGGATACTGAGGATTACATCCGTAGATGCAAGCCATGCCAGATGCACGGGGACGTTATCCATTGACCACCCGAGTTCCTATACCCAACCATAGTCCCACATTCATTCGCCTGATGGGGAATGGATATTGTAGGACCTCTCCCAAAGGCAATTCGATCAAATTCCTATATCCTCCTTACCACGGATTACTTCACTAAATGGGTGGAAGCTATAGCCTACCCAGCCATCAAAATTAGTCACGTCATCAAGTTCATTTGGACCAACATAATATGCAGATTCGGGCTACCAATGAAAATTATAATGGATAACGGGACAAATCTTGACAACAAGGAGGTGAGAGCGTTCTTTGACAAGCACGATATCAACCAGAATACATCCTCCATCAGGTACCCACAAGGGAATGGACAGGCTGAGAGAATAAATCAAACCATATTCGACACCTTGGCCAAAAATCTTGAGGAAGCCAAAAGGGCCTGGCTCAAGAAGCTACCTGAAGTGCTCTAGTCATTCAGAACGACCGTCAAGCAACCCACTGGGGAGACCCCCTTCGCCATGGCGTAAGGCACTAAGGCTATGATCCCCACGGAGGTTAGGGTTCCAACCCTCCGAAGCCAGGCCTGGGTGGAAGGCCCAAATAACCAGCACCTGGCTCATGACCTTAATCTCCTAGATGAAAGAAGGGAGGTTGTCGGGATCAGGCTGGCCACCTACCAACAACGTGTCCTGAACCACTTCAACCAAAAAGTCAAAATAAGAGAGTTGCAGGTGTGGAGACATGGGCAAGCTTAGGGAGCCTTGGCAGGGCTCGTACACCATTACTGAAGTCATCGAGCGCGGAGCATACCGCATCCGAAGGAACAAAGATGGTAAAATGGAACCGAACTCCAAGAATGCCTCACACCTGAAGAGGTACTACCTGTAACAGGCCAAGTTTACTTTTACTTTATTCACTTTTTGTAAAAAGGCCCCAGCACAAGATCAATTAAAAATATACATCAGTAAAATTATTTTTTCTTGGCAAAAACAGCTTACAAATGACTACTGATGCAAAAATAAACCAAGTGTTGTCATGTCTCTCGCATAGCCTAAAGTGCCTGGAAAACAGAGCACTGATCCAGAAGTGATCAAAATTTTGCAAAAAATAAACCAAGTGTTGTCATGTCTCTCACATGGCCTAAAGTGCCCGAAAGACACAACACTGATCTAGAAGAGATCAAAATTTTATGAAAAATAAGCCAAGTGTTGTCATGTCTCTCGCATGGCCTAAAGTGCCCGAAAGACACAACACTGATCCAGAAGAGATCAAAATTTTGTGAAAAGTAAACCAAGTGTTGTCATGTCTCTCGTATAGCCTGAAGTGCCCGAAAGACACAGCACTAATACAGAAGAGATCAAAATTTTGTGAAAAGTATACCAAGTGTTGTCATGTCTCTAGCATGGCCTGAAGTGACCGAAAGACACAGCACTGATCCAGAAGAGATCAAAATTTTGTGAAAAATAAACCAAGTGTTGTCATGTCTCTCGCATGGCTTGAAGTGCCCGAAAGACACAACACTTATCCAGAAGAGATCAAAATTTTGCACAAAATAAACAAAATGTTGTCATGACTCTCACATGGCCTGAAGTGCCCAAAAGACATAACACTGATCCAGAATAGATCAAAATTTTATGAAAAATAAACCAATTGTTGTCATGTCTCTCGCATGGCCTAAAGTGCCCGAAAGACACAGCATTGATCCAGAAGATATCAAAATTTTGTGAAAAATAAACCAAGTGTTGTCATATCTCTCGCATGGCCTGAAGTGTTCGAAAGACAAAACACTAATCCAGTATTACATATAATCTAAGTATTATATAAATCTACTAGACATGAATCATGTTTTTCATTCAAAATATGGGCCCTAGTGGCCAAGGCTTACAATAGCAAAATACAAAAATCCCCGAAGGTTACAGTATCAAAAAATAAGGAAACTATGTTTTCTGCCCTTGGTACCTGAACTCAGGCCCAAACTCTTCAATCCTATCACTAGCCCTTGTAACAACCCCCTCCTAAGCACTTGCATCTATTCGAGAAGGTTCAGGCTGATCAGTGGGATCAAGATCCCGAACCAATTCAGAAGAGGCAGAGTCAGTGATAGGATTAGACCCTAGAAGGGGTTTGGTCAAAAACTTGTAGAAAAGAAGGTTGTCTGGAATAGCTTTTGGATCCTCATATGGGTGTTCTATGCCAAGGGATTCATCCAATTCCTCCACTGAATTGTAATCCCTTTCCTCGACAGGCTTTTGAAAATCCAGGAAGCATGACCTCTAGCCAAATACAGCCCGATAGTCGGAAGTTTTGTGAAGCGATTGTAGATCTGGTTGCCACCCCAATGACACATCTCAATTGTAG
Source organism: Cornus suecica (assembly GCA_963922005.1). Lineage (NCBI taxonomy): Eukaryota > Viridiplantae > Streptophyta > Magnoliopsida > Cornales > Cornaceae > Cornus > Cornus suecica. The sequence continues at coordinate 68,932,275 of OY998242.1, forward strand.
ACCGTCCCACTACCAACAAGTTTTCAGTTTTAACCTTCTCCTTCAAAAGCTTTTGATTTGAGGCCTTAAGGGTCTTAGTCTGGGCTAAAAGCTCCTGATTCTGGGTTGTCAAAGTCTAACGAGCTTCCTCCATCTCCTTCAGCTTCTGTTTAGCTTCCTGGAGTTATTGCTCAGCTAATATGGCTTACACCATTTGAGCCTCCAACTTATCATTGGCAGTCACCAATAGAGTAGCCACCTTTTGTCTGGCCTCCTCCTTCAGCTTCAGGGCATTTGCCATGTTCTTTAAGACTTTGTTGTCACTCTCCATCTTAGAGTTATAACCCTCAGTTAGATATAGCATCTGCCATAAAAGTGCAAGTAACACAAGATCAATCTCCAAATCAAAACGGAGAAGAAAAATACAAGTTAAAAAACAACAGGCAAAAGGCAACTCACCTTCATAGCTATCTCAGGGCCAGGCAGGCTCAGTTCACTCCTCGACACCCACTGTATAGCCTTTCAATCAATTGGAGTCCAGACCTGAAGTGTCATAGCCCGAAGGGCCTCAGGGTTGTTGATGGTCTCACTTCCCTGACCAGAAAGTCACCTCCGGGAAGCTTTATCGTCGAGTGCTAAGGAAGGGAAGTTCTTTCTCTACAACTTATCCCGCCCCCTCTCCCACACTTGGGGAAGCTGTAGTATGTAATCGAGCTCTGACCAATCGTCCCGAATGGTCATTCTTAGATCGGGGATGGGATGTACCCGCTAGAGATGAATATGGTATAACCCCCCCCCTCCCCCCCCTCACTTGCCGATGCTGAAGTCGATGTTGAAGGGGTCAGAGAAAGGATGATAACGTTCTCCTCTCCCGAAGGAGAAGGAGGTGGGATAAATGGGGCTTCCTCTGGAAGGGGAGGTGGTGTCAATTCATTAAGGACCTGAGGGGTGGATCCTGAAGGGTTAGATGGGCCTCGTTTTCCTCCTCTTCAAGCTGGATTGAGGAATCCTCAACATTATCCTCACTCCTTCAGATGATATTTCCTGCAAAGCACTATTAGTCAGGAAGTCAGGACACATCCTTAAAGGTTTACCCCAAACTTTAGATTTCAGAAGGTCAAAACGGGATCTGATATGAGTTAGGGTTTTCTGGTTAGCAGGCGCCTTCAAAAATCCTAAAATGTACATCCCCAACTTTTCATCACACACCTTATAGACGCATGCCCCTGAATGATAGGGTTTGAAAGAAGGGAGCAGGTGCTGGCTAAAATTTTTTGGGCTTGGCAAGTTTGCACTGGGATACCTCCAGTTCCCGCTCACCACAACCATTCTCTACTTCCAACCCTTATTAGATTTTTGAACTCCATCACACATATTTCTTCCCTGATAGGGAGAAAGATTGAAACGCCCCTTACAGTCCTTTTGATTCTACAGCTTGTAAGAAAACAGGATCTCAGCTAAACCCATGTATAGGCCCAGATCATGATTGAGAAACAAGACCATGGCCAGTATTCTAAAGAAGTTTGGCCCAACCTAAAGTGGGGCCAGACCTAAGGTAGACAAGGTAATTAGGAAGAAAGGATGAATTGGAAATCGAAGGACCTGTAGATGGTAGGAAGAAAGTAGGATCTGGTAATTCCTAACCCCCTCTCCAATCCTAAAATCCTTATCCTTAGGGTAGTACCTAATAACTACCCCATTAGGGACCTTCAGCTTTTTTAAGACTGCATCTACCCTTTTCTCAGCTATCAAGGGGTCGGTAGTAATTTGTACTCTGGATCCCCTAACAGCCCGACCCCCAACTAGAGTAGTGGCAATGGGAACTCTACCGGCACTGATACATTGGGTGACTTCCAGAGGATCGGACCTAACTGTCCTAACTACTTCAACCGATGGAACCTGAGAGAGGCATCTGGGTCAACAAAGGAAGGAAGACGATCACTACCCGATCGAGTATCATCACTATCAGACATCTCTAGAAGAACGAAAGAATAGAGAAAAGAACTTACACTCAAAAAGGACTTCGGCTAGTCTCCGATGAAAATCTCTGAGTTCTCCGGGAAGCAAATGCAGTTTCCGACGAAGATCATTTACAGGGAAAAGCTTTTGCTGCAAAGGCAAGACAATTAAATGATAACCTTGCAAAAATACAAATGAAGGATATATATAAGAGTTACCGAAGGAGACCAACCTCCCTACTCTCACGCTACACAGAGTATTGAACCGTCTTCTCAGCCACTATTGCGAAAACCAAGGCCACGATGACTGTGTATTTCAAATTCAGATGATTAGGGCAACTACCCTCATTTAATGACCTTTCCACGTCACCTTATAGAGGAGATGTATCTACCTACCACATGTGTTATTCTTGATTATGGGCCTTAAATGTTTGAAGGCCCAAAACCAAGAGGGGCCTGTGTACATGTGGGATTTTCAGGCCCACCAGGCCTTTAGCCCACGAACTTGAAAGCCCATCTATAAAGGCCTATTAATCAAAATGTTCTAGAATAAACTTGAAAAGCAAGCTAGTGACGTGGCAAAATAATAAAATAATGATGTAAATAAGAGAATGTTGCCATAATAAGGAAAGCCAAATCTGAATAAAGAATCATATTCTTGTGTTGTGCATTTTTTAGCATTTGCAGCATGCCTTGTTTAAAGTATAATGTGAGATAAATGTTTATACTTGTTGATATGTGCTTATATACCGTAGTGTGGTGATATGAGTTGGTTTAATGGCTTTCTTTTGATAAGTTAAAGTCGGTAGTGGATTATAGAGTCGATTGTGTATTGATGGCTTTATGATCTTGTTACAAACCTAAGTGATGTGGTTTCAAATGTGAATATGAGGCTTGAAATAATTGGATGAGGTCTTGATTTGAATCTAGTTGGTACCATGGCAACGGCTACTAGGTTCCCTTTAGCAATCTTAAGGATTGGAATATCAACGGGTTGTGGTCATTCTTGGTTAAGTTCTTATAGGGTTATGGGTGTGGATGTTGATCAAAGTGTGGTTGGATTAGGGTTAGTGTCGTTGTGTATAGCCATTTGCCTTTTTCCTTTGGGGTACCATTTACTTAGGTTCTTCATTTCCTTGTTCCATTGAGCGTCTCAAAATTCGCTTTGGTTTTTCCGTTGGTATTTCGGTTTGTTTCCCCGAAAACAGATTTTTCATAAGACTTGTATTTAAGTCCATTTGGTCTTTAAGTGAAAAACTCATTTTTGCTCACCCCCATGACCCCGACAAAAATTTTGAGTTTTGAAATGGTTTTAAATACATTCTATAAAATATTTTGACATTTGAAAGTCGACGGTGTATAAAACGAAGACCGGGGGCAAGACGGTAATTTTTACGGATTTTTAAGGAAGTGTCTTTGATAAAAATAAATCGAGATTAGATGATATTTTCTCATTTCTAAAGTTTCCTAAATGAGTTGGAGCCCTTATTACAAGTTTCCTAAGGGTTTAGAGTTGTTTGGGGGTCATTTTTTAGGTTCCCTGAACTATGAGTCGATTGGGTCAACTAAACTATTTTCCGCAAAGATTTTGGAACTCTCTGTCTCACCCAGTCAGCTAGGTCATTGATCCAATCAATTGGTTCATCAGCCAGTCGACTAGGTGAAATAGCCAGTTGACTAGGTCAGCTTGTTGCGAAGGCTAGTTTTTCAAACTTCCGTATTTTCCTCTTCGCACGTTAGAATTGAGTCCCGCTTGTTCCTACGGCTTGTGCTAGGTCCAAAATTTGTATTTAAAATTTGAAATCATTTATTTTCACTTGAAATGAATGTTTTAACCTTGCTGAAATAAGGGTACTTTAACTTTCTGTTTGGGATGACGTTGTCCGATGCCCTTTTCAAAAATTCATATCTCTCGTCTCGTAGCTTTGATTTAAGTCTCGTTTGTTGCTATAGCCTTTCCTATGTTCAAATATTTGATAAAAAAATTTAAATCATTTATTCTCACTTGAAACAATTGCCTTACCCTTAGTGAAAGAGGGGTACTTCAACTTCCTATTTGGGTCAGCGTTCTCCGATATCATTTTCAAAAATTCTTATCTCTCGCATTGTGACCCTGAATTAGGTTCCATTTGTTTCTATGATTTGACCTATGTCCAAATAGGTTGGTAAAGTTTGAAAGTACCTTTTTGCCCTTGAAATGACCATTTTACCATTGGGCGAACATGTGACCTTTAAGTGGTCGGTATAATGGGTTATTTAATCCCTTTCATTTTATTTTAGTTTTCGACAACCTTTGTGACTTCCCTTAGGTTGAAATGATTATGTTATCCCTGTGTTAGGTCTACGGATGGTGGGTAGTACCATGTGAAGTGATTATTAGTATGATTTGATACTGATTTAAGGTTTTAGAGCTCGGTATGCTCATGATCTAGGAAGTGTGATTGTTATCCTTCCTGGGTGTTATGAATAGGAGTGTTGCTCCCGTGATTTGGTGTTTAGTGTTGTGTTAATTGTCAGTGTGGTACTAGAGGGTACGAGTCATAGTGATCTCTGAGGTGGTCTGTACTATGTGACTTGTATTGGATGTATGTCTCTATATATATATACGTACATATATATAGGAGTGCATTTATTATATGTTGTTATGTTATGGTTTCACTACGTGCTAATTGCCCTATTTGTTGATGCATGGTAGGGGACTAGAGGGATGTATTTCTGGGGTCTCGTATTGGCGTGAGTGTCATGTGGGACGTTTGACCAACCTAGGGTAGATGCATGTACGTGGGTTGGTTCGTACTCGATTTGGACGGTCAGAGGATGTGAAAGTTATGATTTCCTTTCTCCTACGAGGCTTGATGAGTTCACCCCGGCGTTAGTTTTCCCTGGTGGTCTACACTAGTTTGTAGGTGATGTTTTGGCTACGAACAACATGGGGTGCAATGACACCTTTCTTTTATTTTCTCGTTGTAGGTTCTGGATATGCCCAGAGTGTTACGGATGTTGTTGCAGGATTTGGGACGGTCATACGTAGAGTTGTTCCATTTTAGTTTCCTTTACTTGTCCCCTGTATTGGGACTGTTGTTGTACTTCTTGGGAGCCAGTCTGTTGGCATATCCCTTCCTTGTATTTGGCATCATTGCATCGTTGTAGAGATGTATTCTTTCGGCATCTGGATGTGCCTTGTGTATCATTTGATTTAGCTTTCGCTTGGTTATGTATGGAATTATTGTTATTAATAATATTCCATTCATTTTATGATTATTTAGGATCTGAATTGGTCACTCCTTATATGGATCACAATCCGAATTCCTCGAATGTCTCGGTTCGGGAGTCTTTGGAATTTAGGGGTGTCATAGTTAGATTGAGATATCTTCTTAGGAGACTTTTATATCTTATAGATTGGCGATTTGATTAATCGAGGTTTGATCATAGCTTATCCACGAGATTGTGGGTTGTAATCGAGGTTTAATTATGATTAGACTTTGAAAATTCAAAGTGTAACCTTAGCATTATGATATACTGAGTATTAATGGAACCAATTGAGAAATTATGGTTCAAAATGATTGATTCAGGAAGGCAATGATATAATGATTATAGAATTGAAATGTGAAGAAATTGTTTGAGGTCATTATATGTGTATTATTGACTATGGTCGTGATTATGGATCTAGTGCTTTAATGGTTGAAATATTGAACTGAGTGATATGGTTATAGGGCCAAGGATAACCATTATTGCTCGAGGATTAGGTGTTTTGATTTATGGCCTTAGCATATATTTTTCTAGGTAGTGGATCCTTCTGGTGCTCTTGGAGTTGAAGATTTGATTTTCTTTACCGGGATTAGTATAGCGCACGGACTTAAGGTATGAACATTATAGTCATAGGAGACTTGATACTAATTATTAGACTTTTAGTCTTACCTTGAGTTTTGGACCTTGGCTTAGTCTCTTTGTGCTTTTGGATGATTATTGTGTAGTGGCCTACCGAATGTGTTACCATAGGAGCTCACCAAGGTTTGCAATGCTTATCCCATGCGCGGGCCGGATCCATCTCATGTCTTTAGTTAGACGGGTGTCATTGTTGCCGAAGACGTGTCCTACGGGGAGCGAACCGTGAGGATCTTAGGTGATTGAGAGTGGGTTTTGTGAGGTAAAACTATTTCATTAGTTGAGTCCTCATGGCACTATCACGATGTCAAGGAAGCGATTTGTGAACGTGAGCGTGAAGTTCAGGAAAAATAACCGGACTTGTTTCTTCTTTAGTTACGTCTTGATTTTGAGGACAAAATGTCCTAAGGTGTGGAGGTTGTAGCATCCAGTATTTTTACGTGTTAATTAAAAAAAATATTAATGATTGAATGCATACGTGATTATGTGTTTAATGTGATTTTGTGCTTAATTTGCTTATGTGTTTAGCATGACTTACATGTTTTATATGAGAATAAATTTGTAAGTTGCATGTTCTATTTTTATTTTGAGAATATTGAAAAGTATTGAGAATGATTTCAGGAAATAAATGAACGAAGGGTAAATTGGTATTTTCATAGTTAGGGCACTTAGTGGAAAGTGTAGAGATCTGGCTAAATGTTAGGGTATGAGTGGCATAGTGGTAAATAGAGAGGATGACAAGGGGTGGAAGGGTAATTAAAATGCATGATGAAACTCTTGTAATTAACCCTAAGTTGAGAAGAAATTGATCATTTCCCACTTTTATGTGGTGTCTCATTTCTAGTCATTGATCTTCTTCTCCCATCTTTAATCTCAACCCTTGGATCATAGGGCCTTGATTGGATGACACTTAAATGCAAGAATGCATTATTCTTAGTCTTTCACTTTACAAGACTTCATGTCAACCCTTGGATCCTTTATTCATTTTCATTGCTTTATTCTCAACCCTTGGATGGTGAGAATGGTGAGTGGAGAATCTCTACAATTCTTAGGTTTGCTCAGTTTGCAAGACTTCCATTCTCTCACAAACACTTGTTATCTTCCTTTCCTTGCTTATTGGGGATATCTCTTGGTGGTGTTCTTGAACTACTTGGTAAGTCTTCTAACTCATTCTAGAGTTTTATTGCTAAGAACCCTAGCTTCATGTTCATGAATTTCCTTGGGTGGATATTGATTTTAGCCTTTTCTTATTCATGTTATAGAAGGTTGGGTTTTCTTTCAAACTACCAAGTGAATTCCATTGGTAGTAGCTTTTGAAATCATCTTGTGAAGATGCTAGTGATGAGTTCACTAACTTGTACTCTTAAGATTTCATTTCTCCATGAAACCCTAATGAGTTATCATTAGGGTTTGGTTGATTCTTATGGTTGGAGCCACTTTTGTATAAATTTTCGGTTTATTGTGACACCTTAGTAATTTTGTTGTTCATATGGTATGTTGCTAGTATTGGAAGCTATCCTATTAAGCACTTGAGTTGGTATTGGCTTGGACCTCTTTTGGGCATTCTTGTGTAGGCTTGCTTGGATTGAGGTAAGCAAAAATTGAATTGTTTTCATCTTTGTACAAGGGTATGTGCGTCTATGTGTATATATATATATATATGCGAGTTGAGTTTTAACAACTTAGACGATGAATTAAGCCCTTGAAAGAATGATTGTGTGATATAAATGTTTGTTGTGGTTTATTGGTTATAAATGTGAAATTGTAAGTATTGTGATAAATGGAGTACAATATATTGCCTAATGAGAAGAGCATGTATTGTGATGGAGCATGTTGTGAACCATTGCTTAGAAGTGTGAAATTGTAAGCATGATGGTTATATTGAGTACAATATATTACAAATGAGAAAAATATATATATTGTGTTGGAACATGATTGTTAATAAAAACCTTGATGCATATTGAGTACATCGTGTAATGTTAAAATCATGTTGTTGGTATATGGGAGTTGTGTAATCATGTGTGGGTAGTCTTATATCGGATCCTCGCAACAACTAGCCAGAAGGTGTTTCACCCCTCTGGAACTAGTAAGTCCAAAAATGTGATAATGGTTTGGGAGTCATAAGAGGGGATCATATTCTTGACCTTTGGAGTCTTGGGACATGGAGTTACAAGTGGGGCTCTCGTGCAACCACTCTTCCTTGTTGAAAGTACTTAGGAAGAAATGGTGCAGTACTCTACATTACTTGATGAGCATGTATCCTCAAAAGTAAATGGCCAGAGTATGTATATGTTAACCTGTGTTGGGTGAATAGGGTGTATCATGAGGTGTGTTGAGTCATATTGCATTTAAACCGTCATAAATGTGATTATGATTTTGATATTGAAGCATGCTATAATTGTGAATAATTATGATGTGAGGATGATGAGGAAATTGTTTGTTGGGTTCGATAGAGTTTCGGATTGGCGTGAGAGCCATGTGGAACAAGAGACCGACCTAGGATTAGTAGCATGAACCTTGGGTGGGTTCTACCACTCAGACTACCGCGATTGAGGCAATGATGTTTCCTCTACTGGACTAGTGAGCTCACCCCATGTCTAATATATTTTTCAGGTGCTGATCCATTTTCGGGAAGTCCGTAGTCTCTCGGTAGAGATACGGTGTTGATTTGCCTTTTGTGCATGTGGAGGCGAAGTACCTCTTTTTGTATAGCTTATTGGATGATTTACCCATATGTTTATTTTGCTAAGTGTTGCAAACCCTAAACTTATTCTTTTGAAGGCTAACATGTTAGTCAAGTAGTTACATAGATGTATGTCCCTTGGAGCGTTGTACGCGGGGACTTTATTATTTTGATGCACTTCAGTGCCAGAAATGTAAACTATTTCAATTTTTGGAAAACTATGACATGTATCGCCTTAGGGAATTTGAATATTTTCCGCTTAGTGTTGTATAGTGGATTTTCTTTATTGAATGTGATTATTAGGTGTCCGGCCAATAATGACGTTTTTCTAGGTTTTCAAACAAACCTTTTGGTTTGAATTGAAAAACCCATTTTCGCCCACCCCAATAGCCCTGGAAAATTTTATTGTTTTAGAAATGGATTTAAATAAACTCATTTTCTTAAAGATTTTGACTTTTAGAAATCGGCGGTAGTTAAAATGGAGACCGGGGGCAAGACTGAAGATTTTACAAAACTTACAAAAATCATTTTTATACAAAGTTTATGTTTATGTAGTTCCCGAGCTATCGGTGAATATTTTTGAGTTCCGCCAATGAAAAACTCACTTTTCCAATAATTATGATTTTTCGGGATCGACGGCGCGAAAAACTAAGTCATATTGAAAAATCTCTCATTTTTGCATTTTGAAACTTCCATTTTTCAGAAAATTCCAAAGAGTTTGGGCAGTCACAATTCGGTGGAAGGTAACTAAGTACGAGTACTCGATGTACAACTCGGTGAATTCTGATTTGTGCACATCCTTTTATTTTGTTTCCGTTCTCTCCCCTATGCTTCACCACTTCTCCTACTATGCTTGTGGCATTGATTAGGGGTCTAAGGGGATGAGATTTGTTAGGTTGAAGGATTGGTTTAGATCCACATTTCATCTTCCGCATTTATCTTTCGTGTTTAGTGCACTATTTACGTCACCCTTGGGTTTCTTAGGCTCCGTTTAAGAGTAAGGAAATTTGGGGCGTGACATTCAGCCTCTTCTTTCCTATACCCATCTTGTCGAAAGCTTCAAAGATTAATAAATCCACAAAACTTCCATTGTCGATCAGAACCCGTCGTATGGTAAAATTAGCCACTGTCACTGTAATCACCAGTGGGTCATCATGGGGGTGTTGAATTCCACGTGCATCGTCGTCGAATAAGGTAATGACTTGCCCTTCTAGTCGTGGGGACTTCGATGGTGGAGCAGAGGTATCTTCCCCTTGAACCTCCATCGTACTTCTAGCTCTTCTCAGATGAACTTTTCGGGATGAACTTTTCGGGATGAGCTTTGATAGGAGCAAAATATCATACATTTAAGGCTCCTAATTATACATTATTATATTCGTGTTTATCATTATATTGATGCTTTTATACGGTTTTCGTGTGTTAAGACATTTCAGGCCATATTATGTAAAATGAGTTAAATTCAGTGAAATAACTGAAAAGGAATGAAAAGGAATGAAGCCATGAATAAAAGACCTATGAAGGACCAAAAATAAGTTAAGGATGGAAAAGGAATGAAGAGGAATGAAGCCGAGAAGAGAAATAAGCAAAGAAAATAAAGTTCAAGGTGAAGAACTATCGAGTACTCGGTAAAGTACGAAAGGGAGCGCATTTGCGCAAAAAAGGAAAAATGACCAGAACTTTTAGCGCACTTGCACCCGTTTGCGCAACACTCAGGAACTACTGAGTACTCTGTAAGACCAAAAATGGTCAGGCCACATCAGCAACTTGTATATACACAAGTGGGACCCATTTCGGCCATAATCAATATGGGATGATCTATAGGCTATCTTGGACACAATATTGACCATATCTTGGAATAGATACATATTGTCTTGGAGAGTGCATAGAAGATCAACCATAGAGGGCTTGTCTACATCAACAATGTAGATAGTCACTACCATGAACAAATAAATTGGTATCTAGGGTTTTTAATAAAGCCCTAGCCAAATAATATAGACTATTTCTTATTTTTATTGTATAAGGGGAAACTGAAGGACACGTATGTGATGATTGTGTAGATGAGTGATTACGTTTGATTTTATATAAGATTTTATGTTTATTATATGTTTTGTCTTAGCTTTAATGAATGTTTTATCTTGCACAATCATGGTTATTCAATATGGGCTAGAACTCAGAAGCTTAACTCATGATTTTCTACACAATGGTAGTAATTAACATGCAATCTTGATTTAGACAAACCATGCATAAGGAAAGATAACAAGTGACATGGTTTTAATTTATGTTAGTAGAAGTTGTTTAGAGTAGATGCATGAACTAGTTATGCTTGTTCAATGATGGCTTGTGCCAATGATGGATTAATTGTTCCTTTTTTGGGATTAGGGTTTTACCAATATTTGCGACCCTAAATCTGATTCACATATGATGGACTGCCCTTTACAATTAAATGATTAAAAGGATATATTATGTGTTTATTGGTGGAGTTAGAAATACCCTAGATCTTTATCTCCATTGATTTCAATCAAAACCAAAATCTATCTTTACTTTTATGTTATTTTATTTCTTGTCAACTTAATCCAAGAAAACCAAACAAACAATTTATCTTTCCTAATTTAGTTACAATAATTATAAAGAAGTTGTGAATTCAATAGTCTCTGTGGATTCGATATACCCTATCTCATCTATAATATATTACAATTTATTCGTGCACTTACGATAGAGAAAACTATGTCAAATTTAAGGACTTATTTGCACACAACATTATTATTATTATTATTTATTACCCAAACCCAGTAAGCCTAAACTTAACAAGGTTTGGCCGACCGATCAAGCTTATCTCACCGCCTCCAGCAAACCCTCCAGAAATTACATTAATCTCCCGAAGCGGTTGTTTATCCGATTTACGACTTCTGCGTGCGGCATCTTGCCGACCTTTTCCTTTGTCAGCATGAGTCTTGTACCGACTCAGATGCCCTCTCCAGATCAAGCTCTCGATCTGATTTTTCAGGTTGATGCATTCATTTGTAGTATGTCCATGGTCGTGATGAAAGCGGCAGTATGTATCACGTGGTCTTTTCGATGGATCCGAATTCAGCCTAAGTGGCTAGTATAAGGAGTGGTCATCTTGGATCTGAAGAAGGATCTCGCTTATCGGCTTGTTCAACGGAGTGAAGCTATTGAACCTATACTAGCTCCTTAAAGGCCGAGATGGCCTGTCCACCTGGGTTGGTTGGGTTCTCCGGCTCTTAGCTTATGTCTTGTCCTTGGTGGTTGTTGCTGGCCTCTTTTTCTCCACCTTCTTTTCCTCAACACCTTTTCCTTTTCGGGCGTTCATAGCATCCTCCGCATTCATATGCTTCTGGGCTTTAACAACCAATTCCGCCATCATCTCGGGTGGTTCCTTTAATAAGGAAAATAGGAACCTAGAAGACTGTATCCCTCCCATGAAGGCCGTCATGACTACGTTGTCACTGATCTCATCAACCTGGAGCATCTTTGTATTGAATCAACTTATATTGTCTCGCAAGGATTCTTCTTTGTCTTGCTTGACATTTAGCAAATAGGTAGCAGGCTTCCTATATCTCCGTCCAGTAATGAAGTGCCCGATGAATTTCTTGCTTAACTCGTTAAAATCATGAATGGAGCTGGGTTTAAACTTGTTGAACCAGACTCGGGCTAACCCCTTCAGGGTGATGGGGAAAGCCCGACACATGATAGCGTCTATGATAGTTTACAGGTGCATGAGTGCCTTGAAAGTCTCTAGATGATGAAGGGGGTCCTTGGATCCATCAAAGTTTTCCAACTGATGCATCTTAAACTTGTTGGGTAGGGGAACACTCATCAATAGTGCATCAAAAAGGGAGTTAGTCTTCTGTAGCAGTTCATCCATGATGGCGGGGCTTTTGCCCTTCATGACTTCTGCCATATCTTCCATATGTGCTTTTAGATTTTAGATATATTGATCTACACCCATGGCTTCTGTTGGATCATCAAGATCCGGGTGAGTCTTGCCTTGATGTGTGCTCCGAACCACTATCTTCCGTTGATCCTAGTTATGGCTATGCTCTACCCCCTCATCTAAATTGTTCCACCCAGTCGCATATGGGGGAGGGGAAATGGGAGCAACTAGTCGTTGGAGCATCGCAGCATTCTGCTGGATCAACTGGTTCATCCCTTAAGTAAAAGTTTGGACATGTTGCTCTAGTACTACCACACGTTATGTAGGATCGTCTCGTCTAATTAGGTTTGGATCTGGAGGTTCTTGGGAGTTACGTGGTGACTGGTCATCACCAACATCATGCTCCTCTAGAGAAACATGGTCAACCTCCTGGCCATCAGGTCGTGAAGGGTACATCGGAGGTAGCCCCGTCTAGGAGGGTGGTAGTGCTCCTTGGTTGGTTGGGAGTAGCAGGTTTCCGGGTGGAAGAAGAGGATCTATGTTTTCTCCAGAGGCCTCACCAACCTTACTCTTGCTTCATAGTTGGACCATTTTATTGCTATCTGGAAGTAAGAAACTGTCATTTCCCACAGACGGCGCCAACTGCTGATGCGTAGAATGATCCGGCTGAGAACGGTGTCGTTCCTGTCAAAAAAGAAAACTATAACTAGGAGTGGTACTGGTGGGGTACCGGCCAAGTAGGCTCCGACGATCAAGTTAGTGCTTGGAACGTCAAGAGTGTAGTAGTAATGGAGAGGATGATTATGGTGTACCTTTTTAGGTTGACCCCGACCCTATATTTATAGGGTCTTTAATGCAGTGGTGTTGATAGAGTTACAGCTCCCTGTAAATATCCTAATGAAGTTGTGAGCTGTGAATGTTATCTTGATAGCAAGTAGAGTCCTGATAGAAGGTTGTCGGTTGGCGACCCTTATATCCACCATGCCGTACAAGTAATACTTATCACATAATGTTCCTAATAGAGAGAAATTTTATAAATTATTTTTTCTACATTTTCTTCTATTTATTGGACCAAAAAAAAAGGAGTCAAATCTAAGACCTTGTTTGGTTTGTATATTCAAGAACAGAAGCAAAACATTAATTTAAAAATGGTTTTGGAGATAGATTTTACAAAACAAAAATAAATGAGCTAAGGAATATGAAGAACTAAGAAATAAAAAATTGGTGGTAAGATAAAAAATAAAATCAACTACATAGATATATGAGTCAGTTGTACTATTTCACAAAAATTACGTCTTTAGATTCCTCTATGGATTTTTTTTTTTTATCTTTAATGTTTTATTTTATTTTTGTATAACATTACATGAGAGAATGAGTCAGTTTGTACATGCACAAAAACTATGTACGATCCCTATAAACTTTTCATATTAACTTGCACGTTTTCTATGTGTGTTACGAATGCTTAGGTCCAATGGTCGTAACTTTTAAGCAATATTCTTCATTTATGATGCATAATTTAATAAAGAGATTACTTTTTGGGAAAATTACAAATACAACGTTGAAATAGGGTACAATTACAAAATGTATTTACAACAAATAACGAAAGGAAAAATTTATTTACAGATTAAACAAGTTGACCACAATACCCTTGTCAAAATTTTGTTTCAATCTGTCCGAATTTTATTTTGTTATGCAAAAATTTCATTTCAAGTCAAACAAAAATACATTATCAAAATTAAAATTCAACATGTAAAAACCAACTTTGCAAAATTTCTTTTCCAGTTATTCAAATTTTATTTTGGCTTTTCAAAATTTTATTTCAAGCCAAAATAAATACTTTCATCAAAATTTTGATTCAACATTTAAAAATCACCTTGTCAAAATTTTATTTCAAATTGTCTAAATTCAATTTCCTTATGCAAAAATTAGCTTTCAAATCAGAAAAAAATATTTGTCAAAATTTAATATAACATTGCCAAAACATTAACAAATATAAAATAAAAAAAAATAAAAAAATAAAAAAATCATTTGAAAATGTTACTGCAGATCATTGAGAACTAGTGTAAAAATGTTCATTCGACGTAAACTTCTAAACTTCTAATACAAACCTAGCATCTCCTTCTGTAAATGCGTATACCAAATTACCCATAATTTTTTTTATCAAAAACATTACCCATTAATCTATTACCTCGAACCCTCCTGATCCATCTTCTTCAACCTATTAGGATGCAAACGTATATATAATGTTTCTCGTTTTACTTATTCTACTCCTATCTCAGAAGAATTGATTAGAATCAAATGGAAGATAAATCATTCAAAACATTTGAATAGAGCATGGTGATTGTTTGAGAAGATGCATCGTTTTAGTAGTGTTCTCACTATTTGTTTTTTATATTTGTGTGTTACCAGTGAACCCTAATCGCAATAAGGGTAATCTGGTCATTTACAAATATATATTTATTAATTTTGTAATTAATTGTATCAAAAATATTAACTCTCACCTCTAGACTCTAGAATTTGGTGCTCCTTCTCTCCTTAACCCATGAATGGACTGATCAGTTTGGCTATGGTTCATGGGTATTGTTTTTTCTTCTTTCTTTGCTTGAGCTGGACCAATTCAGTTCATACTATGTGCTCCTGCTATGCTTTGGTTGGTTTCTGATGCAAGCCTCAGTATCCATGTTGTTCTTCTTATGGTTGCTGTGACACTAGAATCTGATCTTCGTAATTGGCAGCTTGGTTCTTTTCTGCATGGGTTTCATACTAGTTTCTGCCAACATAATGGTTATGGTTCCTGGTCTATTGCCACTCCCTGGTCGGCTGCTTCTCCTCTTGTTTGCTGTGCTTGGTTCATGGTTCAATTTTGGGGTCTGATTACTGATATATCTCAAGCTTGGGTGGTCTCTACTTCAGATATCTCTAGCTAGTTTTGCTTTTCTTCCCTCCCTAAAGCTTTGGTTCTCCAATAATTATTGGCTTTATCTTTTTTGTTTTTTTTTTGGTGGATCTCAGGATATGACATTTGTAACAGGGGTATGCCCCGTTCATCCTTGTAAGGATATGGCCTTGGCTTCTTCTTTTTTAATATCATCTTATCATTCAAATATATATATATATATATATTAAATCTGTAAATGAATTTTTACTTTTATTATTTATTGTAAATACGGTTTGTCTCCTGTTATATTTGTAATTATACCTTGTCCCATATCCATCACTTGAAGCACTACACTATTGGGATCATCCCAAGGGGCCCTAACAGGATAGGTGAGGAATTGCTCCAGATCTGATCTATTGTGGCCTACAACTTCGCCGAGGCTGATTCAAGATTCTATGCAAGGGCGAAAGGAAAGCTATATCACAAGCTCATGTTTCTACGATCTCAATTTGTATTTACAAGGAATAATTACATATATAGTATTTGATCGTGAAGAAACGTAATTTTTGTTTTTCTTCTAGACGAATACGATAAAGGAGATCTTTCTATATCGAAATATTAGTTGAAAGAAAATCTTTTTCTTGCATTTATGTTGACTTGCCTATTGTCACTTTCTGGTGAAAATACAATAGATGAATAGTCATTCGATGAAAAATAATTTATTTAAATCTTACAGACTTTTCTCTATAAGTGCACTACCAGATGTTTACCGAGTACTCGAAAAAACAAGGGTCGAGTACTCGAGATTTTGGATTGTCGAGTACTCAAAGTGAGGTTACAGAGAACTCGAAGCTGTCGACTTCAGTTTTTAATTAAAGATTATTCTGATGCCTTATTGACTCATATTCACTTAAGGACATGTTAAGGAGTTATTATTAGTATATTTGTATATATTTGGAGACTTGATGGTCAAAAGGTTAAGTCTTGAAGGACAAGAAAAATACTTGGAGATTAAGAAATATTTTTCCATAATTAAAGATTCATATTCCATAATTAAAGACTTCTCTCTCTATAAATATAAGGAGATATTGAGAAGAGAGGACATGATTTTGAGAGTTCTGCAATTCTTCCACATAAAAGATCTTCCTGCTGAGAAAGAGAAAGAGAGAAAAATTATTAAGTGATTATTGATCTTATAGTTCTCTCTTGTTTTTTGGATTCTCCAATTGTGATACAACACATGTGAACTTTATGCACAATTGGATGACCTAAATATTGGAAAAATCTATACACCATCCGTTGCACTGTGTGTGCATTGATCCGTGAGAAGCGGAGCCGTCAAAGTACAGAGATCGAAGCAGGAGGCTTCGTGATTCTTTGATCTGTTGAAAAGCGGAGCCGTCAGAGTACGAAGATCGGAGCGAGAGCTTCGTGGTAGCGCAAGTGATTCAAGACTTTCAGACGTTGAGTGATAAAAGGAAAGTCATAGTGATTGTAAGTCATAACTTCATAGAGTCTGTGTACTTCTTGATTCATAGTGTATCGATACCAGAGGGTGTCCTTGATTTTTACTTGGAACATTTTCAAGGTTTTCCACATAAAAATATTGGTGTCGTCTCTTACTTTATTTTCTACACCTATATTGATTATTGCGTGGAATATGGCTTTAAACGAATTATATTAAAATTGACTTTTCCGTAATTAATATTTTAATTTGTCATTAAATCCAGTAAAAGCCTATTCACCCCCCTCTAGGCTTAGTTTACCATCTCCTAGATGATTCAACAATATATATATATATATATATATATATATATATATATGTATATATTTAGGTTAATTTTGGAAAAGAAGGTGACATATAAGCGTTTAGGAGACCATATATTTTGTGGATTGGACCTTGAAAATATCAAACTATTTTGTACAATTTTAGACTTTTTGTGATATCTATATTTTCTTACTCAAAAAAATTAATTAAATAAAGAAAACTTAATTAAGTGAAGGGGCAATCTGAAAATCTTTCAAATCAAGATTATCCTCCTTCAAATCCTTAGGGGATTGATAATCCTTCTCAAAAGGGAACACCTCCAAGGTAATATTGATAATCCTCTTCAAATGGGAGGCATAAACAGTGACATGAGCCTTTTGCCCGAAAGTCTCGGCCTCGACGGACTGAGAAACCTGAGAAGAGAACCTCTAAGAAGACTCGACGGCAGAGGAAGAGGCCTAATGGTTGGCGCCACCGAGTTGGCCGGAGATACGAACGGGAGAAAGAGAGGAAGATAAACCCTCCTAACTCATGACTTCTAAATCACGAAGCAAGAAGTGAAATAAAGGAAGTAACACTTACATTGAAAACAAGGAATGCCACTGGAAAAGGGCAGAAAACTCTGGCAAAGGGATGCTCTGCAAATTCCGACGGAAGAGATGTTAAAAGGACGACAAAGTGAAAATCCTCGAGGGTTGTGCAAAACTCGATATATAGGCGCCCTGAATCAAACTGTCAGCAAACCCCTCAAAAGCAGTGAAATGACATCACCAACATTAAATGTCATCCATCAGCCATCGCATCGTTTGATATTTGAATTATGTGATAGCCTTGGATTTGAATATGGCTCTTTTGCAAAGGTGAAGGAGCTCTATCCAAATGAGCCACATGTGAGGCTAAAAATACAAAGCCCATTAAGCACAGTTCATATCAGGCCCATTTAGTGAGAAACCCATAGGAAGAATCTTCCATGTGGTTAGACAACCACCAATTTGAAGAGCCCCCACAGGTCAAAAGGTAAACCCAAACAGTATAGCAGCCAAGGCAAGACAAGTGTCCGAAGCTGCTCTGGCCGAAGAGGTTGCCCAATACCGAGCAATTCTCATGACAAAACCCCCCGGGTACAAGATGACCCTCAGTACTAAGCTCATACGTAAAGCACAAGGCCGAAGAATTCATTAGAGATTCTAGAAGCGGTTTCCAAGTCCTTCAGACATACACTGTAACTTGCTATGCAAATCCCAATGACACTCTCGCCATTAGCTAGGGACAACTGTAATATGACAAAATGAGACCACTATGTATCCTCCTAGAATAATGGGCTAGAAAGCCTATAAATATGAAAAAAAATTGATAGAATAATTGTTGTATATAAAAAAATAAGTTATAATAGAAAGTGAAATTTTCTCCACATACAACAACTCCACTAAAAGGTGCTAGATTAGTCAAGAGTCATACACACCTGACCTTTAATTTCCATTTCTACAGAAAACTGTTACTTTCAAAATATAGATCAAAATCTAGACTTGTATTCCAACCTGTTGAATTATTCATATATGAAAATTATATTTTATATGAAAATTTAATTATAATTAAATCGTATTTTAAAATTCCGTAACTTCAAATCTCACAATTATCCCCATCTGCTACAAGCGAATGATTAGATTGTGCAATTAAATCTACAAATTAGCGCACATGGTCGGCTAAGACTAGGCGACAGAGAGATTGTCTAGGTCCTCCAAATCTAAAAAAATTGTTGACTTTTCAGGTGGGTCTCTGATGCTCTGGCTCCAAGGCTCCCACAAAAGAAAAATATCTGGGTGAACCAATTCATAAATTACCAATTCGTAAATACAAAAGATAAGCGGATTCCAATTCGACAAGTCAAAAGTATCTGTCCGGCCGCCTCAACTCCATTGCAAATTTTCATTAAATAAGTAATAGTAATTTATACTACAAGACAGGAATTTAGTGTTTCAAAAAATATTAACTATAATGTTCTATTCGTGTTGGCTATAGAAAATATGGTCTCTACTATAGGGTCGAATCGGTCATTAATTTCAAGGTCCCGTAAGCAGGTCCGTTACAAGGAAAAAAAATGGAGGGGGCTGAAATTAGGCCACATTTGATAGGCGGTCTGTCTGGTTTGGTTTGATCTGGTCAGTCTGGTCTAGTTTGGTCCAATCTAATCTGGATCCTGAACTTAAAAGTCTGTTTGATAAGCGGTTTGGTCTTACTATTTATTTATTATTTATTATAATATTTATTTATGTATTATTATTTATTTATTTATTATTTCTTCACTTTATAATATATTTTATTATTTTATTATTTATATTATTATTTATTCATTTATATATTAATTTATAAATATATACTATTTATTTATTATTATTTCCTTATTTAATTCATTTAATTTATAAATTATTTATTCATTTTTAATTATTTAAAAATATATTTTATTAATTTATTAATTTAATATTTATTTATTATTATTATACTCATTTTTTGTTATTATTATGAAGTATTTATTTATTATTATATTTATTGATTAAGTATTATTTATTTATTATTATATCTATTTATTATTTATTATTATATTTATTTATTTATTATTATTTATTTCATTTTCTTTATCATTTATTATTTTTATTATATTTTTAAATATGTTTTATGTAATTTATTATTTATTTTATCATTTTATTATTATTATTTATTCATTTTTAATTATTTATTATTATATTTTATTAATTTATTATTTAGTCCATTTTTTATTATTATATTTATTTTTTATTATTGTATTCATTTTTTATTATTATTATATTCATTGTTTATTCTTTATTATTTATATTTTATTTAATTTATTATTATTATTAATAATTTTATATTATTATTTATTTATTTTTAATTATTTATAAATATATTTTATTAATAAGACCAGACCAGGTTGAAACATCAAAAAATCTGGTTCCAAAAACACCCTCTTTGGTTCAATTTGGTCTAGTTCTAAATTTTGATACCAAGTCCAAACAAACATGGTCTAATCCCTGAAAACAAAGATCAGACCAGACCAGACCAGGTAGAACCAGACAGCCTACTAAACATGGCCTTAGTGGGTTGGAAAAAACTGTCATCACGTGTTCTCTCTCTATTAAACTTTATTTACTGTATGTACTAGTAATATGATATTTCCAAAATTGATTGGAAGAATTAGTAAGCTATCTTATTTTATTATTTAATGTGATAATTGATCATAAACAGGGTAAAGTGCATTAAACATTCATATATAATTTTTTCTCACTCAACTAATCCCCCTGAACTATATTTTATACACAAAATTTCCTAAACTATTCAAACTTGTACAATTCACTTCATTTCGTTATAACACCGTTAGTTAAATTATAATAATTTGCACTCAGATCCCCTGAGGTTTCGGTCAATTGCACTCGCCTCCTGAGATTTTATTTTTTTTGCAATGACACCTCCTGAAGGGGTGAAAACCCCATAAAATGACTCTTGTGCCCTTGTTTTAGTGTAAAAGACATGTTAGCTAAAATAATGGACCAAACAACCTTTGTGTCTTAAGTTCAATTTGGAAAAAATTTCAAGTACTTTGGATACAATGATTTTTGAAATATTATCACATTTCTTTAAATTATTTTTTTAAAATTGTCATTTTTGTAATATAGGCCCAAAAGTTATCATTTTTTAATTTTTCCCTAAAACTAATATTGTGACATTTTACATTAAATAATAATAATACACTTTATTTATGATTATATTTTTTTTGTATTTTAGAATGTGATACATGTATAAAATATTTGTGAGCTTATATAATTTAATTTATTTTGTACATAAATAATATACAACGCCTACAATTTAAACAAATAGTAATACATTTTAATTATAGTTTTTATTATATTGTAAGAGGTGATAAATGTATAAAAATGTTACGAATGGTTTATAATTTATTATTCTTTGTGTAAAATTAATTTAAGCCCTTATACTATAAAATAATAACAAACTTTACTTATTGTATTTTTTTATATTTTTATAAAAATATAACAAATGGTTTATTATTTATTAATTTTTTTGTAAAGTTAATTTAAGTCCTTACACTTTAAATAATGTCAAACTTTACTTATTATAATTTTTTATATTGTAAAAGGTGATAATGAATCAAAATATTAGACAGTCCTTGTGTTTTTATTAGTAGTATATAGATAGATAGATAGATAAATATACAGATTTCTGTATTTTAATTTATATTATTTTTCTTTGCCGAAGTATATTTGTCTTCTATCTTTACTCTATATTTTATGAAATATCTATTAGAGTTACATTTCAATTAATTATTTTTTTTTTTAAAAATATGAAAATATTTATAACCCTTTATCGTATATCTTTACTCTATATCTTTTGAAATATTCATTAGATTTACACTTCAAGTAATGCATATTAATTAATGATTATTATTTTTAAAAGTATTGAAATATTTCCAACCCTTTTTCTTTTACTCTATATCGTTTTGAAATACTCCTTAGAGTTGCACTTCAACTAATACATATTAATTCATTAATTTTTATTTTGAAGAAAATGTTTAAAAATATTCTCAACCTCTCACATTTTTAGAATAATTGTTATAGATATATATATATATATATATATTATATGGTTTTCATCTTGGGGCATGGAGGTAATTTCACCACATAAATATTTGTCTCATGAAATAAGGGAGACAACACAAGGGCATTTCGGTCATTTCTTCCCTTCAGGGGGTGTCATTGCAAGGAAAATGAAATCTCAGGGGGCGAGTGCAATTGATCGAAACCTTAGGGGATCTAAGTACAAATTATCCTAATTTAACTAACGGTATTATAACAAAATGGAGTGAATTGTAAGTTTTTGATAGTTCAAGGAACCATAAATTAATTCAAAAAATTAGTTGAGAGAGAGAAAATAGTTCAGGATTTAATGCACTTTCCCCTCATAAATATGTATAGGATACAAACCACGATTCGGTATTCACACACGCAACTACAAATGGCCAATTATCTATGCGAGTGTATATACATAAATAAATCTATATATTATATAGAAAGCAAAGTGCTACCTCTCAATTGAACTCCCACATACAGTTTGATCGAGTAAGAGAGAACAAGAAGGAAGTAGCTGAAATGTCCGAATCATATCCGATGAATGGGGTGAGATGGCACTTACAGCTACACCACCAACTCTACCTATGAGGTAATTGGTTAATTACTTTGGAACATTCATCACATAAAAGTTCCTTAAGGTAATAGGTGTTTGATCCGGTTACATATGTATATACTGTGTGTGTATATTCTTGTAATTGCGATTATTCTCACTACTTCTTAGGTATTAGGTGTTTTTTTTAAGCTAGAGAGAAAAGAGCCGTAAAAAACCACCACCCACCACCATAACCTCTAAACAACTAATCTCGGAAAAGTATCTACAGGTCAATAGAGAACAAACGTTAAGGTACTGATGATTCAACACTAATATTACTATATGGGTTTAGTTTTCTTGGTTTAACTTTAAAAAAAAGATTAGATATATATATATATATATATATATATATATAGTTTAATTTTGGACAACAATGTGACATATGGTCCTCTAGGAGCCATATGTCTAGTGGATTGGGGCCTTGAAAATGTCGAACTATTTTGTACAATTTTTTATTTTTTGTCAAGGTAGGACATAGTTTTGGCGATTTTTTTTGTTATATGACCGTCTATGTATTTCTTGTATTGTAATGTCCATGTTTATGTTTTACAAATTCAGTATGATTCATAATTCATCTCATTTGCAAACGTGTGTGATTAATGATTTATTTTCACCATCTTCATTGTTTGTTGATATTTGTTCATCTGCGCTAATATTTGTTCACATAAAAAATTATATATCTAGATATATATGTATATATTGTATGTATCAATAATTATATTGTCATATATATATATATATATAAGTATATGCATGTGATCTAGCCGAAAAAATAACTTTACTTAGGCTATTTATAATTAAAAAAGTTGATTTTCTAGTATGTTTATAATTTTTAATTTTATAAATTTACTAGAAAATTTATAGTTGAAAGATGACTTTCTAGTATGTTATGTATTCTCTTTCAACATTTTTAGTCTTTAAATGAACAATATAAATCTAATTCTCAATATATTTAATCTTTGACCCAACACCTTTTAATATTTGTAATTAAGAAATTTATTATTTTGCATAACGCCAAAAAATTCTCTCTTTCAATAAATTTAATCTTAAGTGAATTCATAAATTTAATTTTAAACATATATATATATATATATATATATATATATATATATATATTAAGTCACACCCTTCTAATCTTTGTAATGAACACATTTATTATTTAGTTAGACGGAATAAATATATCTTTCAACATACTTAATCTTGAAGTTTATACCATAAATCTAATTATCAACCTATTTTATCTTTACCTCAACACCTTTAAGCTTTGTAAACAACATATTTTTATTTAATTCCTTTTCAACATGTTTAATCTTTTAGTTCATCATCCTAAATCAAATGCTCAACACATTTAATCCTTACCTCAACACATTTTAATTATTATAATCAACAAATTTATTAAAATTGAACTCCATAAAAACATATGTTTTAACATATTTAATCTTTAACTCAACATTCTTTAATATCAACAAATTTGTTACTCCATAAAATTTCTCTTAGAACATATTTAATCTTATGTTAACACCATAAACATAATTCTTAACATATTTAATCTTTATACCGACACCATTTAATGATTGTAAATTATTATTCATCTTCATAAAGTTTCGCTTTCAACATATTCAATCTTCAAGTCGGCCTTATAAATCTAGTGCTTAACACATTTAATCTAGTTCTAATCTAGTTCTCAACCTATTCAATCTTCCTTTAATCTTTGAATGATCAACAATTGTTTTTTTCATCCCTGATCTCATATAAGTTTTTTTCCCTAAGCCAGCGTGTTACTTCTCTTTTTGTTTTTACACCATTTTCTTGTTTAATTGTATCCAGAAAGTTTGGGGGTTTTATATGCTTTAGCTCATTTCCCATGTTTTTAGTGCTTCCTTGGGCCCCCAAAGTAACTTGTATGACTTTTTAGCCCCCTCTTTTATAATATGTTTTCTTTTCAAGAAAAAAACAACTTCTTATTTTTCAATTCGACGTCTTAAAATATGTTTTTATAAATATAATTCTTAACATATTTAGTCTTTTCTTTAATCGTTGTACTAAAAACATATTAAATGGTGTTAGTGTAAAGATTAAATATGTTAAGAATTATGTTTATGGTGTTAACTTAGGATTAAATATGTTCTAAGAGGAATTTTATGGAGTAATAAACTTGTTGATAATAATGATTAAAGAATGTTGAGTTAAAGATTAAATATGTTGAGACTTAGATTTATGACATTGATGTATGATTACATATGTTGAAAGAGATATTTTTATGTCATTCAATTTTAATAAATTTGTTGATTACAATGATTAAAATGTATTGAGGTAAAGAAATATATTGAGAATTAGATTTAAGGTGTTGACTTAAAGATTAAACATGTTAAAACAAAGTTAAATAATAGAATATGTTGTTTACAAAGCTTAAAGGTCTTGAGGTAAAGATAAAATATGTCACGCCCCGAAATTCCCGAGATTCCAACCCGGAGAATCAGTGAATCCCGAGAGGTGACGTCAGTCTGAGCGACTGCTAGAACCAACAATAATCATGATACAGTAGAGAAAAACGTAGCTGAATAATGTTGTCCACTGAATAAAAGAATAATTGTTGATACAAATAAACGATACATAAGGGCACATAACGGTTCCGAACAAAATACTAAGATACACCAAGTGGCGATAAAAAGATACAGAAATACAGTGAAAGGGATATGCCAACAAGCTAACTCCCCAAAAGATACAGTCCCCAAAGCTTAAAGGTCCCCAAAAGATACAATCAAAATCTCCAGATACAAGGGAATAACAAAAAAAATAAAAGATACAACTACTAGATGCCCGAATCAAACCTAGTTCCTATCGCACCTCCTTTCCTGAAAACATCAGTATAAAACATTGAGGTGAGCGATGAAGCCCAATAGGAAAAACCCTAACTACCACATCCTCTGACCGTCCAGGTAGTGCTAAACCAACCTGTGTGCATGCATCTATTCTAGGTCGGTGTGTTGTCTCACATAGCACTAATGCCAATCCGAGACCCCTGAATAAACCCCACTAATCCCCTACCATGCTCGGGTAAAACAAGACATATAACACGTAATTAACCACAAACACCGGATCACATAGCACGCCACATACAAATACAATGGTGCATACCACAGTATATATGTACATATATATAGGGATATATATATATATATATATATATATGTATATGTGTATAGGTAGACACCACGTGATCTCAGAATACTACCAAAACTCTCGCCCTATACTCCAACTCGGTGATCTACTACACATAGATCTGTGCGCCAAACACATACAATACTTAATTTCCCATAAACTCATCACAGTGCTAATAGCAGAAAACACGGGGCCAGAAGAGGGACTAGGCCACCAAAAATGTCCACATGGGGGAACCACTCCTAAGGCCAAGAAAAAGGTATTGGAAGACTCCGCCACCACGCCAAAGTCAACACTCCAACTAAAACCCCTAAGGGAAGCCAACCACATGTGTCGGGTGGTGACGGAACCGTCGAACCCAAAGGCGGAAGACCGTGAATAATAGTAATAGAAATGAATCCCAAAGAACCCCTTCGATTTTTAAGAAAAATGTTTTTAAATCCCGAACCAACCACTCGAAGGCGAATAAAATTCGAAAATATAACATTTAAACCCATTATGGAAAATACCTCTTTAAATCCATTTTGGGGGCAAAATAGTTATTTTATAATTAAAGAGGTCAAAAAAATTATCGAGATCGAACGGAAGTGAAAATGATCAAAATGAAACATTAAATCGCCAAACTTTCTCCCTAGGGTAAAAAATGCCCAACCAAGGATAAAAATACAATTTCCAAGTCAAGGTACTCAAATTAAGCTTAGGGTAGGCCATACAGACAATCGGGATCGAATTCAGAGCAACAAGGTAAAAACGGGAAAAAATGGTGAACGCTCTAAAAGATCAAAATGGACCAGCCTCAAAAAACTATCCTAAGTCACTCAAAACTAACTCAAACTGAGCGGCTAAAGAGCCTAAACTGAAGCCCATTAAGTTAGCTATCCGAAAAGCTAAAGAACGCCTCAATCGGACACCTGTAGCTCAAGATATGATCGAAACAGTGGACGGCATCTGGGTTGCAACACTGCAGTGGCCACTTGTTTTGAGTGCGAATTTGTGAAGTCCAAAAATGTGATTTTGCAAATGAATTCCGTTTTCCACACCTCCCGCCCCGAACAATCACAAATATTATGAAAATGAATTTTTAACTTTTGGATTTCAAAAATAGTTAGCGGGGCTCGAGGGTGAGTGAAAAATGTAACACTTGGTAAAAACTAAAAAAATTAAAGTTTGTAAAACTTTTGAGAAAACTTGTAGTTTGACTTCAAGGGACCTAAGCCACATTCTAAACATCAATTCATATTCAGTGATTCATAATATTCGACTAGAAACAAGGCAAGTAAGGCATGACAAATAAATTATATTATGTACACTTTCCACACTTTAACCATTCTGTTCATGATGTTTCAAGTGAAGCAATATAATCTCATCAGGCATGATTTTCAATTACATTAAGAGTTCTTTCATAGTAACACATGCTTTCACATTGTCATCATGTCTTGTAAACTCATGCACATGCCAATGTCAATGCAAGCCATAACCGCTAAATGGATATAATGTCTCCAAAACCACGAGTATCTATATGGATACCCGGAAATAAACCACGAGTATAAGTGTGTATACCCGGAAAAAAATAACCTAGTGCTCGGAACCATGTCCTCACACGCCCCCTGTTCACAGCTCTCTAGTCCATAGGTCGCGAGAGACACCCCGGGCCAGTTGTTGCGACTATCCCATGGTCCACTTACACAATATCATGAATGAGGCATGCAACAACACCAATTTAGTGCATGCACATGGTGTTACTAAAATAAACAAAGAGCTTCAATGTGGACCAACATCAACATGTTCATGTTTTCAACATTATAAGTATGCTTCTTTAGGCTTCATGCAATGACTTCTCAACATGATTCTCATGAACACAATTTTCACTCATTTAACATGCTTTGCAATGTTCTCAAGCAACCTTTTTTCATTCTTTCCATGAATACAAAATTTTAATTTACCAAGCATTTCTTTAACCATTTTAAGGAATAGAATTTTGAATGTTCAATTTTACACAAAATTCCAAGTTTCAACATCATTCTTCGCAAATCACAAGTAACGGGAATTAAGGCACATCTGTATTTCAAGTCCCAAGTTATCACCCTAAGACACGCCTAGGGTCACTAAATTTAACCATCCTTAGGACTAGTCTATTTGTATTTCTAAGGCTCTTACAATCCCTTTTTACATACTTATAAATGTAGGCATATATATTCATTTCACTCACATATATACATATTAGTATACTTTCAAGTTCAAAAATCATTCAATCACAACCCACACATTCTCTATTCAACTCAAGTAGATTTTTTATTACACATATAAGCATTCTCTCAAGGAAACCCCTATATCATGCTTCATTTCTATCCCACACAATCAAGTCAAACAATTCTTAAAGTATACTCATAAACATAAACATACCCACAAGTTTTCACATATACACAAATACACATCTAGAGTTAGAAGAAAATCCGCACCCCCACAAAATCAAAAGATGAGGTTAGAAGGAGAATCCCCTACCTCAAGGCCAAAACAAGCAAGAATTTCAACAAAATCCCCAAGAAATGAACTTTAATACCATAAGTTTGTTCCAAAGCTCTCAAGAAGTCAATAAATTGATGAAAGTTCTCAACTTGACACCTTAACAAGAATTAAGAGCAATACAACCCAAAGGTTAAGATTTGGAAAATTTTATAAGTTCAAGAATAGATTATCTAGGGTTTGGAAAAAACGTTTTCCAAGTGAATGGGAACTTACCAATCTTGATCTCAAAGGGAGGCTTGGAACAAGGGTAGACTCACTTAATTCCCTTATCAAGAACCACTTGAATAAAGGAGCAAAATTCAAGGTTAAACACAAAATTTGTTCATGAATTGAAATTTTAAAATTAAAGGATGAGAACTCAAGAGAGATGGATGAAACTTACAAATCTTCTCAAACCAAAATGGAGAATAGAAGACTCCAAGAAATTTCCATACTAGTGATCATCAATTTCCAGGTAAAGTGCAGTAGAAAATTCAAAGTTGAAAAGGATAAGAAAAGGGGGGAAGTAAAAAAACAAGAGGTTAGGTCTTTGTTTTGTTTTGTCTTGGAATTCTAGTAGAAAATGAGTCAACACTAGTTATATATATATATATATATATATGGGTAAAGGCTTCCCCCAACTATCCACTTCAATCCAAGGGTTAATATTGAAGTTTGGAAAAGATGAAATAGATGGATGCCTGAGATGGTGACATATCCCCAATTCTAGACAATTCCCACCAAAAAGTCTACCAAATGACTCCAAAGGTCCTTTGCCAAAATGATTAAAGAATAGAGAAGAAGGGTAGAATTGAGAATACACTTTTTCATTTTCACAAAAATGCCCAACTAACATCACACAATCACAACCATGCCATCACACACACATATATATATATATATATATATATATATGTGGCTTAGTAGGAGACACTGAAAAATTTTCCTAGATAATTCCACTAACTAAACTTCACTTATAGACTTTGCATGCAACTTTCAAAAATATCCCAAAGTGTAAAAATCTCAAAATCAATTTATAAATTCCTTATTTTAAACATAAAGGTGAGAAAAATTTTCGGATTCGAAATCGGACACTCCTAAGACATATTTTCACCAAACGCTTTTTATGCGTGTTCAGGGCTTTCAGATAGTTCAAAAACTCATTTTTAAATAAAACGATTCCGAAAACAATTTTTAAAAACCTCTTTAAAATAAATATTATTGAAAAATATTATCAAAAAGAAATTTAAACACTTTCGGGTCTAAACCCGACAATCGGACCCACCAAGTATGTCCCGGGCCCGAAACTCCAAAAACTAGAAATACATGGAATAAATTGAAAAAAGGGTAAGTAAAGAAAAATAACCACACATAGATACATAAACAAGTAAGACACGCATTAGTTTAAATATAAAATAAAATAAAAAAATATCAGACGCTACAGGGGTGCGTCCGAGCCCATCAAAGCACCTAAACGCAAAATGCTGCAACGAACTCCCGTAGTTGTCAATGAAAATCCACGAAGTCATCCCGCTATGTCCAAAACGTAAAACGCAAAAATTTTACATGTAAAAAGTACCAATGATGAACAAGACGTCATGAACAAGTGACATCACAAGCCGTGAATAAATCGAAAAGAATTTCGGAAAAGAGAAAGTAACACGGGGTGTTACAAAATATGTTGAGAATTGGATTTATGGTGTTGACTACAAGGTTAAATATGTTAAAAGATATATTTTATTCCATTAAACAAATGATAAATGTGTTCATTACAAAGATTAAAAGGGTGTGGCTTAAAAAATAAAATATGTCCAAAATTAAATTTATGAATTGACTTAAGATTAAATTTGTTGAAAGAGAGAATTTTTTGACATGATACTAAATAATAAATTTCTTAATTACAAAGATTAAAATGTGTTGGGTCAAAGATTAAATATGTTGAGAATTAGATTTATATTGTTGATTTAAAGTTCAAAAATATTGAAAGAGAATATATAAAGTACAAGAAAGTCATCTGTCAATTATGCATATTCTAGTGAATTTTTAAAAAATAAAAGATTATAAACATACTAGAAAATCAACTTTCAATTATAAATAGTCTAATTGAATTTATATTCTTGGCCAGATCGTATGTATATTTATAACTATTCTAAAAATGTAAGTGCCTTCGAATATTTCCAAATATCTTTTATTTTTTTTAAAATAAATTAGTATTATTTTAAATATTAAATGCATGATGTTATTTAATGAGTAATGCCTTTGAGGTTCCCACTATGTTATTATTACCATTATTGCCTATAATATTTCTATACATCAATAATTATTTAAGTAATCAACAATTTATTTTGCTAATGTTCTTAAATATTGATATATCTATCTAATTCTAAAATTTTATCTATAATTATAATTTTACATATTGTAGGGTGGGTTCGTGATGTGAATGATGCTGAAATAGTTTCTCAACTAACTAACTCGCTATAAACCAAATTTTATTGATATTCAGAAGATAAATATAGACTATAGAAAGTATAGAGAACAAAGAGCAAACAAGAGCCTTACAAGGGCCATACAAGAGAATGCTAATATCTCCCTCCTGCGCTCTTTCTCTTTCTAAATCTGGAGTTGAACCAGAGTCCCCTTTCGAGTCTATCCAGAGTCCCTCCAAAAAGTCCTCAAAACCATAGCCTTGCCTTGGTATTTATAGAAGTCGAAGTCAGCACTGACCTGAGGAATCCCCTTTATGCCACGTCATCTTCAATTCCCTTCTTGTAGCCTTCGGTTCGCGACCTTTGTTTGGGTCTTTCGAGAACCTTCCCGTCGTGACCTCTCTTGCGACCATCCTTTCTCGCGACCTTTCATGTCACGACCTCTTGCGCAACCCTCTTTCAAGTTGCGACCTTTCCCCTCGCGACCATTCAAGTCACGACCCTTCCCCTCTTAACCCTCTTTTCACGTGACCTTTCACGATGCGACCCTTCCGCAACTTTGGACATACTGTCACCTGATGACATAGGATGTGCTTGAGTCATGACCTTTTGCATGCATACCTTTTCATGACTCACGGGTCTTGCCAAGCTTCTTTAAAGTGCCATTTCGAATGAAGCCAAGTGATGTTGCAACTATCACTTGTCCTTTTGAAAAGGTCCCTTTAAAGCCCCATTTCAGGATCCCCATTGTGATACAACACATAGGGGTCTGAGTATCGGTGAGCCTATGTCTCTCACCAGGCCCTCACGTGTACCTTTGTGTAGTGTTTACTTCACAATCCCTGATGCATTTCTCCTAAGCCTTATACCTTGGGCCTATCGCATCGCCTCCTAAGCCTTATATCTTGGGCCTGTTTAGTTGAACCTCCCTTGATGCCTAGTACTTAGCTAAGTACTAGAGTCGTGAGACATTTCAAGCGATACCCATTTTTGAATCCCGGTACTTAGCCAAATACTAGAATCCCAAGTCACGGGCCAGTTCCCATGACTAACCAAAATGCTAAGCCGCAGGCCAGTTCCAGCATCCACGATATGCCAAAATACCATGTCGCGTTTAACCAAAATACCATGTTGCTGTTAACCAAAATACCATGTCGTGGGCCTGTTCCCGTGAACCCCTCTACATTTTGCCCCTCTTGCATTATAGTGCTTAGCAAAGGACTAGAATGCAAGAAACCTCATTCCTTTCCTTTTCCTTTGCCATTTCCATTTGAACAAACATAGTTATCCTTTATCGCAATTCGCGACAGTGCTATCCCTTCTGCTACAGTGCCATCCCATCGGCTATAATGCCATGCTCTCTGAAACAATGCCATCCCCTCTGTTGTAGTACTATCTCATTTCCTATTTAAATGACACTTCAATATTTTGTATTCCTCATCTTTTTTCCTTTCCTTTCTCCTCAAAAACCATTTGTTTATTTATTTTTCCTTTCTAGCCATTTCATGAGTCATGAAAGCTCTCAATGTCCCGAAGCCGCTTGCCCATTTTTCCGGCATTGTTCCTCCCGTTCCTCCACTACAGGAGTGGAAGAAAGCGCCATTCCTTAGCTTTCATCATGATGTATTCTGGTCCGGAGTAAAAGCCTTTTGTCCTAGTGAAGACAACGCTGATGAGCTTTTTCTTGTTGACTCAGAGGGAGATGCCTCCCTCACCTTTATTCTTCCTCAATCCATACCATATTTGTTGATAGAGAAGGGGGATGTGCCTTTCTCCTCCATTGAGTATGAGGGTTATGTAGCCCGCTTTATCAGTTGGAAAATGTGGTTTACCCATATCCTGAGTCAATATTGCCATCGTACAACGCTTAACTAGGCAGGAGTGCTTCATTCTATTGAGCTCCTTGCCAAGTTCCACCTCAAACGTGATACTGATGCACTTGCTACTCTTGTTTCGCGATGGAGCACTTTCTCTCATACCTTTGTAGCAGCCTAGGGTGAGTTCACTCCAACTTTAGAAGATGTGATAATTTTATTCAGACTTCCCCTACTGGACTCCCGTGATCATGATACCTATGCCCTTGAACCAGAAGACACCGCTATCTATAACCACCTGATATCTTATGCAAGCTCTGTTAGTAAATCGGGAAGTTGGTTCAAAGGTGGCGTACACTTACATGAGCAATCCTTGGTGCACCAAGCAAAGCTGACCTACAATGGTTGGTGTCACCATTTTTACATGGAAATGGAACCTCCAAAGAATGTACCATACGGGCAAGTTTGCGAAACCGTCCTAGGCCTTGAGCTCAATGGCTCTTATGAGCTTGCAGGCTTCCTGGTCTACTGGCTAAACCACTATGTCTTTCAAGGATGTCCAATAGAAGGCCCTAGCCGATCTCTGTTCGCCTTAGTCTCCGTTTTATCACGAGGCACCACAGTTTCCTTAGCTCCTCTATTCTTGGGAAGTTTATATGCTCACCTGGATATCTTGGCTTCTGATTTTACCAGTTCCATGGGTAGATATACCATCAACACTTATATCCCTTACAACTTTCTCATGCTCTTCTTGTTTGAACGTTTTCCAAACTTTGCCCCCAATCCCATTGATACTGTCTAAAACATGATTGACCATGCACTTCTTAAGTTGCGGGCTGCACGGTGGTGTGCACTTTCCTCATACAACAAACTGGAGGATATCATTGATGCAAAGAATGAATTTGTATGGTGCCCTTATACTGCTCCTTCGGATGGCTTCCATTATACTGGGTTCTATCCTCAAGATGTCATTTTTCATACGGTTTACCTTCGAATGATGAATTAACATTTGATTCCATCATACATGGGTGCCACCTTTCGGTTTTTTATG
Source organism: Cornus suecica (assembly GCA_963922005.1). Classification (NCBI taxonomy): domain Eukaryota; kingdom Viridiplantae; phylum Streptophyta; class Magnoliopsida; order Cornales; family Cornaceae; genus Cornus; species Cornus suecica. Next base: position 68,965,529 of record OY998242.1, read on the forward strand.
GAACTTTCAACAGAGTTACTATCTACTCCCCCTCGCGAGTGGCAAGACAACTCGGTTTTGACCAAACCATCCCTTCTATCATTGCGAATACTGGGATGACTTTCGATTCTACTTCAAATCGTTACTGTAAAAGTCTGGAATTAGGGCTTCACACATTCTCTGAAGTCATCCAGATTCCTTTTAGGAAAAGGGTTGAAAGAATAATCCATGAATATTATGAATTTATGGAATGTGTACTTTCCAACTTCCAATCCTTCATTGACGGCTTCCCTACTACTAACAACCCCATAGATGTGTACTCGTCTGACCTTTCTTTAAAGTTTCCAAAACCGCAAGCCAGTTGTGGCAACAAGCCTGATTTTATACAGGAACAATAATGCCACATGGAGGTGTCCCCAGAAACCTTAGATGCCTCCGCGAATCCTCATTCTTTACATACAGGACCTATTACAAAGAGACGACTTGTCCACTTCTTTAGATGCATATCTGCTCTTGTACTTTGCATATTTTTCAAATACTTGAATATCTCATCCATCTTTCTTTCAGCAACGTCAAAGGGCTATTAAGTATGCTGAAGATTCCATTGCTACAACCGTGGATAACACCATTGAGATTGATGTTGAACCCGTGACAAAATTAGAAGTTTAAAATGAGACCAAGACCATCAAGAAGCGAAAGGTTGTGGAATAAACCATGAAGAAAACTCGCATCGTGAATGTCTCAGAAGTTGCGAGAAAGAAAGTACTCGCAAATGAGACCAAAAATTGCATCAACAAGTGAGGTTACGAGAGAGACAGAAGTAATTGTGACCTCCTAAAACCATCCAGGTATATCTTTCATATTAGGCCATTCACTTCCAGAATGTTTTAATTGACCACGAGAATGCACCCCATATTGTTGAGGGGCACATAGCTTCAAAAGACATGTTTTGTGCTCTCGCTGATGAGTCAGTTGATTCTCCACCTCAACCACAAGGACAAGTTCCCTCAACGACACAAGGTACTGACCATTCGTCCTTTACCTACTCGCGGATCTCCCTTAGACTTGAATATCGCAGTCATTCAATGTATCTTCGCACGAATATTAGATTGATAACATGTCGGCTTGGAGCTATCATGGCGAGAGCATCGTTTGAATGTCATCACATAAATTCAGGGGTGCCACATATCCGAAGCGGATGCTTATGCTATACTCCGTGATAACAAGTTGCAGATTATAAAAGCTCGCGATCATCTTTCCATCATTGAACAGAAAAATGCCATTCTGAAGGAGAATGTTTCCCGCGCGTCCCGCATTCGCGAGAACAAAGAGAAGGTGGAAGGCCTTGGATTAATAGATCCCATATTTAATGCACCCTTGTAAACTTTTGGTAACCGATCCTCTTTTGATAAGCTATGTACAATTAGTCACCACTTTAATGAAATAACTTCCTTTGCTTTTGTCATTTTTTCCAATCACCCTTTGCAAGAATGTCTTATTTCTCATTTATTCTAAGGCTTCAATTTCAAATACCTTTCACCAAAAACTAGTGTATACAACAACCCCTCTATTATCGCTTGGTATAAAATTATAAACGGTATTCCATCACCAAACCATATAATCAACTGATGTGCTCCATCAGAAATAAAAACACCATTTCCGCCATTGTGCGCCTTAATGGAATAATGCCTCCAAGTAAAAAGGTCAGGGGGTGAGAGCCATGCAACTCAGCTGTCGGTGCATGAAGATGATGTCACTACTCGTGACATATTGAACAGGTTCCCCAGTATCCCCTTCAATAGTGAGCCAACAGTACACATTAATCACCATTGCAAACAAAATCGTGAGGCCTCTTTTCTTGAATCGTGAGACGTCCTTCTTTGATAAAAATCTTATCCTTTCAAATATGTCGAGTTTTTTCCTTTCCATTTCAATGACTTCCGTGAAACTTTCTTCACTCACGGATAAGAGAGAATTACGAGTTTAATACAACCTACAGGACTTAGTGTCCTTCTTTCACCATAGTACATCTGGCCCATCTTTAGGATCTAAAAACCACATTTTTGAACCTTACTATCACTTTTAAGTTAAGATCCCATCATTGGCTTCATCCAGTCCTTTTTGTGAGTATACTCTCGGTGTGATTCAGTTTTAACCGATCATTTGGCGATTCTCAGGATCTCCCAGAGCCTCCGCATAGGTCATCAGAGAGAGCATTGGTGCGGATTGATGATTTGGTGTGGATTGATGACCTGGTGTGGATAAATGACCTGGTGCAGATCGATGAATTAGGCACTGAGATCTCTTCATCAACTTGAAAAGAAGATTTACCATAAAATTTGACAAATATGACCATCTAGTCACTAATGCCACAATAAGCTTCGTATACCAAGTTCACACTATGCTAGTGAGAGAATTGGAAAGTTCTCACAACTCTAGACATTTATTTCCACCATTTAGGACAAAAAACATCAATGATTTTTAAGGCATGATCCCCTACCTTTCATTTTCTACTATTGAATCGATGAAACATCGATGCAACACCTCCTTTATGATAAGTTAATGCTATAATGCTCAAATGATATGGCGAAGATATCTCCACCTCCTCAAAAATCAATCTTTACGTTCAGAACAACTAGAAGCTGTTTTCTGGTAACATATGCAGTTTCTCCTAGAAGCTCGATCAAACGCAAAGCACTTCTTACGGGGATCTATGAAGATCTCAAAAATAACAATCTACAAAGAACTCAGAAACAGCTATCTGTGTAGATCTCTAAACAGCAATATGTGTATATCTAAATAAAAAACATCATTTTCCATAAATATCGCCATATGCGCCTCCTGAATATTGAACATCTACAACACAACTAAAGACAAATCTTGTAACTTTTCTAGTAGATCTGTCGCCAGATGAGCTCCTGTGACCGCAATCATGCGACACCATTGCCTTGGCGTTAAAAGTGTTTGTCCGGTCTCCTGATCTCTGGTACAGCTTCATGAGAGGATCTCCTGATGCAACCGGCCGACCTCTCCGGCAAGATCGGCGAAGATCAGCTAACGAAGAAGACATTCTAGTCCCCAACATAGTCACCTTTAATGTAGGGGGGTTCATGATGTGAATGATACTGGAATAGTTTCTCAACTAGCCAATCCGCCATAAACCAAATTTTATTGATGTTCAGAAGATAAATGCAGAGTACATAAAGTATAGAGACCAGAGAGCAAACAAGAGCCTTACAAGGGCCATACAAAAGAATTCTTATCTCTCCCTCCCTCACTATTTCTCTCTCTAGATCTGGAGCTGATCCAGAGTAGAATCGAAGTCCCCTTTGGAGTCAATCCAGAGTCCCTCCAAAAAATCCTCAAAACCATAGTCTTGTCTTGTGATCTTTATAGACGTCAAAGTCAGCACTGACCTAAGGAATCCTCTTTATGCCATGTCATATTCAACTCCCTTCTTGTAGCCTTCGGTTTGCGACCTTAGTTAGGGTCGTTCGTGACCCTCCTCATGAACCTTCCCGTCGCAACCTTTCTTGTAACCATCCTTTCTCGTGACCCTTCCCATCGCGACCTCTCGAGCAACCCTCCTTCAAGTTGCGATCTTTCCCATCACGACCATTCAAGTCGTGACCCTTCCCCTCGCGACCTTTCAAGTCACGACCTTCCTCTCGTGACCCTCTTTTCACGCAACCTTTCACATCGCGACCCTTCCGCAACTTTGTACATACTGTCACCTGATAACATAGAATATGCCTGAGCCTTGACCTTTTGCATGCATACCTTTTCATGACTCACGAGTCCTGCCAGGCTTCTTTATAGTGCCCTTTCCAATGATGCCAAGTGATGCTGCGACTATCACTTGTCCTTTTGGAAAGGTCCCCTTAAATACCTATTTCAGGACCCCTATTATGATGCAACACATAGGGGCTTGAGTATCGGTGAGCCTATGTCTGTCACCGAGCCCTCACACACAACTCTATGTAATGTTTACTTCACAATCCCTGATACATTTCCCCCAAGCCTTATACCTTTGGCCTATTGCATCGCTTCCCAAGCCTTATATCTTGGGCCTATTTAGCTGAACCTCCCTTGATGCCTAGTACTAGAGTTGCGAGCCATTTCACGCGATACCCTCTTTTGAATCCTGGTACTTAGCCAAATACCATAACGCCAAGTCACGAGCTAGTTCCCGTGACTAACCAAAATGCCAAGTCGCGGGCCAGTTCCCGCATCTACGACATGCTAAAATACCATGTCGCATTTAACCAAAATACCATATTGCGGTTAACCAAAATACCATGTTGCGGGCCTATTACCGCGACCCCCACTACACACATATATATATACACACACATAATTCAATGTCTAATGTTTTGAGCTATTTTTTTTCAAAATAATTTTTATTGATAAAATATTTAGTTTGTATCAGTTATAAATGTTTAAGCATTTTTTTAGTTATATTTATATGTATATATATTAATTAGAATTTGTCTTTCTAATATTCGTGAATATTGATATATCTATCTATATTTATATATTTTACATAAAAATATATATTTTTTAATTTTTTGATATATATATTTTAATTCCTGTCTATAATTTACAATATTTAGTTGTATCACTTACAAATGTTTAAGCATTTTTACTACGTTTATAAAAATTATTTAATAATTTTCAGTTCAAAATATGATTATCTTTTCGAAATAGTTAAATGACTTTCAATCAACATTCTAATACAAGAATGCAATCAGATCTCCAATCGTCACCAAAAGAAAGAAAAAACAAAAATAAGAAAGATAATAATTTAGTATTAATACCTACATGGTTATATTAGCATGTAATTGACAATATTGAATTAAAAGATGATCTCTCAAATTCCATAACTTGTATTCATTTTCATTATTTAAAAGCATTAATTATCTACTTTAAGTGGGAGATTACTATTTGTAATTTGTAACCTACATAAGTGGAATATATATATCACAAGAAAACATTTATGGGCAATAATTGACAATTAATATAGGAGTGTTCTCTAATAATGAAAAAAGAGGGTGTGATGAACTCACAAATTCCAAGTAGTGATCTTATCTTTATATTTGTTCCACCCTCACATTGCTCACACCCGTATTTTTGTCGATTGATTGGACTTTACAGACACACAAACACCAATTATGTGTGAAATTACCTAGACGATCAATGAAAATAGTCTAGAGGGGGGTGAATAGACTCTTTGTGGATTTATTTACAAATTAATAATAATTGTGGAAAAGTCAATTTTAATCCAATTCCCTATCAAGATAAATCATGCAAAGATTAATCTAAGTGCAAAAAATAAAACAATAGAGACACACGATATTTTTATGCGGAAAACCTTGGAAAGACTCCAAATAGAAATCACGGATACGCTCAGGTATTGATGCACTATGAATCAAATAGTACACGGAGTCTATGAAGCTTTAGACTTACAAATCCCTCAAGATCTGCCTTTCTCCACTCGACGTCTGACACATTTGAATCACTCGCGCTCCATAAAGCTCTCGCTCCGCTCCATACTCTGACGGCTCCGCTTCTCAATGGATTAATGAACCACGAAGCCTCCTGCTCCGATCTCCGCACTCAGACGACTCTGTTTCTCAAATAGATCTAAGCAACCATGTTGCACAAGGTGGTGTGTAGATTTTTCCAAAATTGAGGTTATTCAATTGTGTATAAGATCATTGAAGTAAAAGCGCAATTGAACAAACCTTAATCAAGAGAGAACTAGAAAATATAGAATCACTCAATGATTTTCTCTCTCTATCTATCGCTGTATAAGAATATGAACAATGAAATACTGTAGAGATCTCTCCAAAACCCCGAAATAAAATTACACGAACTCGAAAGATAAAGGAGACGCCTAATAATAATAAAAAGTGATATAACTAGCTCAGGGTAAAGACCTAATCAACAAAACATCGGGTATGTACGTAACCCACCGAAAGTCCTAAAACAAGGAAATGCAAAAAGTTAACCCAATAAGTATAAAAATACACGTCACACAAGTACAAATACAGGGAAACAAACAAGCTAACGCAAATACCCCTAAGCACATAAGTCTAACAATACATAGGGGTACACACATACAAACACAAAGCACGTCAATCAAATAAAACAAGTACTAATCCCATTACAAGGGAAAACAAAACATCAAACCCCTAAAACACTAAATGCCAAACTCGAACAACAGAGTCGGAGCCTTAAACGTCGGACATACTAACCATGTCGCCACCCAGTCGAAGCACTAAATGTCAAGTGTCAAAATGAAGTCATGTAATCGGCACTAGAACCCACGTAAATCTCTAGCCACGTCCGAAGTACAAAACATCTCGTCAAGTCGCGTAATCACCAAAAAACCTCCACGAAGTCATCGAGGAAACAATCGGCAAGTCGTCCCATCAAATCCAAACATAAACACAAAAAATTTACACGTGAAATACCAAGAATAACCACGACGTCATGAACAAGTGACATCACAATCGAAAATAAATCAGAAATAATTCCAGGAAAAAGGGAAAATAATACGGGTTGTTACAATCTTCCCACCTTAGAGATTTCGTCCTCAAAATAAGGGCGTACCTTAGTCCGCAAGTCACGTCTGGTTGATCAAACTAAACAACATACTTACATTCCTCCGTAACTCTCACCGTGATATAGGAACAAAAAAGAATGAAATGATTGAAGTATTGTCCTACTCCGTTGGGATTAAATTGTAATGGGATGCATTAAGTAAGACATGTCCTCGACACATTAACACTACAAAGAACAGACAATGCAAATCAACATCGCAAATCAAAACCGTAGATAAGCGTCAACGTCGAATGTCCCATCGACCCTTACCCGTGGTCCCTAGGACAATGAAACCTAGAACTCTGATACCAAGTTGTCACGCCCCGTTATAACTGAGACTCCAATCCGGAGAATCAGCGAATCCTGAGGTATGACGTTAGTGAAAACAACCACAATAATCAATAATAACGAGAAAATACATGGAATAAGAATGAAAACAAGGTATTCCATGGCCACCAGTGATAGAAACTCAACAACAGAATCTAACAAAAATCTGGTAGAGTTCCCTTTGTAAATGGAACATCCGGATACACAACCACAACAAAACAGAATAACTTACCCATAATGAATTCAAAATTAACAATGGCACGCAGTCCAACATTCCAGAAACCTATTAGGGCCGAGGTAGTGGAAAAAAAACCACCGCTACCTCTACACGACCCTTCTAAAACCTACAAAGTCACAATGCTGGAATAAAAATACAGAAAACCACATGGTAGTGCCGAAAAGACACAATGGCACCCCGAAATAATAAATACATGAAACAAAAGATACAACGAAAGGGGATATGCCAACAGACTGGCTCCCAAGAAAAATAAGAATACACTATAATAGACATGGATAAAAGGAGCAAATCTAAACAAAAGTGTCCCAAGTCACCCGTATCGTCGATGCTGTACGTGTCATGTTGCATCCACCTGCAATCTACGTGGGGGTGAGCAAAAACCACAGCTCACCAATAATATCCCTAACAAACACACCCCTAGCCGCCAGGAACCTCTAACCATCCCATGTGCATGCATCTATCCTAGGTCAATCAACTATCTCACCTGGCACCCACACTAATCCGAGATCCCAAAATAGCCCCATAAATAATCCAAATCATAGGTCAAGGCCACACAAGAAGTCATAAAGTATGAAACATAGATTAACCCACAAGTCTCAATACTATAAAGGCATACCAATGCCATTGAATAAATATATCTATTTACATAAGATGTATATATCTATATAATCCTGTATATAAATAATCATATTCGCGCGTATATATATATACATATACTCCAATACGCACCTCACTTTGAGGTACCATAAAAACTAACTATCCATCACACCGTGCCCCGAGCACACCGTCCAAGGTTCCTAGGAGATAATTAAGTCACTCCTTAGGATTATCTGAAAGGAATAATCACAACTACATCCACAACTCAACTAAACCGCACTTCTACATTGTACCGCTATCAAATCATCCATGGAGAGTCTCACTCTAACAATTTCTAACCTCAATCCGGTCCTTTTATTCACAATAACCAGCAAACTAACCTGTTCACTCAAAGAAAAATAGGTGGAAAAATTACCATCATCAAATCAGATTCGATAAGCAACATAAACAATTTCCAACTCACACCGCCTATTGAGGCGCAAAAGGAGTATTGGAGTCATTTAGTCCCAAACGGATGCCGAAGCCCTCGAGTTTTTTTAAAGAAAAGAAAAAAAAATGTTGAACCTCGAAGGATTCAACCGGTTTTTAAGAAAATTTTTTAGGACCCGGTCAAATCTACTTGGTTCCAATGTCTCCGAACCTAACCATAGTAATAGGAATCACACTATGTGTGCACAAATCAACATAGCGTCTCCTAACCGAGAATATGATAAGGACAATAACCACACAAGTGAATATAAGGTCCGCCCCAAAGGCTGAAACCTTAGGATCCCAAGTCCGGCTAAAAGCTAAGGAACAATGATGATGAATAGGATGATCAACCATAAGAGTTCAAACTGGAAACCATTTCAGAATCCCTTTTTAAACTTCTTTTAAAACTGGTCCTCAGACCTTTAATATTTGTTTAAGAATTTGAGAAAACTCTAAAAGGATGCCCAAAACATAACTGACTCGAAAGGAATTTCAGAAACTAGAAGAAACCTGGAGTTCTCAAACTTAAACGATGCCGAGATCTCGGCACAATCTCGAGATCTCGAAAACAGGGACAAACAGTACCCTGAACTCAATGACTTCACAATAATGTTTTTAAAATGAAAGCTCCTGACATTTTTCAAAATGGGGTTGCTTTTGATACTTTTAGTCCCGAGACTTCAAAAATAATTTATAAAATAATTTTTTAACTTAGAGTTTTCAAAACAATTATCGGATCCCGGTTAATTGAAAAACTTAGCTTTATAAAGAGGCCAAAAGCTTTTAGTTTTCACAACATTGAGAGTCTTAGTTTGGCCCCAAAGATCCCAACCGTAACCAAGATTTCAAGATATATGAGATAAAGACCATTTACTTCTCCAAAACATTTTCAAAGTGAAAGGAAGAGTGACAAGTTCATAATACAGGAGTTGGAAGAGAGAAGGCCAGATTAACAAGCTCTGACCGACCCTTAAATTGAACAACTCCTCACATAACCTAAGAGATATACCAATCACCCCGCAGTAACACTAGTCACTAACCACGAAGGCCTATATGGCCACAAATCACAATCTCAACTACGTCTCAATAAGGCGTTAACCAACTCTACTAGAAGCCCAACTCAAGGGAAAAAGTTACACAACTAGGCCACTTTTTATTTAGCTCCACATAATCATCTAGAACCCGGCCAACCGTCGTGTCATCATCCCTGGTTCTTTATTATTATTAAACCTTTTACTTTCCAACTTAAGGTTTTTAAGCTTTCATTCACATTGAGAAAATCCATTAATCAATCTTCGAACATTAATAAGGGATTTCTATATCCAGGAGCATAATTATAACTATTGTGCCGTAGAGCTCAAGGGGAAAATATAGATGTTTAAAATAGCCCATATACAACCTGCTCAATATCAGTAAGCAATAACAGCTAGAAAATCTCAACAGATAAACATATAATAAGTAAATACTCAATGTGAATGCCCATGTAGTGTCAATGCTCATGATAGTACCAATGCAACCTAAGTACAACCCTATCTACATGATGGTTAAATAAATAACATGAAATCCCAAATTGATCACTTTTTGGGGGTAACAAGCCCCAAAAGGAAGGGTGAGTGTCACAGAATAGAGTACGGAGACCATAAGTCCGTCCGGAACGGCAAGTGAGACTTAAGCCCTCACCCCCAACTTCTAAGGATTCAAGAGATGCTAGCTCCCTGGATGCTAGAACACCCACTAGCTAGTTGTTGTGACTATCTAAACTTTCCATACGTATATATGATACAAATGAGGCATGCAACTCACACCGACTCAATATATATGTCCACTCTGCTATATGAATGCAAAATGCCTCTACATGGACTCCATGATCAATGATACAACATAAATTTCCATTTTCCATTCAAAACATGCTTATAATCAAATTATAGTAGCAAACCATGAATAATCCATCACGGGAACATTAATTCACAATTTATCAACTCTTTATATTTTACGAGAAAATAAAATGGAACTAGAACAACGTCTAAGTTTTCACGTCCCTCGCTTTCACGCATCCCCTAACGGATTTTTAATTTCAATAAAACATAAACAATAGGGGAACTAATAACACGTTCTAAGTTCGCGTACAATTTCCACAAACCTACTTTAAACTCAAGGGGTACTAGGCCACCTATTTTCACGTAACTCAAGTAAGTTTTAATTATTCTAGTTTTTCGTGGAAATTACTATCTCACACCTCGTTTCTAGTCCACCTAGAGACATTTCTATTTTGAGTTAATAGAAACTCCTAAGCCCGTCTATATACACGTCTATAGCTAGGAAATAAACACATGTTATCACATATACACGTAAATACACAACATTAAGAAAATCATAATTTCCTAAAAATTTAAAACATGCTCGAAAATAAAAATAATAAAATCTACGACTCCCTACGCTACGAGTGTGAGAGTTAGATATATTTTAAAAAATATCCCATTTAAATTTACGCTTACAGAACAATCCCAAAACAGGCCCACCAAGAACAGTGCCAGTGCCCGAAAATAGGACTTGCCGATCAAAGTTGTCTGAAAATTTTTCCTCTTGAACCAAAATGACCGCCTCGATGACCTATTCAATATAATTGAAACCATCAGCTAAATACAAGCAAAGCCGCACAAATCTGAAAAAAAAAATGAAATGGAAATTTGTACAAAAAATCTGAATTTCCTGGGAAACCGTTTAACTGTTTCGCATCAAAATTTTAGTATATCATGTACTGCCACAAAACCCATCTCTCATCCGAATTTCAAGATCGTTGGAGTTCGGACCAGCTCGTTCTGGTGCCGAGAAGCTCTGGCCAAAATCGGGACTGGTCGTCACCACCCGCGGTAGCCGTGACCACCACCAGCATCACCCTCGAGTCACCGTCACTCCATTTTCGTCGCTTGCTACAGATGACGAACACCAATCCATTAGATCGTTTACCTCGCAACCCCAATCTTTCTCTCCCCATCGCGATTTGCAGATCTGTCGTGAGCCACCACCTATAGTGCCCCACCTCGCGTCCACCACCACCTCTCCTCAGTTACGCCGTCGCCAGCCATGGTAGCCATCGCCGCTACTCCAGCCAGCAACCACCAGATCGAAGGTCTCCTCTCTTTGGCACAACAACTCCACAGACCATCTCTCTCTTCCTCTCTTTAAAATCTGCAAGATAAAGCTGATGATAATGGAGAATCAGTTGTCAAAGTATGATGAAGAAGAAGGAATGATGCGTGCGTGATAGAGAAAGAAAGAAGAAGAAGAAGAAACGCGTGGGGAAAATGAAGATGCGTGAATGATTAGCTGATGTTGGTCTCTCTAACACTAATAATACATATACATACTTCTATATAATTAAATACTCAATTATATATATACTCCCAATTAAATATATATATAATAAATCTCGAATGTGTACCGAAAACCTCCAAATAAAATTATACCAACCCGAAAGATAAACGGGACGCTTAATAATAATATAAAGTGATATAACTAGCTCGGGGTAAAGACCCAATCACCAAAACACCGGGTACATATGTAACCCACTGAAACTCCTAAAACAAGGAAATGTTAAAAGTCAATCCAATAAGTCTAAAAATACACGTCACACAAGTACAAATACGGGAAAAAAAACAAGCTAACGCAAATACCCCTAAGACACAAGTCAAACAATATATAGGGGCGCGCATATACAAACACAGAGCACGTCAATCAAATAAAACACGTACTAATCCCATTACAAGGGAAAACAAAATGTCGAACCCCTAAAACACTAAATGCCGAACTCGAACAATAGAGTCGGAACCTTGAACGTCGAACATACTAAGCATGTCGCCACTCAGTCGAAGCACCAAACGTCAAGCGTCAAAACGAAATCACGTAATCGGCACTAGAACCCATGTAAACCTCTAGCGACGTCCGAAACACAGAACATCACATCAAGTCGCGTAATCACCAAAGAGCATCCACGAAGTCATCGGGAAAACAATCGACAAGTAATCCCATCGAATCCAAATATAAACGCGAAATATTTACACGTGAAATACCAAGAATAACCACGACGTCATGAACAAGTGACGTTACAACTGAAAATAAATCGAAAATAATTCAAGGAAAAAGGTAAAATAACACGGGGTTTTACAGATAACTTGTTCCTCACTTTGATTAGGATTCCTTCTTTGTGTCAAACTCTTCCAATTAGGAGTCAAACTCACTTATATTGATATACACACGTGTATATAGTTCAATAACTCTTAGCCACATCATCAAACTTCAAGTCGGGGTCAAATTTGATAATTCTCAAAATCTGCAATTTACCCTCACCAGACACCTACGCCTTAGGCATAGCTGCGGCAGAACCTTGAGCGTAGTTTTTCACTTTTTAGCCACTTTTAGGTTATGTAGGCAGAGGCTTGAGCATAGATACTTTATGAAAATCACTTTTCTTTGCAACTGTGCCAAAATGACCGTCTTGACTCCACGACACTTTTTGCTTTAGGTGACGGCTTCGGAAAATGTCATATTTTCCCTTCTAGAGACACTTTTACTCAATAAGCTCATTTTTGCACTACACTTGTATTCTTAACTACTTCAATGCTTGATTTTGCCTTTGTCGATACTTGTAGATGTCGTTGAAACCAAAACAACCTATTTAACCCTTAACATGATTATTTTATAGAACATGTCATAAATAAACAATACTCAAAAGTGTTCTTACAATCTCCCCCTTGGCATTTCTGAGACAAAATCATGTTTTACAATATAACCTCATAAATAATAACATAAAATCTATACCTATGAACAGACACCAACAAACATAGATATAATTTGTCACCTTACTTTCATGACGATCTATCAATCCTGTAATCACAACACTGAACAAACCATTAAATGCAAGTGTGGAAAACAAATATAAAATGATCATAAGAAAAATACAATATCCATGTAATCATAATGATTATAAAACACACACTCTTTCTCCCCCTTACTCAATATTTCTCTCCCTAAAACCATTACTCCCCTTACTCAATATTTCTCCTCCTTTTTGTCACTGAAATGACAAGGAACAATAAAAACAATCAAAGCATGAGAGAAACAAGGGAAAGTCTCAAGATGAAACATAAGGAAAAGATCACAGAGGAGACTCTAGAGAATCTAAGCCAAACACTAAATACTAAGATAAAGTACTTTATAAGATTATATCCATATTCTTAAGTAACATAAATCTCTACAATGCATGAATGCAAAAATCTCAATAAAAAAGAAATTTGTTCTTAGAACCATATGAGCAGGATTGTAGAGACAATTAGTTAATCATTAACACATCATATATGCATATTTGACTTAGCTATTATACACATGATAGTGAAGAAAATTAGCACACATACCTTGTAGATATAAGCAGTCACAAGGCAAGCTTTATGTAACATTTTCATATATGAAAAATATTTAGGTGGAAGCAAACAACTAAGATAAAAGCAATACGTGGTAATTCTGATAATCTCCTCACTAACCGTGATGATACTTCAGTTCAAAAACTAAACTAGAAGTCAAATCATTAACTTGGACCTTATTGCTTGAAAAAAAATAATACCCCATTGTCATACAATTTATTCTTTTCACCTTTTTAGCTTTTTCACCATATCCCTTTTTATCTTTCTAAGCTCAGAAATTTCCAGTGAAGATTTTTAGTCCCGACCAACTGGGCCCCAGCTTCTTCCATGGGATTTATGGTCATTAGTCTTCTCCCCTTTTCACGCGAACACTCAATGCTTACTGAGGCAAGAGGCCCGGTTACTCAGATCGAAGAACTACTTTTTGCATTTCTATATTGTAAACACGTCATTCTTTCCTCTTTTCAACAACACCACAACATTCATAAACATGCCAAAAGGTATTTAAAAGTATAGATCAATCTAAAATAGCTCATGAACCTATATATCACTTCAGATTAGATGAGAAAGACTAAAAGTTTCAACAAATATTACAGTCATCTTCGAAGTAAAACAAACACCCAAAGTTAATGAGTTATAAAAATAATACTTAAGCATGTCAAATGAACAACTTATATCCTTGGTCAGACCAACAACTTCTATTCCCATAAGTATAATAAGAAAAGTAAATATGAGAATAGAGTGAAATATGACAACCATTTGTACCCTTAGCAGAGCTCAACAAGTTAAGAAAGTTTTTTTTATAATTTTTTTTTTTTTTTTGTCATAATAATGCATGCATGATCAATCCTATAAGTTGCAAAACATGATGCATATAAAAAAAATAAAAAATAAAAAAAACATGAAAATAATACAAAATATATGATAATGTATCAATTCTAGGATAAAATAGATTGCAAAATATTCCTAGAATGATACATATGAAGACATTTATCATAATGATAACATGCCACTAGATTTTCTAAGATGCACATGCTTTTGAAAATCTAATGATTTTGTAGAGATGTCTGTTGACTGAGAAGCTATGGATATAAACTCAAGACCTTTATCAGTACAAAATTTAGGAAATATACGATACTGATTATTAGATGTACGTACACCTTCCATAAGACAATTTCCAATAGAGTCATTAATAATGCATTTATCAAGACGAAAATTGACATATTGATAATCATTGCATATCTAGCTAATGCTAAGCAAAATAGCCTTTTGGCCCTTATCATAATCAACATGTTCTAGTCTACGTAGACAAGAAGCAACAATTGTGCCTTTTCCTAAACCTTTAGACTTTTTATTTTCATCCAAGGAACCATTCTTACCATCATTATGTTTGAGATTATCAACCACTGACTTATCTCATGTCATGTACCTAAAGGATTCACTATCTAAACACACGGAACTAGAGTCACATGCTCTAAATTCAGTATGAGCCTTACAATAATGTAGCTCACTTTTTCTAACCCATGTGCGAGCATCACAATAATGTAGCTCACTTTTTCTAACCCATTCCTGTCTAATCTTAGGTGTTTTACTTGCATGGTTAGACAAATTCTTTATATCTTTACTCAAAACCTTAATTTGAGCTTCAACATTAGGTCTTTTCTGAGTTCTCGATTTCCTCTTATATTTCAATGTCTTTCCTTTTAACTTTGAACACAAAGGTCGAATGTGACCTTTCACTCCGCAATGATGGCATATTGGGACAAACTTTTGAAAACTATTATTCAAAACCTTAGAGGTAAAAAGAACCCTTCTTTCAACAGGTTTTCTGATATAAGATTGAGCATTAAAATTCCTATCAGATTTACCTTAAGAAGAACTCGATTCTACATGAGATCCCTTAACAAAAATAGTTTTGGGAATGACATTATGATTACTCGGTGTTCCTACAAACCCCAAACCTTTAGTATTTCTCACATATTTACCTACACTCAATATATGATCAAGCTTATTAGTTCCACTAGACCATCTATGAATAGTTGAATTAACATCTTCCAAATTCTTCTCCAAATCTCCAATCTTCACTGATTTATCAATCAAATTAGATCTTACAGGTATTAGTTCCTTATTGAGATCTTCTATACCATTTAAAACTTCATTCCTCTCTTTTTCAGACTTTCTCAACCTTTCAATCCATCCAGACTTATCAGTCATGTGTTAATTAAAGTCATGGGTAATGCTAGTTAATTATTCTCTTAAGGATTCTTTTTCCTTGTCAACACTTTTAAATCTACCAATAGATTTTGAGACAACTTCACTGAGATGAGTGTACTTATCATGCAATTTATTGTACTTAGCTTGAAGCGAATCATCAGAATCATTATCACCCTCATTATTTAATCTATCGACTATAGGGGGCCTATCAAGGAAACCTCGTTCACGAAGAAATTCCATCATCTAAGTTCAAGATCTAACCCTAGGTAGTAAACCTAAAACGGGCAACCACACTCTGATACCAATTGAAATTACCTAGACGATCAATGAAAATAGCCTAGAGGAGGGTGAATAGGCTTTTTTTGGATTTATTGACAAATTAATAATAATTGCGAAAAAGTCAATTTTAATCCAATTCCCTATCACGATAAATAATGCAAATATTAATCCAAGTGCATAAAATAAAACAATAGAGATAAATGATATTTTTACGGGGAAAACCTTGGAAAGATTCTAAGTACAAACCACGGATACACTCGGGTATCGATGCACTATAAATCAAACTGTACATAGACTCTATGAAGCTTTAGACTTACAAATTCCTCCAGATTTACCTTTCTCCACTTGTCGTCTAACACCTTTGAATCACTCATGCTCCACGAAGCTATCGATTCGCTCCGTACTCTAACGGCTCTGTTTCTCAACAGATCAATGAACCACGAAGCCTCCTGCTCTGATCTCCGTACTCAGACGGCTGTGTTTCTCAAATAGATTTAAGCAATCACATTGCACAAGGTGGTGTGTAGATTCTTCCAAAATCTAGGTTATTCAATTGTGCATAAGATCGTCGATGTAGAAACACAATTAAACAAACCCTAACTAAGAGAGAACTAGAAGATATAGAATCACTCAATAATTTTCTCTCTTTATCTATCTCTGTATAAGAATATGAACAATGAAATGCTGTAGAGATCTCTCCCAAAGCTCCTTTAAAATCTATAGAAACTCCTCATATTTATAGAGTAGGAAATCCTAGTTTTGAGATAACTTATTCCCCACTTTGATTAGGATTCCTTCTTTGTGTCAAACTCTTCCAATTAGGAGTCAAACTCACTTATATTGATATACACACGTGTATATAGGTCAATAAGTCGTAGCCACATCATCAAAATTCAAGTCGGGGTCAAATTTGACAATTCTCAGAATCTGCAATTTGCCCTCGGCAGGCACGTACGCCTTAGGTGTAGCTGTGGCAGAACCTTGAGCGTACCCTTGAGGGTAGTTTTTCACATTCTAGCCACTTTTAAGTTTTGTAGGCATAGGCTTGAGCATAGATACTTAATGAAAATCATGTTTCTCTGCAACTATGCCAAAATGACCGTCTTAACTCCACGATACTTTTTGCTTTAGGTGACAGTTTCAAAAAATGCCGTTTTTGCCCTTCTGGAGACAATTATACTTAATAAGCTCACTTTTGCACTACACTTGTATTCTTAACTACTTCAATGCTTGATTTTGCCTTTGTCGATACTTGTAGATGTCGCTGAAACCAAAATGACCTATCTAATACTCAACATAGTTATTGTCTAGAACATACCATAAATAGACAATACTCAAAAGTATTCTTACAATGTGTATACAATGGTTGTGTTATTTATAGGTTTTGTATACAAATTCTTTTAAATTATATAATGTTGTTGGATGACATGAATGAGTATTATTTTTGAAATCAAGTCGAAGTCATTTTTAATTATTTGATCATGTTATGTTTTTTCAATCTCTACTGGTTCTTACATTTTTTAATTCTGTCCATTTTAGAGATATTTAGACATTTATAGCATCCACTTCGTTAAGTACTGTACCCTATTATTGTAATGGAATCATAAATTGTAACACTAGGGATGAATGTTGTAAGGAATGACATTCTGATAAAGCTTAAGGGTATGAAAGATATTATTGAGAAAAAGAAGTATAAATAAATAATTGAAGGCTCAAATAATTTTATAACTTATATTTAATTTAAACCTTTGTTTTTTTTGCTACACGTGCATCAATCGCACGTGCTCTTCCCTAGTATTTATATATATATATATACATAAACAAAATATGATTATTTCTACACACAATATATACGTGTGTGTATATATATACAGATATACGATTTTTCACATGAACAAACATTAATAAACAACGAATATGAACAAACATCAACAAAAACAACGAAGATGGTGAAGTGAAAAGAGATAAATCATGAATCACAATGTGTCTGCAAAGGAGATTAATTACGAATCACACTGAATTTGTAAAACTTAAACATAGAATATTACAATATAAGCAACACATAGACGGCCATTTAACAGAGAATCGTTACTTTTGTTTCTAAAATATTAAAAACGATATCGTACCTTGTACAAAATGGGTAAAGCATGACCCGATTATAGTAGAGGATCTCATTCCATCTTGCTGACTTAAAAAAATAAAAATAGAATAAAAAGAATATAAAGAAAAGTTGTATGAAAGTTCAAGTTGAATGAAGTCTAGAGGCATAGAGAATTTATGACGCTGAACAGAATAGAGATTATTCTACAGGCTAGTGCAATAGGTAATTTGCAAGGAAAAACAGGAGAGTTCGACCCAAAATTCAGAGAATACTCTGGAATTCAATAAAATTGTTTATAATCAAGAATGATGAAAAACAACCCACAAGCCGGGTTAAAATAGCTGAATTTTGCCAAAAATAGCAAAACCCTAAAAGTCTTACCAAAACAAAATACGGAAAGAAATCAAAAGATTGCCAAAAATCTGGCCAAAATCGGGTTCAGAATCATTTCCTAATCGACAAATAGAAGATTATCATAAATAGCAAAAAAAAACTAAAATTAGATATTCGAAAAAGAAAACAACATATTTAGGGTTCGAAACGAGGTGCACCGAGCGTAGCTCGACATAAAAAGGCTCTGAAGAAATGAGGTGCAACGAGCTGCTGAAGAAATGATCAATGAGGCAATCACAGAGAAGCTCGACATAAAAAGGCTCATTTCTAATTCAAATACATTCTGCATAGCAGATTTCGGATGTTTAGTTGGGCCAAATACCTTCATTGCCATGCAAAGTGTACCTGTAGCCATCGAAAAAAAGTATCTTTCCCAAGCCCTCCTTGTCACTAAATTTCCCGAATTCCATGTGTTCCTCAACGATCATGCTACAAATGATTTCAATACGCTTTTCACATCCCTTCCTCGTGATAGGAAATACTTTGCTGCTGGAGTGCCAGGTTCTTTCCGTGGCCCGTTATTTCCCGAGTCATCTCTCCATTTTGCGTATTCGTCTCTTGCACTCCAATGGCTCTCTAATTTGCCTCAGGAATTGCTTGACAAAACCTCACTGGCTTGGAACGGTAAACGGATCCACTATACAAGTACCTCAGAGGAAGTAGCTAATGCTTATGCAGCTCAATTTACAAAAGACATGAACATGTCTTTGAATGCCAGAGCTAACGAGATTGTTGCTGGAGGTATGATGGTGCTCATCTTGAAAGGTGTTCCCGACGATATGCATTATTCTCAGCTCACATTATGTCTATCGTTCGATTTCTTTCTATCAACACTCATGGATATGGTAAATGAGGTAAGTCTATCAGCTACTCAAATTCAAATCCAAAGAAACATCTCCGGGTTGAAATCTTTATGACAACTTTCAGTAATATAATTACGCCATTTTCTTTTTAAAAAATTCAGATATTAATTTTAAAATTACTGAGTACACTAAAATTAATTCGTACCACAATAGTATTTTGTTCTATTCAAAACTGAGACTGTTGAACTTTTAAGTAACTATCATAAATATAAAATATTAATAAGTAAAGATATAAATTAATTTACAAAGTGAAATATTATATGAAAGCTAATTTTAGAAAATTGTAATGTAGATAGACAAATGAGAGGTTTGAAAGAGAAAAAGAATTACAATTATATTTGTAGTTATTAATATCACAGTAGTATGAAAAATGAAAAGGTGATGACTCCTAAATGATATGTGTGCTTAAAATTTTATTTTCTCTAACTATTAAATAAGGAGAATTAAAAATTTAATAATTGTTAAGGTATTAATAATTTGCATTAAATGATAAAATTTAAATTCTCATTTAATTGAGGTCGTCGTACCAAGAGGAGACAATCAAAACGTTTTCATAACAATATTAAGTAATGAAATAAAAGTGATTTTGAAAGTTAAAAAGATAATTGGAAAAAATTGCATAAGCAAATATTATTGATAAAAAATTATAATAATTAAAGCTCCCTAAAGTTTGTGAAATTACCTAGACGATCAATGAAATAAGCCTAGAGGGGGTGAATAGGCTTTTTGTGGATTTATTGACAAATTGACGCCGAACAGAATAGAGATTATTCTGTAGGCTAGCGCAACGGGTAATTTGCAAGAAAGAAAAGGGAGAAATTCGACCCAAAATTCAGAGAACACTCTGGAATTTTATATAATTATGTATAATCAAGAATGAATAAAAACAACCCACAAGCCGGGTATAAATAGCTGAAAATCGACCCCTAATGGGATTTTTACCAAAAATAGCAAAACCCTAAAAGTCCTACCAAAACAAAACATGGAAAAAAATAAAAAGATTGCCAAAAATCTGGCCCAAATCGGGTTCAGAATCATCTCCTAATTGACAAATAAAAAATTACCATAAGTAGCAAAAAATAACTAAAAATAAAGAATCGAAAAGGAAAACAGCGGATTTGGGGCTCGAAACGATGTGCACCGAGCGTAGCTGGGTGGCCACGACGTCCACGCCGAGATTAGCTTTCCGAATTGGGGTCACGGGCGCGAATCCGACACTCGTAGCTCCAGTTATGGTCAAAAAACCGACACGTGCACGGAAACTGCCCCAATTAGGCTGGATTACGATTTATTGCCATTCTTGCGCTGATCCTCCCGCTCCAGGTAATCCAGCGCCATTAATGATCAATCTGACAGCTCGGCATCGTCTGACTCGGATCCCCCTGCATCACAAATTAATAATAATTGGGCAAAAGTCAATTTTAATCCAATTATCTATCAAGATAAATCATGCAAATAATAATCAAAGTGCATAATATAAAGCAATAGAGACACACGATATTTTTAGGTGGAAAACCTTGGAAAGACTCCAAGTAAAAACCACGGATACGCTTGGGTATCGATGCACTATAAATCAGAGAAATTGTACAGACTCTATGAAAACAGTACTTACAACCGATGTAATCTGCTATTCTTCACTCGACGTCTGAAAGTCTAGATTCACTCGGGCTCCACTAAGCTCACTCTGCTCCGTACTTTGACGGCTCTGTTTATCAACAGATCAAATAACCACGAAGCTTCTCACTCCGATCTCCGTACTCAGATAGCTTCGTTCTTCAAAGGATCAAAGCAACCTGTTGCAATAGACGGTGTGATAATTTTTCAGCAACTAGATCATCCAATTGTGCATAAGATCTTTGGTGTAGAAGCACAATTGGAAAAATCCCAATAATAAGAGAGAACTTGAATATATATATAATCACTCAATCTTTTCTCTTTCTATGTATATATCTATAGAAGAATATGAATGACAGAATACTGCAGAGATCTCTCAAAAAACCGTTGCCTCCTCTATTGTAGACTTTGGTATTTATAGACAATGTAGAGGAGAAAACCTAAGTTCGTCATTTTTGGTAATTTCACCCTCAACTGAGTCAAACTCTTCAATATCATGTATAATATGTGATATACACGTGCTTATAGGTATTTAGGTCGAACTCAAGGTCATCTGGGTCAACACGGATCAATTTGAGTCAAAAAGAAATTTCAGTCCGATTATGAAATTTCCAGTTTTTTCCTGCAGGACACCTCTCACTCTTTTGATAATATCTGAAGTTACACACATTGGAAAACTGACTTCAATATCTTGATGATAGGCTCAAGAAACACCTAATTTGGACCTTTTTTGACCGAGATATGAGCTCCCGAAGTTGACTAAAAATCTTGCTGAAATCACTATTTCTTTTCTAAACTAGGATTTCTCCCTTATTTAATCCTCTTATAATTGGGAATGAATCTAGTCAACTTTTGTGTATATATCCTTTATACACGTCCTAGGATATATAGGAATGTAGCCTAAGTCATAATAGGATACGTAACAACCAGCCACCCAGTCATAATGCCGTATCTACACTTTACAAAACTATGCTGCAGCTACGCTTGAAACGTAGATTCCTTACACTTGAAGCGTAGGTCCAAGTGTACCTTCAAGCGTAAAACTCCACTTTCCAGCCACTTTTTGATTCTGAAAACGTAGGCTTAAGCGTATGTATTATTGTTAAAACCACTTTTCTCCGCAACTGCGCCAAAACGACCCTCTTGAATCCACGATAGTTTTTGCTTAAATTGACGGCTATGGAAAATGTCGTTTTCGCTCTTTAGGAGACATTTTTACTCAATATGCTCACTTTCGTGCTTCACTTGTATTCTTCACTACTTCAATACTTGATTTCGCTTTTGTCGAAGCTTGTAGATGTCGTTAAAATCAAAACAACCTATCTAACACTCAACATGGTTATTGTCTAGAACATACCATAAATAAACAATACTCAAAAATGTTCTTACAGTTTGGCTATCACAAGGCTTTATATAGAGTTTCTTCCTTTCCGAGTATAACTTGGATGTTAACTACCAAATATCAATTAAACCAAAATATGTAACTTTCTGGGTGAAAAAATTGCTAAAGCCCAATATATGTAAGTTTCTGAAAATAAAGAAATTTGCTAAAAATAAAGGAAAAGTGCTGAAAATTAAAATAAGAAAAATATTCCTCATGATCTTTAGTTTCGTGACTTTATCATTAATAGTTAAAAATATTAAATAGTAGGTCATTTAATGTTT
This sequence comes from Cornus suecica, assembly GCA_963922005.1. Lineage (NCBI taxonomy): Eukaryota > Viridiplantae > Streptophyta > Magnoliopsida > Cornales > Cornaceae > Cornus > Cornus suecica. Next base: position 68,988,293 of record OY998242.1, read on the forward strand.
TATAATTTTAAAAAATAGTAAAGATGTATGGAATTATTTAAATATGCTTACAGTTTAACAAAAGTATAGAGAATATGCATTTCACCTTGCCTTTTTCAAGAGTGTTAGCGATAGTCAATTTGAAAACCAATAACAAACAATACGCTTCTTTGAGGATACTATTGTAATATTCTCAGAAGGGGACTTCACTTTTGTGTTTTTTTAATTAGTGTTGTTTGCACTCTACAATATCTTATTTTTTTATTTTGAAAAGATCAGCTTTTATAAATAAAGTAAAATATGTCATAAACCTACAAGGCATTCCCTAGGATAATACAACTATATGCAAGCCAAAACGGCACCACAAAAATAAGAAGCAAAAAATCTTCCTAAGACCATAGCCTATAGTACTATGCTTGCAATTATACACATAAAACCAATAACAACTCATGACAAAGGAAGGAAAGCCATGGCCAAACACACACATGAGAAGCAAATTTGTTTGGATACTCCTCCTAATTACCCTCTAGCCAATCCCTCCGCCCCTTCCTCTTCAACACATTCCAAATTTGTTTAGAGAAGCTACACCCGAAGAACAAATGATCCCTATCCTCAATAAAAGAATGACAAAAGCAGCAAGAGGCTTGATACACATAACCAATTGATAGGAGAAATTGCATAGTCCTAATTCTGTTCAGAACCACCAACCACAGCAAGAAAGCATGCTTAGGTATAGCTTACAAGAAAGCATGCTTAGGTATAGCTTACTTTAACCAGACCTTGATATTGCATTTTAATTGTTATTACGCTTACTTCCATTCAATCACACAACAATTCGTGTTTATGGCACTCCTGTACATTTCGGAACTTCTCACATGTCGATAAATCTATGCTGCAACTACGTCATATTTCGTCGTATTTCAGTGTAACCCTTTAACAGACCTTTAATATATATAGGGACTAGTCAGTGAAGCTCAAGTGGATTCATTTAACTTGCCCGTGTATTTCCCCTCCCCCAAGGAGCTAACAAAGCTTGTAGAAGAAAATGGGTGTTTTAGTATTGGGAGAATGGAGTTGATGGATCCCACGTCAATGAAGAATTGCCTGCCCAATGCACCTACATTAACATTGACGCTAAGAGCTGCCTTGGAAGAAGTTTTTGCCAAACATTTTGGAAGTGAAATTGCTAGCGAAATGTTGGGAAGGACTTTTCAAAGAAGTGCAAAGCTTTCCCGTCTTCTGGACGACCACTGCAGGAAAGAAATTACTCACCTATTTTCTATTTTAATGCGTAAATGACGAAAGTCGAAGATGGTCTATTGGGCTGCTCCTATTGCTACTTTGCATGTATGTATGTATATATATATATATATATATAGATAGATAGATAGATAATCTAACTTTTAGTTGTTTTTCTGTTGTTGGCTTCATTCATGGGAGATCCCAAATCAAGATTTTTCTTGTGTTCTAAGCATACGTACGTTTTTTAGGGCATTGTTGCCTAACGCTATAGGAGTGTATCGTTAAATTTGTCAATACTCTGCGTGTCTACTTTCTCTAGAATTTTATTGTCCAGTTGGGCATTGAGGCTTCACAGTATTGTTACTTGGTCTTGATCTACTTCTATGGTGGTATGATCACGATGTCTCGTTGACCTAGGCTGAAGTTCTTGAGATTGTGTCTTTTGTTTGGAGATGTTTGTTGTTTTAGTTCCTTTTAATCTATTGCTTGTTGGCATATTTTTGTGCATTTCTTTGTGGTTATATGAAAAAGTGTAAATTTGAATTTTCTTAGGCCTCGAGCAGACCATACGTGTAATACCCGTGGGGTACCATGGTGGTATATACCCGTGGCAAATCATTTGAGGAGGTGCAGAACCATACGTGTAATACAGCTCCTCCATTAATTCGTTGGGAGTATGATGTGACCTATATTCCTAGAGTACCAAATATATAGATTGTCCTACGTTACAAATGCAGAAGGGGATAAGTGTTGGAATATGTGAAGATTCTTGTGGGGAAACATAACAGATTTTTTTATCCAATTTAGTCAAGGACAAGGCTGCCTATACTGCAGTGTAGCTATAAATTACAGCTGCAGATCAGCTGAAATTACAGTTGTAGATCAGCTGCAGATCTTTGACTATAGTGTAGGTATAGATCTTTGACTTTTACTTGTATATCTTTCCTTATCTAAAGCCTAAAGTATTGCTGTAATTTCTTGTATATATAGGCTTGTAAACTCTGTAAATTAAGTAAGGATAAGCAATAAAATTCTACAATACTTCATCAATAGAATTCTGCGGTACTTCATCAATAGAATTATACATTCTTCTTCATGGTATCAGAGCCATTGCTCTTCGGAATTTAATCTTCCGCTTCCGGCCTTCTTTGCCGAAACCTTAGTTCATCAGCCTTCATTGTTGATTATCAGCCTTCATAGCCAAATTCTTTGTTTTTGTGCCTTCTCTTACCATACCTTTTATTGGAAAAATGTCGCTGATCTCTGATTCCAATGGTGGTGCTTTTGGAGAACTCAAGAAGGAAGACATTAACAAACTCAGAATTCTTCTCAACTCCCTTGATAAATCATCTAGTATGTGTTCATTGGCTCAATCAAGTAAGTACCCTACCTCCTATACTCTTAGTGCCTCGGGTTCACAATTTTCCAACTCTTGGCTTATAGACCCAGGAGCTACCGATCACATGACACACAATCCAACCTGATTTACAATTTATAACCCTTGCCCTGGAAATAGAAAAATCAAGGTGGCAGATGGCTCACCCGTGACTGTTGCCGGCTAAGGATCAGTAAATCTGACCCTTCCTTTCATCTAAAAAATGTGTTACATGTTCCAAAATTGTGTACTAATCTAATCTCCATTTACCAAATCACCAAAGACCTAAACTGCAAAGTAATTTTTTTTCCTACACATTATATCTTTCAGGATCAAGTTTCAGGGAGGATAATTGGAGTTGCTAAGGAAGGGAATGGACTCTACTACTTTGAGGACATGAGTGAAAATGTTGACAAGGACAACAGGTTATCCTTTTCTTTCTCATCCGAAAACTTGTCTCCAAATAAACCTGAAATTTGGATACACCATCTTCGACCTGGACATCCACCTTTTAGCTTACTTAAAACCATGTTTCCTTTTCTTTTTAGAAATGTTAATGTTACCGGTCTTCATTGTGATACTTGAGAACTTGCTAAAAACCATCGTGTTTCATTCCCATTAAGTAACTCAAGGTCTTCCAAACCATTTTTGTTGATACATACCGATATTTAGGGACCATCGAAAATTCCTAATATTTCAGGAGCAAGGTGGTTTGTGTCTTTCATTAACGATTATACTAGAACAACTTGGTAATTTCTTATGAAGGAAAAATCTGAAGTGAGTAATATTTTTCAATTTTTCTTCAAAATGATAAGTACTCAATTTGGGGTATCCATTAAAAGAGTTTGGTCAGACAATTCTAGAGATTCTTTCAATCGCATTCTCTCTCCTTTCTTTCAAAAGGAAGGAGTTATTCATAAGTCCTCCTGTGTTGATACACCCCAACAAAATGACGTTGCTGAACGGAAAAGTGGACTTTTACTAAATGTTACATGGGCTTTGTTATTTCAAAACAAAGTGCCAAAATATTTTTGGGGACAGACAGTTTTGACAGCAACATTTCTAATAAATAGAATGCCATAAAGAGTTTTAGGATACCAAAGTCCCACAAATGTACTTTCAAAATTTTTCCCGGACTTCAATACTTCTTGTAAACTATCTCCTAAAATTTTTGGGTGTGTTTCATTTGTGCATGTTCACAATCATAATAGGGGTAAACATGATCCAAGGGCTTTAAAATGTGTATTTTTGGGTTACTTAACTACTAAAAAGGACTACAAGTATTACCATCCAGCTACTAGAAATTTTTTCATTTCTATGGATGTAACAATTGTAGAAAATGAATCATTTTTTCAAAATCAGAATCTTTATCTTCAAGGGGAGACAGTTCCTAGTGAGGATAACGAACTTGGCATTCTTGAAACATTGCCTGAGCACGATATTGTACCTAAATCTGCCCATAAGTTTGCTGCTAATTTTGAGCCTAAATCAACAACGAAATAACCCGAATATACCTATAAGCTTGTTGCTGATTCCGAGCCTAAATTAGCAACAAAACCGCCCGAATCTGTCCATAACTTTTCTTCTGTTCCCGAACCTAAATCAGCAACCAAAAGGCCTGAATTTGCCCTTGACATTGAGTTGGGAAAAGGACAACCTACTGGTCCGAATTCTGCTAAACCACTACATGTTTATTCAAGGAGGAGAAAACCTGATTCTAAGCTTGAAACAGTCCAGGAATCCAAACCAGAAACCGAACCAGGTACTATTTCTTTTCCTTCTCCTTTCTTTATGGATAATGAGCATGATTTTCACAATTTCCCAGATTTTTCATATTTAAATTTACCTATTACTGTTAGAAAATGAACCAAACAATGCACACAACACCCAATTTCTCACTTTGTATCCTTTCATAGATTATCCTCACAACATAAGGCCTTCACTACTTCCCTAAATTCCATTGACATTCCTCAAATGTTGCAAGAGGCATTTAGGGATAAGAACTGGGTACATGTTATGAGAGAGGAAATGAATCCACTAGAGAAAAATAAAACATAGGAAATTGTCAATTTGCCTAAAGAAAATAAACCAGTAGGTTATAAGTGGGTATTTACCTTAAAATACAAGGCTGATGGATTTTTAGAGAGATACAAAACTAGGCCTGTTGCAAAAGGATATACTAAAACATATGGAATAGATTATCAAGAAATATTTTCCCCTGTCGCTAAAATTAACACAATGTGTGTCATATTATCATTGGATGCCAACTTTGATTGGTGTTCGCAACAATTTGATGTTAAGAATGCTTTCTTACATGGGGATTTGGAAAAGGAGGTGTACATGGAACCTCCACCTGGCTTTAATAATAGTTTTGGTGGTAATAAAGTATGCAAGCTGAGGAGATCATTGTATTGTGAAATTACCTAGGCGACTAAGGAAAATATCCTAGAGGGAGAGGGGGGTGAATAGGCTTTTTATCAATTTTATGATCAATTAAAATTATCTAGCGGAAATTCAATTTTAATCAGTTACAAAACCCTAATTCTCTACTCAGATTAATCAAGCAATGATGAATATAAGTGTAAAAATAAATCATGAGACGACATAGAGATTTTTATGTGGAAAAACCTTGGAAACGTTCAAAGTAAAAAAACACGACTTACAACCGCTGTAATTTGTTATTCTTCACTCAACGTCTGAAAGTCTAGATTCACTCGCGCTCCATGAAGTTATCGCTCCGATCTCCGTACTCTAACGACTCCGTTTCTCAATGGATAAATTTTTCACGAAACTTCTCGCTCCGATCTCCATACTCAGACGGCTTCGCTTCTTAACGGATCGATGTAATCACGTTGCATATGGCGGTGTGATGATTTTTTATAATCTAAGTCATCCAATCATGCATAAAGATCATACTTGTTGAAGCACAATTGGAGAAACCCAAAACAAGAGAGAACTAGAAGATATATGATCACTCAATAATTTTCTCTCTCTATCTCTCTTCGCAAAAGTATATAAATTGTAGAAGAATTGCAGAGATCTCTCAAAAGCCACACCAAAAATCTGTAGAGACTCCTCTTATTTATAGAGAGGGGAATCCTATATTGAGTAAACTTGTTTCCTTTTTAGACTAGAATTCCTCCCTTATTTAATCCTCTTGTAATTTGGAGTGAATCTAACCAATATTGGTGTATATATCCTTTATACACGTGCTAGGATATATTTGAGTCTAACCCAAGTTGATAGAAGTTGAAACGGATTAGAACTCGTATTTGCAAAATTTCCACGCAACTCTACGCATGGCCCCTACGCTTAAGCGTAGGTCATGCATAGCCCCAAAACCCTAAACATAGGTCAAGCGTAGATTTTCAACTTTCTAGCCACTTTTAGCTACTATAAGCGTAGCTCAAGCTTATCAAAATTCATGGAAACTAATTTTTCCAACTTTTCTTCCATTTGAACCCCTTCGACTCCATTGATATGTTTTTCGAAGTTTTAGCTCCGAAAAATGTCATTTATGCCCTCCGGAATGCATTTTTTGCTTGAACTTGCTTCTTTTTCACTACTTTAAACTTGATTTGAATGTGACGAAGCTTGTTGACGCCTTTGTTTGACGACTTTAATTTTCTGAAACCTACCCGACCTCACAAGTCACACAACATGGCTATTGTCGAGAACATGCCAACAATGAACAATTCTACAAATGTTCTTAGAATCTCCCCCTTGGCATTTCTGAGACAAAACCATGTTTTACAATAATATCCTCACAAACAATAATATAATATTTATACCTATGAACACACACCCACAAACATAGACATAGAATATAAGTTTGCCCTCATGACGATCTTTAAATCCTCTAACCACAACACTGAACAATACCATGAAAGCAAGTGTGGAAAATAGATATAAACCAATATAATGATCATAAGAATAACATAACGTCAATGCAAGCATAATGATCATCATATACAAAAATACTCATTCTCCCCTTGAGAATAAACTCCCCCTAAAGTAAAAACTCTCCCCCTTAACAAGATCTCTCTCTCCCTCAACTAAATATCTCTCCCCCTTTTTGTCACTGAAATGTCAAGCAAATAAAGTGCAATAAAAATAATTTAGAGAGATGTAGGGAAATATTCAAATAACACTCCAAAATATAGGACTCTATCAGTGTATATCCAAATTCTTCGGTAATAAAAAATCTCTACGATGCATGACCTTACTACTAATGCATGAATGCAGAATGTCATGAATAACTGGAAAAATATTTTTATTTTTTTAAATATTTGTGAGTAAGGCAATAGAGACAATGAACTAATCATTAATACATCATATTCTCAGATCTAACTCAACCATTATACACACGGTAGTGAAGAAAATAAGCACACAACCTTGTAGACTCAAGAATGCATAAGTCAAGTTTTACATAGTATTCATATATATGAAAAAACTCATGTGTAAGCACTCAGGTAAGATGAAAGCAATACACACTAATTTTGATAATCTCCTCAACCACCGTGATGATAACTCAGTTCAAAATTCAAGCTAGAAATTAAATCTTTAACTCGGACCTTATTGCGAATTATGGGGAACACAATTTTTTTTTCTTTTGTCTCGAATATTTTCTTTTGCACCCCTTCAGATATGTTTAATTTTTCTTGGGTTTACAATTTGAGATAATCACGTCCGCCTTTTTACGTGAATACTCAATGCTTGATGAGGTACTGAGACCCGGTTACTCATCAGACGGACCATTGCTCTAAGGGGTTTTAAAGAGACATTCATATACTTAATTATTTCATTCTCTTTATTCTTTCAAAATTACCCCAATATTCATGAACATGCAATAGGTCTTCAAAATCATTGATCAATCTAGCCTAACTCATGAACCTCCATATCACTCGGGTCAGATGAGAAAGATTAACAATTTCAATAAGCATTACAATCATCCCCGAAGTAAGAAAAACATATAAGATTAAGGTTTTTACCAGAAAATAATCAAGTCAAGTGAATCATCTTAAATCTTTTGGTCAGGCTAACACCTCCACTTCCCATATGTATAATCAGACAAGTAAATAGGAGAATAGAGTAAAATATGACAACTTTCGTACTTTAGCCAAGCTCATCATTCCAAATATTTTATTTTATGATATTATGCTTTTTTATTTTATAATGTATGCATGGATAAATATAATTCAAATGCATGATAATCTATCAATTCTAGGAAAATAGTGGAATGTGTTCCTAGAATGATAGATAAGAAGATATCTATTCTAAAGGAAGCATACCAATAGATTTTCTAAGACTAACATATTTTTAAAAATCTAATGGATTTGTAAAGATATATGCCAATTGAGAATCTATGGGTATAAACTCTAGAGACACTATACCATCTTCAATAAGATCCTGAATGAAATGATGTCGAATATCTATATGCTTTGTCTTAGAGTGTTGAACAAGATTTTTAGAAATATTAATCGCACTCATGTTATCACAGAACATAGTCATCGTGTTTTGTGAAAAACCATAATCCTGCAACATTTGATGCATCCACAATACCTGAGTACAATAACTACCAACTGCTATATACTCAGCCTCAACAATGGAAAGGGAGACAATTTTGCTTTTTGCTATGCTAAGCAACTAAGCAATTACCAATATAAAAACACCCTCCACTGGTACTTTTTCGATCATCTATTTTACTAGCCCAATCAGCATTAGAAAAAGATGCGATATCAGTCTTAGTCCCTGATGGATATCACTATCCATAGTTTACAGTCCCTTTAACATATTTGATTATTCTTTTTACAACAATAACATGAGACTCTTTTGGACTTGTCTGGTAATGTGCATACACACCAACACTAAAAGCTATGTTAGGTCGAATGGCAGTCAAGTACAACAAACTCCCAATCATACTCTTATAAAGTGTAGGATCGAGATCTTTGCCTTTAGTATCTATGCTAAGTTTGACACTTGTTCTCAAAGGAGTGCGAGCATCCTTAGCCTTTTGCAAACCAAACTTTTTTACTAATTCCAAGGCATAACGAGTTTGAGAAATGAAAATCCCATCACTTAATTGCCTAATCTGAAGCCCTAGAAAGAAGTTCAATTCACCAATTATGCTCATTTAAAATTCATGTGTCATTTGATCTCCAAAATAATGAACAAGCCGATCAGAAGTGGAGCCAAACACTATATCATCAACATAGATTTGAGCAATAACTATATCACTCTCAATTTTCTGAATAAATAAAGTTTTGTCCATTCCCCCTCAAGTAAAACCTGTTCCCAATAGGTAATCGGTCAACCTTTCATGCCAAGCTCTAGGAGCTTGCTTTAGCCCATACAGAGCCTTTTTAAGCTTATAAACATCACTAGGATAATGAGGATCTTCAAATCCTTTGGGCCGTTCCACATATACCTCCTCATAAAGAATACCATTCAAGAATGCACTTTTCACATTCATTTGATATAACTTGAATCTAGGATGACATGCAATAGCAAATAAAATCCGAATATATTCATGCCTAGCCACTGGAGGAAAAGTCTCATCAAAGTCTATACCCCTCAACTGAGTATAACCTTGAGCAACAAGCCTAACCTTATTCCTAACAACTGTACCATTTTCATCCTTTTTATTCTTGAATATCCATTTGGTACCTATCACATTTATGTCTTTCGATCTAGGCATAAGATACTACATATCATTCTTAACAAATTGTTGAAGTTATTCTTGCATAATATTTATCCATTCACTATCTTGAAGAGCTTCATTGACATTTTTGGGTTTTAAGAAAGATGTATAGAATGCATACGAGACTTCATTCCTAGCCTTTCTACTGGTCACCGCCATCATCTGATCGATTGATCCTATGAATTTATCCAAAGGATGGTTCAACTTGACCATTGCAGATGGTTCCTTAGTAGGAGTAGGCTGAACATCATGAGACTAATTAAGGGATTCTATAGGACTAGGAGAATCATCATGAATCATGTTATCCTCTTCAATATCAACATGATAATTATTATCTAAAGGAAAAATGGCTCACTATCTCCCTTCTCTATAGGTGACTCATCAACATATGAGTCATCGACCACTACATTGGCAGATTCCATCATAGTTTGAGTTCTAAGGTTAAAAACCCTATATCCACTACTTGTCAATGAATATCCAAAAAATATTCCCTCATCCCTCTTAGACTCAAATTTTCCGATGGACTCACGATCTCTAAGAATATAACATTTTGCCTCAAAATTTTTGAAATATTTCACATTCGGTTTTTTGTCATTCCATAGTTCATAGGAAGTTTTTAAGGTGTCAGGCCTAAGATAGACTCTATTTAAGGTGTAACAAGCCGTGTTCACCGCCTCGGCCAAAAAATACCTAGGAACATTCCTACCTTGTAGCATAACATTGGCCATCTCCTTAAGAATCCTATTCTTCCTCTCAACTACTCCATTTTGTTGTGGAGTACGTGGTGCTGAAAATTCATGCTTTATTCCTCTTTCATCACAAAAATTTTCAATCTCTGAATTTTGAAACTCCTTTCCATGATCACTTTTCACTCTAGTAAATGAGATAATTCTTCTCAGTCTGAATCCTTAAACAAATGTTCTTAAAACTTTCAGGAGCTTCAGAATTTTCTCTCAGAAATCCAACCCATGTAAATCTAGAGTAATCATCTACCATGACAAAAATATAATTCTTACCTCCTTTGCTCATGGTCCTAGTGTGACTCATTAAGTCAATATGCACAAACTCTAAAGGTCTAGAAGTACCGATGGTATTTGTCTTCCTATGCTAAGATCTAACTTGTTTACCCTTTTGACATGGTCCATACACAATCCATTTTCCATAACCAAGCTTAGGGATACCTTTGACAATTTCACTCTTAGTAATTTTCGTTAAGTCATGAAAATACACATGTCCCATTCGCTGGTGTCAAATTTCAACTTCATCAACTTTAACCCTCTTGCAAGATAATTTAGAATTAGGGACAATGCAATAGAAGTTATTAGACAAACGCATACCTTCCATAACACAATTTCTAGAAGATCAATGATCAAACACTTATCGGGAGAGAAATTGACATTATGGCTGTTATCGCATATCTGGCTTATACTTAGCGGATTAGCTTTTAGACCTTTAACATAAAGTACATCTTCTTGTTTAGGTAAACCAGGAGCCACAACAGTACCTTTTCCTAGAACTTTTGACTTTTCTCCACCACCAAATGTAACTGTCCCACCATGTCACTCCTCAAGAAACCCAAACAATGACTTATCTCCAGTCATGTGTCTAGAACATTCACTATCTAGATACCAGGAGTTGGAGTTACATGCTCTAAGTGCAGTATGGACTATAAAATAGTGTAGCTCACCTTTTCTGACCCATGACTTCTTTAGCTTTGGAGCTCTATTTTTGAATTTGAAAAATTCTTCACCTCTTCACTCAATGTTCGAATTTGATCTTGAACACAGTCTCTTTGTCGAGTTCTTTGTTCCTTTACCACTTTCAAAGTTTTTCTTATTAGCTTTGAACACAAAGGTCGAATGCGACCTCTAACTCCACAGTGGTAACATATAGGAACAAATCTTTGATCTTCATCAGTAGAACTCTTAGGATATCTAGAGGCAAAGGAAGGCTTGCTTTCAACAGTTTTTCTGACATAGGATTGACCATTAGGATTCCAATTCAAATTACCTTGAGAAGAACTAGATGCTACATGAGAAGCTTTCACAAAGGTGGTTTTTGAAATGACATTCGAATTATGTGTTACTCCATCAAAACCCAGTCCCTTTGTATTTCCTATGGATTTTCCCATACTCAACATCTCATCGAGCTTAAGTGTTCCATCAGACCATTTACGAAGAGTTAATTTAGCATCTTCTAGTTCCATTTCCAAATTCTCACTTTTGGTAGATTTTTCAACTAATTCCTTATTGAGACCATCAACTATCTTCAAAGCCTAAGTCCTTTCTTATTCAGACTTATTCAATTCCTCAACTAATTTGGCCTTTTGAGTCTGTAGGAGATTTAGGGTTTGAGAATTATTGGCTAATTCATCTTTTAAAGAATGTAATTCTTTGTCAATGCTAAGAATTTTAGTCAATAGTTTCGTGTGATTTTTGTAAAGTTGTGTGGTCTTATCAAGTAATTTATCCTAAGACTCTTGAAGCGAGTCATCATAATATTCATCACTCTCAGAACCTTCATCTTTAGACATCAGCCATCTTGTAACAACTTCTCTAACCTCCTTACTTTGAGCAGCAAACACGGTGAAGTTCTCAGACTCATCACCTACCTCCGAGTCTGTCGCATCACTAGCTTATCCAATAATAGATTCATCATCCCAAGTGACAGCTAAGCCTTTGGATTTTCTCATAGTGTCTGCACATTCTACAACTATGTGACCATATCCTTGACACTTAAACATTAAATTTTCTTATTTTTAAGGTCATATTTGTCATTCCGAGATTGGGTTTTAGTTATATTTCTAGACTCACCTAATATGTCTAAAAATTTTTGTCCTTTACCATTCCTATTAGCGTTCACGAATTTATTCAACCTTTTAGCAAACATGGCAATATCATTCAGATTCAACTCAATTTCTTCATCAAACTCAACATGATCCTCCTTTTGAAAGCTATGCTCTTCACTTTTGTGCCACTAGACTTCTTAATGGGATTTTTGAACATCTCCATCTCATAGGATTTTAAGTTCTCTGCCAATTCTTCAAACTTAATTTCTTTAAGACTCATGACCTTTGATATGACACTAACCTTAGACCAAAAATGCTCTGGTAGAGACCTAAGAATTTTCTTCACTATGGTAGTCTCAGGAATGGGCTCACCTAGATTGTAACAACCTGTTACAATATCAGTTAATCTAGCTTCAAAGTCAGCGTAAACGTCATCCTCTTCCATCTTAAGTTGTTCAAATTTAGAATTTAGAATTTGGAGTTTCGATTGTTTAACTTTTGAAGTCCCTTCATGAGTTACTTAGAGAATATCCCAAGCTTTTTTGGTAATTTTGAATGTGGCAATTCTCTTAAACTCACTCATAGTCACAGCGTTGTATAAAGCACTTAAAGCTTCAAAATTTCAACTAACACTATTTGTCTTAGCAGGAGTCCACTCGTTTGACGATTTTACTTTAAATTCATTAGTAGTATCGTCTTTCACAGTGGGAGGTGAGTATCCTACCTTTACGGCAAGCCAAGCTCTCTCTTCAAGAGATTTTAAAAATGCACTCATTCTAATTTGAGCCATAAAACAAAGGGTACCTAGATATGGACCATTCTTCATGAGGTAAATCCATCACCTAAGTTTAGAATCTAACCCTAGGTAGTTAACCTAAAACGGGGCAACCTTACTCTGATACCAATTGAAATTATGTAGGTGACTAAGAAAAATAGCCTTGAGGGGTGTGAATAGGATTTTTATTGATTTTATGATCACTGAAAATTATCTAGCGGAAATTGAATTTTAATCAGTCACGAAACCCTAATTCTCAACTCAGATTAATCAAGCAATGATAAATATAAGTGTAAAAAATAAATCATGAGATGACACGGAGATTCTTATGTGGAAAAACCTTGGAAACGTTCCAATGAAAAAACCACGGATACACTTGGGTATCGATGCACTATGAATTAGAGAACCGCATAAATTTGTTGTTCTTTAATCGATGTCTAAAATTCTAGATCCACTCACGCTCCACGAAGCTCTAGCTTCGATCTCCGTACTCTGACAGATCCGCTTCTCAACGGATCAATTTTCCACGAAGCTTTTCGCTCCGATCTCCGTACTCAGATAGCTCCGCTTCTTAACAGATCGATGCAATTATGTTGCACAAGGCGGTAGGATGAATTTTCAGAATCTAGGTCATCCAATCGTGTATAAAAATCATATTTGTTGAAGGACAATTGGAGAAACCCATAACAAGAGAGACCTAAAAGATATATGATCACTCAATAATTTTCTCTCTCTATCTCTCTCTGCAGAAGTATATGAATTGTAGAAGAATTGCAAAGATCTCTCAAAAGCCACACCAAAAATCTATAGAGACTCCTCTTATTTATAGAGAGATGAATCTTATATTAAGTAAACTTGTATCATTTTTGGACTAGAATTCCTCCCTTATTTAATCCTCTTGTAATTTGGAGAGAATCTAACCAATATTGGTGTATATATCCTTTATACACATGCTATGATATATTTGAGTCTAACCCAAGTTGATAGAAGTTGAAACAGATCATAACTCGTATTTATAAAATTTTCACGCAACTCTACGTATGGCCCGTACGCTTAAGTATAGGCCAACCTACGCTTTAGTGTAGGCGTAGCGGTTGCTACGTTTAAACATAGGTCATGCGTAGCCAAAAAACCATAAGCGTAGGTCAAGCGTAGATTTTCAACTTTCTAGCCACTTTTAGCTACTGTAAGCGTAGCACAAGCGTAGGAAAATTCATGAATACTAATTTTCCCAAATTTTCTTTCATTTGAACCCCCTCGACTTCATTGATATGTTTCTCAAAATTTCGGCTCCGAAAAATGTCGTTTATGCCCTCCGGAATGCATTTTTCGCTCAAACTTGCTTCTTCTTCACTACTTCAAGCTTGATTTGAATTTGATGAAGCTTGTTGATGCCTTTTCTTGATGACTTAAATTTTTCTAAACCAACCCAACCTCACATGTCATGCCCCTAAATTACAAAGACTCCCGGACTGGGACATCCGAGGAATCCAGGTTCTGATCAATATAAGGAGTGACCATCCTAGGTCGGTCAAACATCCCACATGGCACTTACGCCAATACGAGATCCCAGAAACACATCCCCCTAGTCCCCTACCATGCATCAACAAATAGAGCAACTAGAACGTAATGAAGCCATAACACAACAACATATAATAACGCACACCTATATATATATACATGTATATATATATATAAAATATACAACCAATACAAGCCCCGTAGTACAAACCACCTCATAGATCACTACGACTCGTACCCACCAGTCCCACACTAATAATCCACACAACACATGTCACCAAATCATGGGAGAAACACTACTAATCATAAAACTCTAGGAAGAATAACACTCACCCTTCCTAGATCATCAACATATCGAGCTCCAAAACCTCGAATCAGTATTAAATCATACTACTAATCACCTCACATGTCACTACCCGACATCCTTAAACCCAACTCAGGGGTAAAACAATCACTTCAACCTAAGGGAAGTCACAAAGGTTGTAGAAAACAAAAAGGAAAATGAAAGGGATTGAATAACCCATCACACTGACCACTCAAAGGTCACATGTTCGCCCAAGGGTAAAATGGTCATTTCAAGGGCGAAAATGTATTTTCAAACTTTAACCCACCTATTTGGAGATAGTTTAAACCATAGAAATAAACGAAACCAAATTCAAAGCCCTGACTCGAGAGATATGAATTTTTTAAAATGGTTTCGGACAACGCCAACCCAAACAGAAAGTTATAGTACCCCTCTTTCACCAAGGGTAAAATAGTCATTTTAAGTGCAAATAAATAATTTTAAATTTTTTATCAAATATTTGGACATAGGGCAAGCCCTAGAAACAAACGGAACCTAAATCAAAGCCACGAGGCGAAAGATATGCATTTTTGAAAACGGTATCGGATAATGCCGACAAAAATGGAAAGCTGAAATACCCAACTTTCACCAAGGGTAAAACAGTCATTTCAAGGGTAAAAATGAAATTTCAAAGTACGAATACAAAGTTTGGACCTAGCACATGCCATAGGAACAAACAGGGGTCCATTCCGACGTGCGAAGAGGAAAATACGGATTTTTTAAAATCGATCATCGCATGTCAATACAGCAAACCCTGCACTGAAGTGTTGGGAAGCTGATGCTATTGGTTTTTCAACTTTCTTTAAAAAGTTCAAATATGCAAAAATACAAGATTTTGCAATATGGCTCCGTTTTTCTAGCCGTCGGTCCCGAAAATAATAAATATTAGAGAAGTGAATTTTTCATTGGCGGAACTCAAAAATAGTCACTAAGACCTCAGGAAATGCGTAAAACTTAAACTTTATATAAAAGTAATTTTGTAAGTTTCGTAAAATCTTACGTCTTGCCCCTAGTTTCCGTTTTAGTATACCATCGACTTTTAAAATGTCATGCCCTTTTTAAAACAACTCAATACCATTTCAAAACTCAAAATTTTAGTAGGGGACACGGGGGTGAGCGAAAACAGGTTTTTCACTCCAAGATCGAATGAACTTAAATATAAGTCTTATGAAAAATCCGTTTTCGGAAAAACAAACCGAAAAAAGCAACGTAAAGACTATAATGAACTTTTAGACGCTCAAATGGAGCAAAGGAATAAAGAACTGAAGTTAAAAAGCAACTAAGGACAAATGACTATACGCAAAGGCACTAACTCTAACCCTACCATACCTAGTTCGACATCCAAATCCATAAACTCCATAACAAATTATTCAAGAATGTCCACAAATCCAATGACATTCCTATCCATAAGATCGCTAAAGGAACCTAGTGGCTATTTCCACAGAACTAACAAGTTCCAAATCAAAACTTCTTCCGATTCTTTCAAACCTCAATTTCACATTCGAAAGCACATCTCTTAGGTGTCTAACAATATCACATGTCCATCAATACACAGTTGACTCGGTTTATTCATAACCTTGTCTATCTCAACCAAAACATCAATATCACTATTGACGCCATGTTGCTTCCCCAATGCTAACTATACCTCAAACCATGACCCGCTTTCTGAAGGCTTCAATTTATAATCAATGCTAATCAACGCTATGACTCATCTCCGACTTTCTCTTATCACAAGAAAGCCATCAAACTAACTTATATCTCCACTCTAAGGTATATAAGCACATATCAATAAGTACAAGCATTAATCTCACAATATGCTTTTAAACAAGGCATGTAAATCATCTTATCACATTATCCAATTCCACTTGAGTATTTTATTAACATGTGAGTTACATATTTCGAAATCCACATTAAACATGCTCCTCAACTACATAGGATAATATCATGATCCACATGTCAACATAAATTACATAATAGCAACTCAAATGCAATGTGACTCACACACCTCATAGTACACATGCGACCACACACACCCTACTCTAAGGGTCAACATAATCATTCTCTAACCATTCACTTTTGAGGATACAAGCTCATGAAGGAAGGTAGATTTATTGTACTGTTCTTGCCAAGTGCTTTTGACACTTATACTTTTAACAAAGAAGACGTCAAACACGACGCGGTCGTGCAATAGGATTTGGACAAGTCCTCCCCCTATCATCTCAGTTTCTCAGAAGATTAGTTCCGTAGGAGTGAGAAACACCCCATAGCCAGTTGTTACGACGATCCAAAACAAGTCTACTTACGCACAATATAAAAACGGACATAGACCACACCAATTGAATTCTCTATACAAAAGGTGAACCCATATGCAATATGTCTCAATGGGCCATGCAAGAACATAAATATGTATCTTATCATATTTATAAACAACATTTCTAAAATGTCAACATGAATGCTTTTCACCATTCAACATGCTTTCAAATCTCATTTAAAGCCATAACTAACAAGAATGTCTTCTCATGCAACATTCATGCTCTAATTCATCAAGTTGTCTTTTTATTTCACAAGGATAATATTTTCATTCATTTAACATGCTTAATTCTCAATTAAAGCATCTAAATCACAAGGATACATTATCATACACAATTAATGTTCATTTCATCAAGTTATCCTTTAATTCACAAGGATAACAATTCCATTATTTTAAACATGCTCTTAGTTCAATTCAAGCAAGTTTATCACAAATCACGTCTCAAACATGACATGAATTCCGAACATACCTCAAATGTACTAACCAAAGGAGCTAGCATAATCTCACTTCAAGGCTACATCCCTAACACTCACATACACATGTATAATTACACTTACACATATACACCACTATACCCACATACATATACATATAAATATAGGTATACAAGAATACTAGAATATGGAAAATCTCAATCACAACCACATAACTAGTATACATCATAGCCCTAACAATATCATCACCATGTAATCCATACACAAGGGTTAACTTGCATAAACATGTTCAAACCCTAACTTCACAATTCCAAGGATTCACTTAGCATTTACATCTAAGATTAGGAATCCTAGAATCATAAGATGAGCTAGTTAAGAAGTTTTTCCCTACCTCTTGAAGAGCAAAGCCAATCACTAAGCAAGGCCAAAGAAAACCTAGCTCTTAGCCCACACCGAAATCAAAGTAGAAAACTGGTGGAAAGCTTCACCAAAGCTTCCTAACAATGAATCAAACTCCAACACAAGAGGATAGCAAGAGTCATGAAGTGGTTCATCAAGAAAACCCAAAACTTGGGTTTAAAAGAAAACACACAAGGAAGGAAGAACACTTACCAATCCTTGGCTCAAACCAAAGAGAAGGACACCATGAACATCTTCTATGTTGGTGGCCACATCAAACTCCCAGCTTAGGGTGATCAAATCAACCCATAAGTGGAGAAGAAAGAAGAGGGAGAAAAGAGAGAGCAAGAGATGACAATGGAAAAGTCTTGCCAAATGTGTGCTAACCCTAAGAGTTGTAGAGATTCTCCACTCACAACTTTCACCATCCAATGGCCAATAATAAAGCTAGCAAGTGAAGACCTAATCCAAGGGTCACAAAATAGTCTTGCAATGAAAGACTAAATACACCACACACAAAACTCACTAACTTTTCAAATAAGGCCTTAACATCCAAGGGTTTAGAATAAGGCAATGGAAATGAATAAACCATCCATTGGTTGATAAGAAGTCTTACCAAGTGAAAGACCAACAATAATGGATACTTGCATTTTTGTGCCAACCAAACAAGGCCCTATGATCCAAGAGTTTAGAACAAAGATGGGAGAATGAGATCAATGGCTATAAATGAGACACCACTTGAAAATGGGAAATGACCAAATTTTCTCGCAACTTAGGGTTAATTACAAGAGTGTCATCATGCCTCTTAATTACCCTTCTATCCATTGTCATCCTCTCTATTTACCACTATGCAGCTCATACTCCAACACTTAGCCAAATCTCTACACTTTCCACTAAGTGCTCTAAATATGAAAATACTCATTTACCCTTCGGTCTTTTTTTTCCCGAAATCGTTCCCAACAATTTTCATTATTCTCGAAATAAAAACATAACAAATAATTCACGTAATTACACCTATCAAAACGCACCCGTTAAATATGCTACACTCGAACGTCTAAAATAAACTAAAGTAACATGTTCGGGAAAACAATAAGGTTGTCGAAGCTCTAACGAGAAAACATTGGACGAACCCACGTAGTCGCCAATGAACAATAAATCACGAAGCCGGAAATGAAGCTACACAAAGTCATCCCGCTAAGTCCGAAACTCAAACGCAAAAAATTTACACGTACCGAGATTACACAAGACGTCAAGAATAAGTGACGTCACAAAATATTAACAATTGGAAAAGTATTCTAGAAAGGAGAAAGGAAACGCGGGGCATTACATCACAAGTCACTCAACATGGTTATTATCGAGAACATGCCAACAATGAACAATTCTACAAATGTTCTTACATATGGTTTAAAACAATCTCCTAGAGCATGATTTGGATGATTCGTGAAGGCTATGCTAGCAATGAGATATAAACAGAGCTGAGAGGATCACACTCTGTTTATAAAGCACTCGATCACAGGGGAGCTCACAATCCTACTTGTTTATGTAGATGATATTATTGTAATAGAGGATGACTCAACTGAGAGAGACACTAAAAAAAAAGCTAGCAAAAGAATTTGATATCAAGGAACTCAGGAAGTTGACGTAGTTCTTGGGGATTAAAGTAACACATGCTAAAGAAGGCATCTTTGGTTCTCAACAAAAATACATGTTAGATCTCCTCAAATAAATTGGGAAACTTGGTTGCAAGTAGCAAGTAGCAAGCACACCTATCGAACCAAACCTTACGTTGAGTAAAGAAGATGATGATCGTACGGTTGATAGACGAAGCTATCAGAGACTAGTTGGGTGGCTGATTTACTTATCCCATACTAGGCCAGATATAGCTTATGCCCCGAGCATGGTTAGTTAAATCATGCATGATCCTAAGGAAAAACATTTGTAGGTTGTTTATAGGATTCTTCACTATCTTTAGGGTACACCAAGAAGAGGGGTCTTATTCAAGAAGAATGGTTGACTTTGATAGGTGCTCAATATTGTCCATTTTCAGCCCCTATCTTGTATTTGTTATGTCTTTTCATTCCATTATTTATTATTTTTCTGTTGTTTGCGTGTTTAAGCGTGTTTCAGAAGCTTAATGAAGAAAAAGAGCTAACTCTGGTGAATTAACTAGAGAAGTGTTCATTTCTCTTCAAGAGGAGAGCTAAAGAGGTATTTTCAAGAGAAAAATGGCTCCCAGAGGGCAGAAACGGTATTTTTTTGAGCTGCGACTTCAAGAATCACTCAAATGGAGTCAAGGGGGTCCAAATGGTGCAACTACCAAGAAAAGTGATATTCATAAAAAATACTACGGACCACCTACGAACTCAGTAGCTAAAAGTTGGTAGAATAGGCTGTTTTGACGGACTACCTATGGACCTCGCAGAAGGGGCTACGCACCACCCGTAGTCCCTATGTACGCGCCCCGCGTAGGGTATTTACGGGCCACATGTTGTTATATGGTGATTTTAGGATGCTAAAAAGTCTATTTTGTCCACGACTTGTTCACCTTATGACGGCTATGACTTGATACCTCAATACACGTGCAAATACACATAGATATATACATATCAGAATATACTATTTTTATGAGTTTTCATATAAAATGACCAAAAAGGGAAACCATTAGGGTTTCTCTTGGCCTTTGCTTATAAATACCAAACTTCACATCAGTTGAGAAGAGCTTTTTGCATACATTAAAATTCCAGAGCAACTTCTAGAGTTATATATTATTTGAAGAGAAGAAGCCATAGAAGACCGAGAGATCTGAACTAGACAACCATGGTGGCTGATTCTACATCAACAGTGCTATCTCTTCCAACCATGAGCGGCTAAACCGGTATCTAGGGTTTTCTAGCAAAACCCTAGCCAAGTAATGTAACTTTTAATATTTGTATTCAATTGTAATGAAGGGGAAACTGAGACTATACCATGATGTTTATTGTAGATGAGTGAACAGTTTTATTCTTGACACAAGTTTGTATATTTATTTAGAAATTCTTTTCTTAGATTGAATGAGTATACTTGCTTACACAATCATGATTATTATAAACAAATTGTGATTTTCTATAATAATGGTTCTTAACACTTGAAACCCTAGGTTTACACAGGTCATGCCTCAGCAAGGTATCATAGAGATGCTTTAGTTTTAATTCATGTTTTAGGAGTAGATTAGAGTAACGTAAATGGCATGCACTAGATACACTTTGTCCGGAGATGGGGTGTAGCGAACCCGGTTGACGGTATTCTTTTTGAGAATGTATTCGACTATTTGCGGTACATTCTGATTCATGGGAATAGATTGTCATTCTTACAATTATGAAAATTGAAAGTTATATTATGAGGTTAGTGGTGGAGCGATGAAAACCCTAGTTTTCTCTCTCTCTTGAATCAGAACTATTATTTAAATTATGTTTTAGTTAATTTAGTTTTTAATTCTCACAAATCAAATCAAACACCTTTTCAAACCATAAAACAATATTTTTAAACTGCTAAAGTAAATAACCAAGTTCTTGTGGGTTCGACATTCCCTATCACAAGTCATTCCATATTACAATTGACTAATGTGCTTGCGGATAGGTAAAACCTAGACCATCGTAAGGGGCTATTTTTAACACATTTTTAGCACACCCTGACGGACATCAAGTTTTTTGCACCGTTGCCCAGGACTTGGCATTATTTATTTCTTTAGTATTTTAGTGATATTGTGTTATTGTAGTGTATCTAAAGTTAGAATTCTTGTGTGATTGATAAGTATTTTGAAAAGCATAAAGGGAGATAGCGGAGTAGCGTGAAGTTGCGTTGACAGACCTTTTGTGAGTTTTAGATTAGCTTAATTTCGCACTTAGTTTTAGCTTTATTTTCTTTTAATATTTAGAGTAATTTAGAAGTAGTTTAATTATGTTTTCATAAATCAAAAAGAAAAGAAAAGAAAGAATTTCTCACTTAGTGCATGTCCGTTAGGAGATCCCTTTTTGACACTAGTACTTCATTAATACCCTTTGATCCTGAGATCGAACGAACATTTAATCGAAATTGTTGAGCAAAGGAAAAAGAGCGTCGTCGACAGTCGGAGGAAGAAGAGATGGTCGACCAGAATGCCAATGCGCAAAAGGCACCAGCCATATCTTTGAAGGGATATTATGCACCGTCCGCGTATGAATCGTATGCTGAATTTCCAGAAGAAGATGGAGTCAAACACTTCGAGATCAAATCTAGTATCATTAATGCGCTCCCAAAGTATTTTGGACTTAGGATAGAAAACCAGTACCAATATATCAATGATTTCTTAGAAATAGCTTCTACATTCAGAATTGAGAATCTGAGTGCGAATGGTTTACGTGTGCGTCTATTTCCTTTTTCGTTGAGAGAGAAAGCTAAACAATGGTATGTCATTTTAGATAAAGTTGTTAAATCAGATTGGGACACCTTACAAGCTGAATTTTTAGAAAAATATTTTCCCATAGGTAGGACCCATGAAGCATGGGAAGCGATTAGCCACTTTCGAGAATTGCCCGGTGAGGAATTCCATGACGCGTGGGATAGGTTCAATGAGATTCTGCGAAAGTCCCCCCATCACAAGTTTGTGGAGTAGGACATTATGCAAAATTCTATCTAGGAATGGGATTCGAGCATAAATTTTTGATTGATGCAGTTGTAGGAGGCAAGTTTGCACTTACACCGGCGAAAGAACTTTTGGATATATTTGACAGTGTGAGCAATAATTCAATTAAACATGAATTTGAAATGCGTGCATGAAATGGACGTCAAAGAAGATCAGACAAAGCATTTGTCATTGATCGAAGCAATAACCACGATGATGTCAGAGAATCAGTGGTGGTGTTAGGAGCAAAGCTCGATAAGTTCTTAATCTTACGCAGTCAATCCCGAGAGAGGTCTTAGCAGTAGAACCAAATTTTCACCAAAATGAGTGTCAGGGTAGTAAGTTTGTTACCGCCGATGCTAATGTAGCTTGGTCCAGTTCGAATAATACTCATTTTTCCAAAACTTATAATTCGAAGAGGCAAAATCATTCACATCTCTCGTACTGTTCTCAGAATGTGGAAAATCCTCCAATAAATTTTGATCTG